>JAVXUO010002919.1:0-55245 GCA_033065855.1 Escallonia rubra | reverse complement strand
CTACATGGGATGCATCTTACCACATAATTTTCTAAAGGGTTAATGATATAAATACTCCTTGTAATTTAAACGTTTTTGCAAGTCTCTCTCTGCATTTTCAACTTTGACAAAAGTGTTCTTCAATTTCAATAAATCATTGCATATTGATCCATAACATAACTCTCTTTTACTATCGGACGTTGAGTATGAACATGCACAACACATGCCCTTTTTTCATGGACAAATTGGTATAATCACCCCCACTACCAACCACTGCGGACCAGCACCAATTGCAACCACCTTGCTAACTGCCAAACACCACCATCACTTTTCTCCCCCATCTCTTCAACCATTACTGTCGGATACCTCAATCTTCCCCCCCCCCCCCACCATCCAGAAGCTCCGAGCTTACCACACCAGTCACCATTTCATTGTCTGATCAAATCCTCCTCCACAACACCACCATGACCATCCCATCTACCACAACTCATGACCACCACCATCGAGTTGGCCATTGTAAGGGGGTATTCATTCGCTGGACGGTAAGAGATTAAGAGAGAGAGAACGGGCGTTGGTGATTGGTGGTCGTTATTGGTGGGTAAGGTGGTGGCAATTGTTCGTTGTTGGTCGTGGGTGGTAGTAGTAGTGGTTATTTTTCCAATTTGCTATTGGGAAAGTGACATGTTTTGTTCACGTATACACTTAACGCTCTTAAACGAATGGGCATTTGATTTTGGAGCGATTTATTGTTTGATGAATTAGAAGGAACACGTTTTGTCAAAGTAAAAAAATACAGGGGGGCATTTGTAAAACACATGTAAATTATTAAGGAGAAGTTTTGTTATTAACCATTTTCTAAAAAGAAAGAGACGAAAAAACTCATTTTGGCTAGACCTATACCAATACCTAACATAGATTTAAGCAATAAACACGACCACCTTACGTTCTTATAAAAAGTTACTGATTGCGTCTTTCTGTTGGTATTATTTAACACCAAGTCCGTTAAGTTGTCATGTGCTTCGGACACGAGGCTTAAGTGAAGGACAGGATGGACAAACAAATCCAAAAGAAAAAAAATATTCTTATACATCAATTTTGCAGCCCCACCACCAACCTCTGACCCTCCTCTCGAGCACGACGGTCACCAATTGGCGACAACCACTAATGCCGAATCCCACTGTGATAACAAAGAATCAAACTTCAAATTTAAGTTCTTCCATCACCCACCAATCACCACCACCACGCAACAACACCATCATCACCGCTACCCACTTCTATTGCCACCACCAAAATCTAGATCACTATAAACCCGACCCAACCAGTTCACACCTTAAGGCTCCCACGCAAATTTTCACCACCCATCTTCACCAACATCACATCTTCGTTCCAACAAATTAGGCCGCCACCCTTATCGAACCCCTCCAACTACAAGTTCGCTATAAAAGCTAACCCAACCAACTTCACCACCACACACAATTTTGTCGCTAAAATCTCGATTACGATTGGAGACTTAACACAACACACAAATACAAATAAACGCTGAAACTCCTACTTGATTCCATGACAAGTTACACACACGAAGATTAGATACTTTGGATCAAAGCAGAACTAACCCCAGTACAATTTTTGGTGTGGAAACTTTATCCCCGCGAAAAATAAGGGATAAAGAAGAACATTAAAACGAGCACATGGCCCTACTTAAGAGTTAGATTGCAACAGTCTAAAGAGCAAAAGATAAGGCGGTCGATGCATAGCTAGGCTATTAAATGGTTGGGTACTAAATTCAAAGAGGACTTCGACGCAACGACGCGTACATGAAAGTGCTAGTTAAACCATTAGCAAGGACAATAATAGAAATTATAACCACTTTATTCTTGGAAATTTTACCAAGTCACAATTCCAGCTTTAAAGTATATAACAGTATCATAAAAGTCAAGTCCTAATAGCTTGTGGACCCCAACTTCACAACTCAAAACAAATACTCAATAACGGATATACCGGACGAACTAGGCCACGGCACCTCGACCACGACCATTTTCCCCTCATACATGAAACCAACATCGTTGCCATTAACCCGGCAAGCTCTTGGCTGCTGCGAAGAGAAGACCCGCATGTCCCCGGTTCCCTTCACCACGATCCGGACCCCCTCGTCGTCGGACGCAAACGACTGGATTGCACCACCGGAATTGAGCATGTTCACTAGCCCGATTGGAGCAAATTGAACGCACTTCCGAGCAACGGTTGTGACCGGCGACACCGTTATGAGCTCGAAGTTGAACGGCTCGAGCGAGATTTCAATGCTGTCCGTTGGCTTCGAGAGGATTAGCTTCTTTTCGTGGTACTTGTACAGCGCAAAAACTTGAGTTTCTTCGACAGAGATTGGGTTCTTCCCGCTTTTCCACTCGATGTCACTGGGGCTGGCCATGGAGGTCACGGTGTGAGAACACTCAGAGAAGCATTTGTTAGTCCTATCTTCTCGGCTCCATCCTCCACCTTGGCAGTTGAATGCTCCAAGAACACCAGTGTACTGCACAGCATTTAGACATTGTTAAAGATTGAAAACAAGTAGACGTTTAATTTGCCATTAATTGCAACACGCATAAAGTTCGTACCTTGTTCAAGTTCCAAATCTTGAGCATAGTCTTCCCATCATGTAGGGGATCATCAAAGAGGCGATCGCGAGTGGGAAGTGCGTAGTACTGGCACCGCAGTATCGACCCATCGGGCAACGCTAGCCTCTTGAGCAGCTCAAAGTTGTGTTTCCCAACAGTGTCACTGACATAAATCGGACCACCGGAGATTGCGCGCGAGGCAGCGTGAAATTCGGCGCAGGGGTGAGTCGACTGGAACATGTCCCAATCAGGGTGTATGAAGTTGCCCATCCACAAGCTGTTGTAGGCGCAGTGCACCATGTGACACCCTTGAAGCCAGAATGTGCCGTTGGGATCCCCAGAAGGATCAGTGCACCAAAAGTCATCTCCTGCTCACAGTAACAGGAAACATAAGCCACATTTATATCTACTGTAATCTTCTCTACTGCAATACATACTGTTACATGGTGCTATTCACAAACTAAAATCTTGATGATATCCCATAGTATACGTGTATGCACCTAGACATACCACGCAGAAAAAAACTCTGTGCACATTTGCTGCAGTATGAGTGGACAAAGGAACCTGCAGTGTGCACATGGCAAGTTGGTGTCTTGTGTTTATTTCTATGAGCGGCATGTGTGATCTCGCTGTCACCAGAACCAACTACACGGGACCAAGATAAAGCTTCCATGTCCGATCAAGATTTCAACACCAAATCCCCAATTTCAAGTTGGCTTCCTTTTGCAATCTACAAACATAATTATACTATTTCTACTTTCGGCCATTTAAGGAGTGTCCGGCTACCCTTAATTAATACCAAGAGCAATGCACATTTCTAGTCATCCTACTTAAAAAGAATTATCAAAATATTGTTATTGGAAAATAAAGAGTGACATACCAACACGACCAAGCGCTATGGCCTCGGTGCCAAGGAACATGAAGTCGTTGCAGTGCTCCATGCTAGCAATCACGCCATTCCCATTGAAGTGTTTCCTCACCGATGAGGTCAATGCTTTGAAATATGCCTCGGCGAGGTTAACTCTTCCACCATACTCCTCGCACAGCATTTCTAGCAACTGTACAACCCAAAAGTAGAATACACGGGATTAACTAATCAATTGACAGTAAGAACTTAGAAAAAAGGATCAAAGTTATCAATGATGATGCAGTCTTGTCCTAAGGGAATCTGGAAGAAAAACCTAAAACTTTAAATGCACAAAGACCAAAGCGAGGTGCTGACTGAGTCACCCCTTAATTTGAACACAAATTAGTGGTAGCGTGCCGACCAATTAATTCAAAGAATTAATATCATTATCCAGATAAATCTAGAGTCGAGTGATGCACGTTGCATGGATGGAGGTGATCAAGTCAAACAAGACAAAGAGGAGTGGTAGTTGTAAAGAACTTACATGAATAACGTCCACTTTGACTCCATCAATCCCAACAGCCTCCAAGTGTGAGTGCAGGCCTTCGTACAGCTGATCAACAACATCTGGTGAGACCAACCCAACACCGTTGTTCACGATCTTATCAACGGCCAGATCCTCCATTGTCTTCTTCAGCCCGGGTGTCAGCTTCGGGACAACAACCTTGGATTCGGGTAAACCCGGAACCTTGGGCCGGAGCCCACCCCAATACCCACAAAGTGCATGCCACACATAGACATAGTCCACGCTCTCGAAGTTCTCCTTTAGGTCCCTAACGAAGGCACCCATGCCCTTATTAGGGGCACCAGACTCGGCCTCTCTAGGGCTCTGATAGTCCCTGAATTTGTAATTCTCTTGGAACTTTATAAGCCTACAGGGCATTTGTTCACCAGCAGCAGTCCTTTTCATTCCTTCTTGGGTGATTGGGTCATCATCATGGCTAATGGACTGCCACCCATCATCGAGTAGAACCAATCCAGGTGGGCACCCTCCATCAACCAGCCCTTGAACACCCTCCATCACACCTTGAGGGTGCACCGTAAGGTAGAATGCATCCCACGTGCACCAACCAAACTTGTCGACGATACCCGGAGGAGTTTTTTCTTCCAAAAGGTTAAAGGACCCAAGGTGAAGCCTGACCACCTTCATGGCTTCCTTCACAAGAATGTAAGGATCTTCGCCGGCATGCAGATAAAGCACGCTGTGGTAAGACGAACCGGACACCTTAGTGGACCCACTCTCGACGCAAACATCGACAAAATTGTCGGTACCGGGCTGGAGGGAAGCCCGGAAAGGTCCTTCCAAAATTGGAAGGAGCAAAACATAAGGGCGACCCGACTCCGACTTGTCGAGAAGGACCATCTGGGTCTCGATTTCAAGGTCTCTACCGTTGGATCCGACCCAGTGGGTGGTCCACCAGACCTTGAACCTGAAAATGCTCATGAACCTTATGTTCTCCAGCTTTCCAACCGGCACAACATGGTGACTTTTGGCCTCACTGGATTCAAAGCCAACAAAGCAGCCTGCAGGCTTATCAGTAGCAATATAGGGTGATGGGTAGGACTGGATGTTGGAAGGAACGTCGGACAGAAAAACATGGCCGTTGGCCGTGAAGTTTGATCCCTCCAACTCGATCATAGGCTCCTTATGCCCATTCACGACCTTAGTGGCATCAGAACTACTTTTGTTCAAACTTGGAGCCATTGCTGCGGGTAAGCAAAAAGCTTAAAGAGAGGAAAGACACAAGAGAGTATGTTAGAAGAAAGCAAAAGGAGATAGAACTAGGGCTTTGGTGTGGTAAGGTACGATGCCAAGGGGTCGCTTTTATAGAGGGAGGGGTGCAAGCGATATGGAAGGTTAAATCTTTTGAAGAATCTCAGCAAGTTTCAAGGGAACTCTTTGCCTTTCTCAAAGTTGCTATGAAGTTCTGCAATTATGGAAACTGGCGAATTTATAGGCTAATCAAGGTGTGGGAAATTTCAAACGAAGGTGAGGAGGGCGGTTGGACAATCAATTTTAAATTTGTGTTTGGGGTCACTTTTACTAAAAAGTGCACGTAATTAAAATTATCCGCAAGTCCTTGTCATCGAAGAGATTTATGTTACAAGGACGATTCAGAACATTTTTTGAAATTTGACCATTCTCACTGTCCTTAAAGGGAAAAAGATTGCATTAATGACGTAGAATACTCTATATTTTCCTTTTGTGCCACCGACTTTCCTTAAAATTTGGAACGCAATTAACTGTTGATACTTGACAGAATACTCAAATAGATTCGATTCTCTTTAATCTAACTTGACAACAATTAAATAGATCTGCTAAATTATTTCTTTCACCTATCACTCCATACTTAATAAGCATCTAAGATTCTCTAGTTTTCAGTACCGTTGAAGCAATAAAAAATATCTTAATAGATTGTCATTATAAATTTTTTTGTCACAAAATACTGTTACAGTAGATCGAGGATTCTTATCACTTAGAAAGCAACGATTTTTATTTTAAAAAAGTTTGACTGCTAACCGAGTTGTTGAACGATAGCGAGTTGCGTACATCGACAATTGAAAGTCGCTAAATGTCCTTATTAGTTTTTTCAGTAATGCTAAAAAAGTGATGATAAGAATTATCGCAGAAAATGTTAATAAAAATGTCACTAACAACATTTTACTGACTATTATTTATAACTATAAACAAAATTGTAGTTATCCTCTTATAACCAAATAGCAGTAAAAAAAATCGTTCTTAACTGTTGATACTTGACAGAATACTCAAGTAGATTGATTCTCTTTAATCTAACTTGACAACAATTAAATAGATCTGCTATATTATTTCTTTCATCTATCGCTCCTTACTTAAAAAGCATCTAAGATTCTCTACTTTTCAGCACCGTTGATGCAATAAAAAATATCTTAATAGATTGTCATTATAAATTTTTTTTGTCACAAAATACTATCATATATAGTATAGGATTCTTATCACTTAGAAAGCAACGATTTTTATTTTTTTAAAAAAAAATTGACTGCTAGCCGAATTGTTGAACGATAGCGAGAACCTTGCGTACATCGACAGTTGAAAGTCGCTAAGTTAATGTCCTTAGTAGTGTTTTCAGTAACGCTAAAAAAGTGATAATAAGAATTATCGCAGAAAATGTTAATAAAAGTGTCACTAACAACATTTTACTGACTATTATTTATAACTATAAACAAAATTGTAGCTATCCTCTTATAACCAAATAGCAGTAAAAAAAAAAATCGTTCTTATTTGTGTTTTGTAAGTGAATCAAAAAGTTGTAGATACGTGCTTTTCCTTGGACCTATATACTTTTAGATATTCAGAACTTATTCCGTTGCAAGTTGCAATGAAGAGGATAAGGTATAATAAGGTCATTATAATGCTGAGAGGAATAATTTTCTGGAATCTGGTATGCTTTTTCCCCGAAGATTTGATATAATGCGTTCCTTTCTTTATGGAAAGCAATTATTTTCTTCTGCAAGAAAATTCCCTCTTGTACAAAAAATTTGCCACTTCGATTCGTACACAAGAAATCTGATATGGGATGTGTACTGGGTAGGGCTTGGTTTCGTTAATTTACCGATTTTTAGGTTTCAACAAAGTAGCCCATGAAGGCCTAATTAGTTCTTCTGATATCCTACATCCGCTCAATCTGATCCATGATTGTTGACTTCTAATAGACATGTGTTGCTATGCCATACTGCATCTGTCTACAGCTACTGATCAAAACGATACCGTTTCATGACAATGAATATCCTAATAAACCATTCAAAAAGCGCTTAATATTTTTATTTTGCCCAAAGCTCACCTACCATTGTGCCACTCGCTCGTTTCTCTACCAAACAAGCAGGTGATTTCAGTTGTGTGAGCAAATAGCAATGAGCACCTGGCTATTTTTATCCTACCATTTTCCCCCTATTTGTGTTGGCATAACTGGGTTGCAGCATGTGTAACAACAGCCTTACGCTCCAACTGAGATTCTTTAAGGGGAAAATTGCGTAAAATACCCATGTGATTTGGAGTAGTTGCAAAAAGACCTCTCCCGTTACACAAATTGTAAGAAAACACATATGATTGTAAAAGTGTTGCAACCGTCAAAAAATTCGTTCAAACTAACGGTACGTGATATTCACGCTCCTCAATAGTGCGTTTGGTAGAGATTAATTCAACAAAATGACAAAAATACCCTATATTTCTTCTTCTCCCCCTACATCACAATTTCTTTCATACTCCAATCAAGTAAACCCTAACCACCGCTGCTGCCGTCGCCTGCTCCACCCAATTGCCTGCCGCCATCAGCCCCTCAAGCCAAAATCCTAGCCGCCACCATCACCAATCCCCATCCTCCACCACCACCGCCCCCTTTATGCCACTACCCAGCCTTGTGCCGTTTTCTGCCACCACCCCGCCCCGTTGCCGTGCGTCGTTGCCAGCCCCGTCGCCGTGCACCGTCGATATAAGTCCCTTCATATCTCGCCTCTACCATCCCGTTTGCCACCCATAACCGGCGCAACCATCTGCGGCAGCCAATCCCGCCACCACCAACTGCGGCCCCAATCCCGTCATCGGCCACCGATAATTCGAACCCTAATCGCACAACCTCGCCCAAACCCAGATCTGATTTACCCAAATTGTAGATCTAGGGTTTCAATCGCACATTGCGATTTGAAAACCTAGATCTAGGGTTTCAACCGCCCAAATCGCACAACCCCTTTATCTAATTGCCTAATCTTTGAGCTCAAATTTGGGTAAATCAGATTTGTGGAATTTGGGTAAATCAGATATGTGGAAATGACGGGCATGGCTGGGTGATGATGGTAGAGGCTGCGTAGTTATGAGAGAGAGAGAGAGAGAGAGAGAGAGGGGGGGGGGGGGCTTGGGCTTGGGCTTGTGTTGATGAAGGGCAGGCGGCGGCAGTGTGTGGCTGGGGTGGTGGCGCCGCTTATCTGCTCGAGACTTTTGATTTATATACAGGGGTATTTTGGATAATTTATTTATCTTGTTACGAAAACCGTTGATTGCAACACTTTTGCAATTGTAGGCGTTTATTTGTAACTTTTGTAACAAGAGGGGTCTTTTTGCAAATAGCCCAAACCACGACGGTATTTTACGCAATTTTCCCTTCTGTAAGAAACCTTTTGGTTTTGATTGGGCCACAGTAGGTGTTCGGTATCTGAACATTCTTTACTCAAAGCGTGTGGGTGTCTTGTGGGCCTGGGCCTTGTTCAGTATGAATCTATTATTTGGGCGGTAGTTCGCCCACTTGTTCAACCAACGTACTTGAGCAGCAGCTGCAGCAGCGCCGACCGCTTTAAAGGGCGAATAAGATAAGGTTACACGTGGGAGTGTAGTAGCCTAACGCGTGGAATATTTTCTACACAATTTATTCCTTTTCTTAACCAAAATAAAAAATAGGAAGGAAGGAAAAAAGAAAAAAATTTGCTGGCAAACAATCGTAGTAATTAATGTCTTATTTGTAATTTATTATTACTTCTCTCCGTTCAAAATACTGTATTTTTTTTTCACGGTAATGACTTGTGTCATGTTAACATGTGTCATTACGCATCATTTATTTGGACTTAGTTATGTACGTTTTTATGAGTATTAGATATTAGTTATTTAAAAGTTTGTTGTACACTACTTGAGCAGTAAATTTATGTAAAATTCTTATCAAGTTAAAACTTCTCGAGACGAAACATTAACCCATAATAACTAGTCTCGTTCTTACAAATATAAAATTTATATTTTTTAAAACATGTCGATCTCGCTTTTTAAAAAGTATCTCAATCGTATAAAAGAAAATGAGAAAATAAAGGTTAAACTGTATCCACCAACTAAAACATACACAAAACTAACTCAGCCAATGTTTGAGACTTTTTTTAAAATGATGATGAATGTGACTGTGTGAGTAATACTTGCCTTCATGGTTAAGTAATGGTTATGATGGTCATTTTGGTACTTATTTGCCTTCATTGGTCTCTTTGTAAATGTAAAAAAGTCACCAAAATGAACCGGATAATCTGCAAAACAACTTCTAAAAGAAAAGGTTACGGTCTAGAGCAGTTGCTGACTTTCTGGGTAGTTCCTCCTCAGTGCTTGCTTGCATTCTGGGGGAATTCAGGCCTGGCCCAGTCCCAGAACCATGTGCTGTCTGCTGGAACTAGCTCACAAATCTACACGTAACTATCTTCTGGATTAATTAGTAAATGGTAACCTGACCCCATGTGACGTGCATGGGATTTTCTCTTGAAAAGGTCAGTCCGGTCAAAGTCGTCCGAGAGTCGGTGAGACCACACCTTATCCGTCGGAAACTGGGGAGCAAATGGTCTGTTGTGCATGGGATAATAATCTTCTCGTTTAATTAGATTTTTCTTTTATTCTTCTGCAAATTTTTATAATAAATTTCGGTATATTTAATTTAAGTAAAAATGTTAATAAATATCATTTGACGAGTCATGATTAAAATGATTGGTAAAGTTAATCTTATTAATTTACAAAAATAAAAGTAAAAAAAAGTTCTATAAAACACAAATAGCCACTGCTCTTAACCTGTAACCTTAACCTTGTCTATATCAAAATCAAGTTTGATTCCATTTTGTAACTGCATCACGGTGTAGCAAAATTAATAGGAAGAAAAAGCCAATTACTTCTCAATCAATAGAATATACCTTTTTTCTATACGCGGGATTGAATGCATTGGAAACAAATTTATAAAAAGTGGCATCAAGGAATTTCTTCGGATGCTCTTAATTCTTTACAAGCCTCCTTTATACAAAGCAACCTCCTCTTTATGTCATTATTGTCACTCTTCCGTGAACTCCTTATCTCTCTATCTCTTTCCGGAACATATATTCATGTTGAACGTCTCATCATCTTGCCTGCAGCATTCCAGAAGTTCCATTCTCGCCAACGATTCCTCTTCTAATCTCTACTACCGACTGATCAATTTATTCCCTCTGTTCTTTTTTTTCAGTGTGTAGTAGCCTTTGGTGCGTATACGGAACTTGAAATTATACAAATATACTTAGTGTTCATTTGACAAATTTTTTATTTTTTTATTTTTAATTTTTAAAGAACAGCTTTTAAAATAGCAGATTAAATTTTTTTTATATAAAAACAAGTAGGTGTTTGATAAATGGTAACCCTTTTTTTTTTACTTTTTTTTTTTGTGGTTTGCGGTGGCGGTGGTGGGGCGTAGCGGTGGTCGACGGTGGTGGTGGTGGCCGGCTGCCGGCAATCTCCGGCGGTGGTCGCCGACAGCCGGCGGTGGGAAGGTGGTGGCAGTGGTCTTAAAAAAAAAAACCAAAAGTGAAAAAAAAAATCAGTTTTTTGAATTTTTTTTTACTCATCAGTTTAAAAACTGGTTTTTTAAATTGAAAAAAAAATGGTTACCAAACGCTGTTTTTTTTTTCAATTTTTAAAACTGGAAAAAAAAGAGGAAAAAAAGAATGTCAAACCTACCCTTAGTTAGAAATACAAAAATTATTATAAAAACTAAATCCTTGCTGGACGAAATTACCTAAAGAAGGTTATAAAAACTAGATCTCTGAAGGCTACTTGCCAGTACCATATGCATGCTTATCACAATTCAAACCTCCTTGAACTACTTGTGTTAAGTACGACAACATTCTTGAGTCTGATTTTATCTTTTAATGACTTAAGTTTTTAGAGCAAATTATATCTTAACATGGTATCAGAGTACTTTGATTCTTTCTGCTTACATACTCTGTCCCGCTTTATTATATTGCAATTTGCACTTAGTTTATTTATACATTGATGATTCACCTTAATTTGTCTCTGCAATCGAGAGCTTGCACGTGAGGAGAGTGTTAAGAAGTGTTTGAGATTGATTTTGAGATGATCAAACCTAGATTAAGTCAGATATGTGAGTGTTTGGCAAAAAAGAATATGAGATTTAATCTGCCTCAAATAGCTAAAAGTTGATTTAATTAATGATCCTGAAATGTAATGATTATGAAATAATCATTTTCCTCATAATCTGGTTTTCTAATTTATCAAACTATTCTCAAGTTTCTCACAAAAGAACATCTGATATCAGTTTCAGAGAAGTAACAACTTTTGTAAGTCGGTGAAAATAATTTTTTCCATAACTTATCTGTATATTATAGTTATTTAAAAATAAAAGTTGTGTTAACATTACTTCACTAAATGGATATTAGAAAATTTTTAATTATGTGTCCTATAAAGTTATTTTATCATAGTAGAATTGATTTAAACATTTTTTATCCAAATATTTTTTGTAACTGCTAACTAGTTTACAACTACTTTTGCGAAACAATAAACTGATTCTGCTTAAAGTAGATTAATCTGCTTAAAGTAGACTAATCTCAATCAATAGAATATCCCTTTTTTCTATACGCGGGATTGAATGCATCGGAAACAAATTTATAAAAAGTGGCATCAAGGATTTCTTCGGATGCTCTTACTTCTTTACAAGCCTCCTTTATACAAAGCAACCTCCTCTTTACGTCATTATTATCAGTCTTCCGTGAACTTCTTGTCTCTCTGTTCCCGAACATATATTACGTCTCATCATCTTGCCTAAATCTCCATTGTCACCAACGATTTTTAGGACAGATAGTAGTTTAACATGGTATCAGAGTACTTTGATTCTTTCTGGTTGCATACTCGATCTCGCTGTATTATATTGCAATTTACACTTAGTTTATTTATATATTGATGGTGCACATTGATTTGTCTCTTCACGTTAGAGTTGTCAAACGGGCCAAGCGGCCCGCGGGCTGGCCCGACCCGGCCCGGTTCTGGCCCGGCCCCGTATATGAACAGTAGAAGCCCGCATGCAGAGGGCCTGGGGCCTGGACCAGGCCTTCAAAATCTGGAAAACGGCCTGGCCCGGCCCGGTTTTGGCTCGGTTTGGCCCGGGCTTGGCCCGGTCTGCGGCCCGGGTTTGGCCCGGTCTGCGGCCCGGATTTGGCCCGGTTTTGGCCCCACCTTTTTTGAATCTTTTGCTTTTCCCCCCCTTTCTTCCACCCCTTTTCCAAACTTCCACTTTTACCCCCCCAACAGCTATATAACGGCTAGTTTGGGGGGTATTTTAGTCTAACCTATATTTTTCAACTCCTTTACACTCTTACCCTCCCCAATAACTATAAACGGATAGTTTGTAGGGGTATTTTGGTCTTTTGTGAAGTTTCTAAAATCTATAAATTCACACCATTTCTCTCTAATTTTTCACACCAATCTTCTTACTCTCTTCTTACTCTCACAACAAGCTTTGCTACTATTTTCCTCTCCAATTACTACTCTTGCTAATTACTACTAGTATTTACTAATTAGTACTCTTGTTTATTAATTACTAGTCTTGCTAAATTCTTTTTAATTACTAACTCTCTAATATTTGTTACTCGTTCATTCTTTTAATTGTTATTTCTTATTACTACTCTTATACTTGTGTATTTAGTTACTCTTACAAAGTTTAGCGTGAAATATGTCTGGATTATTGAAGAAAATGAAGCGTGCAACGTCATCACGAAAGAAATCATCATCATCGCAAGCACCACCACCAGCACAAGCGCCAGCGCCACGGCCATCAGAAACACCAATCCAAGCACCAACACAACCATTCGTTCGTGGACGAATGAGTACAGGCTCTATGATAGATACCCAAGCCAATTGGGAGTTCAATCAAAACATTCCAGATTTTGAATACACGCCTGATGAAGACCCCCCGCATTATAGTCAAGGACGCAGCTCGGTTGGCGAAGCTACTACTCAGTGGCATAATCTCAACCCTATGCCTGGTCATGATGAAGAAGGGCCGAGCAATGCCTCCGATAACGTGCCAGAAGTCCAAAGGGAGAAAAAGAAGAAAGCCGAGTGTTGGAATCATTTCGACGTAATTACGGTGGACGACATCCGAAAAGCTCAATGTAAGTACTGTCTTAAATTATTTTCAACTGGTAGTGGTAATGGACATCTTAACAGGCATTACCCTCAGTGTGCACCTCGACAAGGCCACGTCGAACCTACCCAAACGCAATTATCTTTTGATGGTAAGTTATTTGTTTATAATCAGCGAGAGCAAAGCGACGGTCTCAATGAATTTGTTATTCATGATGAACAAGCCTTTTCTTTTGCCGATAATTCTAAGTACTCTAGATATGTGAACACATACGTCCAACCTTTGTACAAAAAGGTTACTAGAAACACAACTAGATCCGATGCACTCCGACAGTACAAGGCTGCTAAAGCACGCCTTATCGATTATTTCGATAAATTTGACGGTAAAGTTAGTCTTACTTCTGATATTTGGCAATCTCCTTATACTTTTGTTAGTTATTCTTGTGTGACCGCTCATTGGATTGATGCAGATTGGGTTATGCACAAGAGAATCATCGCTTTCGAGCACTTCCCTTATCCGCACGATGGAATGAACATTGCTACTCTTATATTAAAAGCATGCAACACATTTAAAATTAAGGATAAGATTATGAGTGTTAGTTTTGATAATGCTTCTAATAATAAAGCTGCTGTTGCAGCTTTAAAGGAGACGCTTCAACCTGTACTTCATGGTGAGTTATTTCATGTTCGTTGTGTTTGTCACATTATTAATTTAATTGTTCAAGATGGTTTAGCTGCTGCAGGAGATATTCTGCTCAAACTGAGGGGTATGACAGCGTATATTAATGGCTCGAGTTTGAGAACACAACAATTTAAAACGTTGTGTGTTCAATATAATATGCCTCGCAGGAGAGCAGTTACAGATGTGGTCCACAGGTGGAACTCTACATACCACATGCTTTTACACATTCTGGCATACCGAGAAGTCTACACGCATTTTCTACTAACCCAGTTCCCAGCAGGCTTGCCAACTCAAGAGGAATGGCAGATGGCCACATACCTAGCTGAATTTTTGGAGGTATTCTACACGTCTACCAATTTATTGTCTGGTACGTACTATCCCACCTCTCCTCTCGCTGTAATAGAAATTCTGAAGATGGCTACAATGTTAACAAAATGGAGATATATAGGACCCTTTAAGGAAATAGTACAAGTGATGGATCAAAAATTTAATAAATATTGGAGTAAACTGCCTGCTATTTTTACTGTGGCTACTTGTTTAGATCCAAGGTTAAAGTTGCATGGCGTGAACGCCTCGATACAAGAGATATCGAAATTAATGCACTACACAGCAGATGACACAACCTTGCTCACAGCAAAAGTGAGCAAGAGGTTTGAGGACTTGTTCAACCTCTATCGTAATTCTGCTGACGTGCGCGGGCGAGCTACATCATCATCCACTGCTGAGAGGTATTATGCGCCATACCTTCAAGGCTTTGAACATCTAGTAGCAAGACAACTACCAGGTGAAGGTACTTCTAATTCGGGAGGTTCGTATAATTTTTCCTCTTTTCATGAGATTGGTGTATATGCAAATACTGATCATTATTCTGATTTATCAAGGCAAGAACATGTTAATTTTAATTTGTTAAATTTTTGGAAACAAAATCAAAACATGTATAAAACTTTATCCCAAATTGCACGGGATGTACTGCCAGTGCAAGCCTCCACGGTTGCTTCAGAGTCGGCATTTTCAGCAAGCGGGAGGGTTTTGGATGACAGGAGGAGTCGTCTTAACCCCGAGTCGCTCGAGCTATGTGTATGTTGGAAGGATTATCTTGATGCGAAATACCGCGAGCAAGATAAACCGATTGATGATAGGAAGAGCAGTGACTCGGATATTGAAGTACTTCCGGATGATTAGGTAATTTGTTTTTATTTTCCTCTTTTGATCCTTTTGGTTGACGTTGCAGATTTCTTGATCTTTGATTGCTGATATTTTGGATAGACACATGCATTATTATTTTGATTGTTAGAGTTTTAAGAATAAATTTTTTCACAAAATATAATTTTTTTCCATATATATAAAATAATTTTTTACAAGCAAGATATATATTTTTTCGTATATATAAAAAAATAGGTAACTTCGCCTGTTTGTTTACAAGCCGCCAATCCCGGATAAAAGGAGGAGGGCCTATGGACACCTTTATTATTTTTCGATATAACTTGTTATGTGTTAAGATTTTATTAATAAAGCTCACCAAGAAGAGTATGAAAATATTTAACATATAATAAAAAATATAATGGCTAACAAATATTATTATTATATACATACATACATATGTATATTACTTATAATGAAATAAAAGGATAAAGATTAGCTTATTCACAATGTGAATATTGCCTAGAGGGTAGAGATGAAATTTAAAATTGAATAACAAGAAAAAAAAAAAAATTGGGCCCGGGCCCGGCCCAAGCCCGGCCCTAGATATTGGGCCTAGGGCCAGGGCCTGGACTGGGCCTAGGTTTCCCTTCGGCAGGCCCGGCTCGGTTGGCAGCCCCACTGGCTCGGCCCCGGCCCGGCCCCACAGCAGGCCCGATGGGCTTGGGCTGGGCCGGCCCAAGCCCGGCCCTTTGACATCTCTACTTCACGTGCAATTAGGAGCTTGCACGTTGCACGTGAGGGAGAGTGTTAAGAGGATATTTGTGATGATTTTGAGAAGGTCAAACCTATATAAAATTAGATATGTGGGTATTTGGCAAAAAAAAATATGAGATTTAATCTGCCTCAAATAACTAAAAGTTGATTTAATCCATGATTCTGAAAAAAAATGAGAATTATGAAATAATCACTATTCTCATAATCAGGTTTGACTTTCTAATTTATCAAACCATTCTCAAGTTTCTCATAAAAGAACATCCTATATCATTTTCACTAATTTGAAGAAGTTATTGTATTGAAATTGTGGATATTTTTTATTTTAGATGAGAAGTAACAACTTTTGTAGGTATCAAAAATAAAATTTTCCATAACTTATTTGTATATTATAGTTATTTATAAATGAAAGTTGTGTTAACATTACTTCACTAAATGGATATTATAAATTTTTTTATTAAGTGTTCTCTATTGTAATTTTGTCATAGTGAAACTAAGTTAAACACTTTCTATCCAAACAGTTTTTATAACTGCTAACTAGTTTACAACTATTTTTACGAAACAGTAAATTGATTCTACTTAAATTAGACTAATCTAATTTTAAGAACTGATTAAAACACTTGTTGGACCTCATGTGAAGCTTAATGTAGACATGGTTAATGCTACTTTTCAAGAGTTGATTTTAAAGAGATAATCTTACGACAGAGAAGGTGCAATGTTTGAATGACTAGGTAATCATATGTACTCTTATGAAACCAAAAAACCTTCTCTTTTTCCTTTTTTTTTACTTTTTGATAATGGTATTTCATGTAATAAAAACTTCTCATGTTACTACTAGTATTTATTCAAAATTCTTACTTCCTCATCAAATTTTCATGTGCATATCATAGCGTGTCCACGACAGTGCAAGCCGAAGTCAAGTGTTTCCACCAAATATATGGCCCTGTCGGTTTAGAGATTCGAACTCGGGATCTCGAGGTCACACCTCGAGCCCTTTGCCATCTTCACCACCCCTTGGGGTTGAGATCGCAAGTTTAAGCCTCATTAGAGATGGGAATGTATGAGGTAACAAAATCTATTCAATAGAAAAAGGAAAAACGTAGCCACGACTAGTAGGAAATGGCCCTTTATGCTTATATTTCATATTGGGCTTACCTAAGGGAAGGGGCTCTTGTGTAATATGGCCTTTTATGCTTCTATTTCATATTGGGCTTACCTACGCTGCTTAACGACCAGAACCAAAACATACTGGGCTTACCTTGCCAGTAATAATTAATTAATTGCGAGAACTCTTTTAACTTATTCTGGGAAATGATTAAAGCAAAAGAAACGAGATTAGAAAATTATATTCCATAGATGTACGAGAAGCGCCACTGTATCTAAACAAAAAAGAGTCGCGAGCTCTGCTTTTGCTTAAGGTCACCTCCCTTCAGAAATTTTTCTCAGTCTGATCCACAATTTTGAGTCAAAATGGCAATATATACGGGATCAATGTGAATCACGTTAATAAGTTCGCAAAAGTGTGAATAATGCGGGAGATATACAGGATTCCTACAACTTTCTCTCTTATTTGCCATGAAAGTTGCACAGTTTACTATGCGTGTTAACCCTCTTCCTCGTTTTCTATGTGAACCTACAGCTGATATACACTTCGCCTTTCTTAACGATACAGGTCTTGCTTCGGTGTAACTCCCAGTGCAGACTGGAGAGAAAGAAAACAAAGCAGCAGCCAAAAGAACAGGCTAAGGTAAGGTAAGGTAAGATGATGGAATTGAGATGCATCAAGAAGAGGACCGTATGCAGCTTCACTTTTTATTTACTGTTCACAAATTTGATTAAGGAAAATGGAGGGATAAACCGCAGAACTTACTATATTAAGAAGATGCAAAGCAGCCGGTCGAGTGAATTTCCTCGCAAAAAGAAAGCATGGAGAGGGTATCCCTTTGCTAGTGCACCATTCTCTTCGGTATTCAGTTTCAAAATAGATATTATCTATATCCTGCAAAGTATTTAGTTCAGATGTTAATAGTAAGCCATTGCTCAATCGAGTCAATCAAGTTCCAGTGTGTCAACCCCAAACTTGTCTAGTAGTGTTCAAGTAGACACTGGCCATTCACGGAAAAATATGCAACTTCATTTTATTTGTAGAACCAGACCATACCAGTGGGTCGAAAGGGTTAAAAAAGTGGACCAGTTCAGTTCCTATAGGACTAAACTGCCAAGAATAGATAAACCAGTTTCTTGCCGCCATCAAACCAGACAACTGGGCCATTAACGGATGCCCATTCATGTGACTCGGACGCTAGCCGCGTAGTTATATCACAAGGCACGTAACTGTTGAGCCACATCAGAGCTTGTGCCAAGTAGAACAACTATTTTACATGCTAATATCTCATCATCACCATTTAGCCTAAAACAAAGTCTTTGGATGGATCAAATATCATTTTGACCCTGGGGTTTGGCGGTAGATTTCAAGGAACTTTTACTCTTTTAGACTTTTATTTGTCTCCATCAAGTCCTACACTAGACAGGCTTTTTGCAATTTTCAGAAGTTTTGTCCATAAAAAGGGGTAAACCAATTTTCTCCTACTTGGAGACATGCTATTAAAGCTCACTTCGAGCTTTGGCTTCTCCATAGCAGGCAATGACCGGCCACCTATATTCCCAACCCTGAGGTGTCCATGAGGGTTGTCTCTTGCCAGCGAGAAGCAGCTGAAGTATGTTGAATACTCACTTCATGAACTGAACCCCTTAAAACATTTTCACTCAGATTGATGAAATTGTGGAAGATTTGACCGTTCATTTGTTAGGCTTTTGAAGCTCCCCGTAATTTATACCACTTTGCTTCAATATTACTAGGCGCCATTCCAGGATTGAGGCCAGATTTAGCCTGCAAGACAAAGGTCTAGGGCTTCGACAAGATTCTCGTTCCAGCTAGACTACGGATGATTTTTGGCAAAGACTCGTACAAGTATAAATTTTACCTTGGTTGGTTTATGATGACCTGATGGGCAACAAAAGCCTGAAGATATTGGATAAATTATCTTCTAATTGTGTGACAAATTAAAGGAAGAATTACGTTTTCAGGGATTTTGACAGTTCTGTGGCGGCATCCTGCCCAAATCTCATAGGAATTGCATGAGCACTAAAACCCCAAGTTTTCGCACCAATGCTCACATCACTGCTGAAGTTTTCTCCGGTCCATTCGGCTAAGATTTACAAACAAGACGAAGAAGAGTTAGGTAAAATGGACGGAGTACCTCTCTTTTTTTCGAAACTGAAAGAATTTGAGGGTATTTTGGTAGGAACAAAAAGCATGATTTACTACTAATATGCTAGGATGGACTAAGAATAATGTGCTGTATGTGGGGCAGCTCATAGCCTCCTATACAAGTATGCATCTATAAATATTAAATACATACGTGTACCACCAATATAATGTACGCATTTATTTAGTCAGTGGTTTTGCATTTTCTTTAACTTATCTTTTTTAGTTTAATACAGAATTAAGATGAATTTTATTATTGGTAAGTTCGATTATATAAGAAGTTAAAACTGGTTGACCCAGTCGTTATAACTAGCCCCGTGGCTGGTCCAGCCTGTTCCTAATAGCTATGGTCCAGAGATACATAATAGGCAGACAGGCATGGGGAGCAACAACAAAGATCCTTTATATATCAAAGCACTTCCACTGATGTAGTAAACTACAATCAACTGTTGGAAATACTCAGGATGATATAATTTTTCTCTAATGTAATGAAGTTCTCTATAGTCAAACTAGTTCATCTATGTCGACAATGACCACAGAAGTTAAGATAATCTTGCTCTATACAATGAGGGGAGTTTCGAGGATTAAGGCCCTAATAGACAGACATTAATAATTAGCATGAAGTCAGTCAGAAGGGAATGGAAATGACTATACCTTTATAGATTGAATGAGTGAGAGAGTAGCATCTGCTAACTTATAGGTGACAGGATGCCATCCACGCCGCTTTGGGTCTTTGGAGGATTGAAGGTCCCATGAAGTATGAGACAGTGTCCTTCGTGTGATTTCTTCTTCAAGCCCTTCTTGCTGTTATTCAAAGATGATGCTTAGGACATAAAAATCAATACTACTATGATTCCTATTGTTCTTTTGTTTATGAAAGTTTTAGTTCTAGGAACCCATATAGTCTTACAAAGACCACATTTTGGACCACCTCAGTTATGAGGCCATGGCTGGAGAGACCAACTCCAGATAGAAATTAATTTTGCTTCAATGAATACGCATATCAACAAACAAAGGAGTTCAGCTTTACTTTCATGAACAAGGCTCAGCTAGCAGAATGAAACATCAACTTACAGCAAGTAAAGTTGAGACATAATGTTCATCTGGTATACAGTTATGCTCCTTGGACGGATCAGCAGGCTGCAAATTGACAAAATCCGATGAAAACCCTTAACCCTTACTTGATCTCATTTCAAAGATAGACCAATGCTCCATGTTGCTGGTAGCTCAAGCTCATAACAGAAACTTAGAAGGATAATCTATATGTCAAAGATTCCAAGTAATAAAACCAAGTGCAGGCCTATTCGAAACACATTGGCAGAATAGACTGGAAATGAAAAGGCTAAAAAGAAGGAAAGCGCACTCACAAAAGGATGATCTCGCCAAAACTCAGGTAGTGACTTCCTCTGCACAATAGTGAAAGATGGTTAATAAGGAAAGTGGCATAAAAACTATCCTTGTCAAAATTACCCTTAGGATAATGGTTAAAAAATTAAAAATTGGATCACCCAATAAATAGGTGAATGCACCTGATTTATAAAAACCCCATTTACTTCAGAGAACAACTGATTTGACATGAATCATCATCTTTCAATTCAAGAACTGGAAGCAGTAGTATCTCATTAGATGATTTAGATCTAGAAGACACCTATCATAAGTTTAGAGGAGACTTGTTGCAAGTAGAAAACTGTAAAAGTAAGCACGTCGATGTCAAGTTTTAAGTTGGATCTCAAAAGTAAGTCGGCCACCAATCTTTCAGAGTACATAAGCCACACACTAACAAGCGAGCATTTTAACCAAATGAAAAGTAGATTGGCAATGAATATGCATGACATGAAATATGAAAGTTATCAGAACACAAGGTGGGTTATCGACTAGGTTATCTAACAATGTCATGTTTTCATCTCGAAGCTTCCTTCGTAACTCCCGGAAACAGTAATAGCATAGCTGATAGCTTATAAAAAATGTTTCCTGACTGCAAACAATCATGCAAAATAGTTATGACTTGCCATGCAGTGCCTTTGAAACAGAGGGAAGACAATATCATCTTGCACTACAATCTCTGCATGTTTTCTGGTCAGAGCAACCCACTGCAAGAATACAATGAATACAAATTAAGAAATAGCACAGGTACTGACATTATATAGTATGTAATGACTCCATGCATCCCCCCCCCCGCCCCAGCGCTTCAAGGATTCTTTTATTCTGGTCTTCCTGGGGGGTGGGAGTGTACGCTTAACTGTAGGACTAACAGGAACCAACAATTGAATGTATCAGTTACCTGAGATCCTTTTCTCCAGTTATGAACAGGAACAACAGGATGCATTTTTGGATTGTAGCGGCCTTCTTTTGTATCGGCAAAGCTGCTTACATCATTGAATATATAAGAAACTTACAGACTAACTCAAACTCATAAACATGAAAGTGTAGTCCTGCCCATAATTACTCAGTTTCCCTCTGTAAGCATTCTTTTTTATCTAACAGGCATCAATTAGATAGCATGAAAAGAAACTAAGATTGAAATGAGTGTTACAAAAAAAACTCTTATGAACTAAACACTTCAGAAACCGCATCCAAACAAGAAAAAGAAAACAAGTGTGTCCACTTACCTGTCCACATAACTGTTTGATGTAGACATTATGTAGTCGTATGTGTAGGTGAAGTTGTACAGGGGTATACAGCTGAAATCAGGTTAAAAGGCGGACATAACATTAGCATAACGTCTTCAAAAGAAACATTTTATTGGCAACTGAACAGGAAGTAAAAACCAAAAGGCAATGTTATCGTGTCGTTTTAAGAGGATGTGCATTGGCCGGGGCACATGCTTTAGGTGTAGATGTGCGTCAAAGTGTCTGATTGCCCAGCCCCCGATCCAATATCAAGCGAAAATGACCACACAGCAATAAGTTTTTCTTTTACTATTAGGGTGAAGTTGTTTCCTAATTGAAAAGAAAGTTTATCCGCCAAGGGAACTTCAATAAGGGCAAGCTTGTCATTGGCATGTCCAGTTGAAGTACTTGTTGATACTTCACAATCATAAGTAACTTGTTTGTCCAAGACAGGTACTACAACAATATATATCACATATTTGCATATGTACATACTCAGAGTCCATTTAGCATATAACAGTTATTGATGAAAGAATCATCAACTACCCAAACTTCCCATATGAAACCAAACATGATAAAAACGGCTTAAAAGCGTAACATAGAAATATGTCCGCATGATTAACAGTTAAGGAGTACTAAGATAGGAAGAAACCTAACCTGTCTGAGAAGAAAATAAAACGTTCATTAGAAGGATCTGTAAGTGCAGCTTCAAGCAAGATACGCTCTGCCTGAATCATGCTTGCTCCTCCCCAATCTACCTGTAGAACACAAAGCAGTTGCCGAGTACTATTAAGCCAATAAGAAATCGACATATCATCTCAATGATAAATGAAAAGAACATGGACTTGCGAATCACATCAAGAAGATATCACATAGGTCAGAAAACTAGATGATGGATGACAGCTTACGAAGGTGAACACATAACCGAATGGGAATGGAGTATTTCTAGACTCCACTACATTCGAAATGGCGAACTTGCTCTTAGTAGAGCCAAGTTCAATATATACCGAACCAACCAGCTTCTGAGATCATGCTAGATGCTAATAACTGGTAACTAAAGGATGATTTCCTACCAGTAAAAGTAAGAAGTCTTTGGTACTCAGCATTTTCAAGCTAGGGACAGCATCATGCACTAAAGTTAAAGAAGGGAACTTTCTTCTGAACAGATAGGTGTCACTTACAATGCTGAACAACCGTAGGAACTAAACCAAACACACACATGATCCAACAATATGATCCTCAATGAGCAGAGTGTCAGGGCATAGGTACAAGCCCTGCATCATAAAGTAAACTTACTAAGCTTTCATGCAGTTTATGTTGTTTTCGAGACTTTCTCGTTTCTCCGAAGAGGTATACCTCGACACTAATAAACTAACTGATATAAGCAGCAGAGATGTTTTGAAATATACGGCAAAGTAGCTTCACAAATTCCTAGAAGTACGTCATAGAAAAACAAATAACCTTACTTGCGGAAATATCTCTAGAAGAAGCTTTTTACTTACTACTTGAAAACTAAAAGCTAGAATAATATAAAAACGAGAGAGACCTGTATGCTATTGTTAACTTGACGATTCAAGAAATAGACTGATCTTGTTGTTGCCTTGTTCAATATGAATCCAGGCCGAGAGTGAACAAAAATGGAATATCTAAGCTCGATATCGCCCTGCAAATAAAATGAAATACAGAAAGCAGAATATCACAACAGGGTCAATGGCAAACTCATACTACTTGTCCTCGTGATGCATAAAGCCGAGTAGCCTGCGTACAATACTTAGCACGCAACTAAACATATATCCACCTCACTGGGAATCTAACTCCCTCTAGCTAACAGTATTATCCCATGGTCACCCAATCCCATCCCATCAAACACCCATTACGCTGCAGAAGACATTTGTGGGGAATCAACGTATGCAATCCATCCATTGGGGTGTCTTCTTAATGAGACACCATTCACCCACCCTTCAGCAGGACGAATTTTCAACACTAACGAGGGATTACTGATGATACCACAAAGCAAACAAGGAACAACTTACCAAGTACTACATGAACAATCTCTATACCTCTATTCCATAGGAATTTTTCCTTTAATTTTTTGTGAATTCCTAAGGTAGATTTAGTACAATGTAAACATCAAAATAAACTCAAATAGCAATCATAGATTCAACAAGTATTGTTTAGCAAGTCAAGATAGGGTAAAAAGAATGAGCAAGTCAACATTTACATCTACTAAATCTATCCCTAGGATGTTGAAAAAATTCAGATGGGGAAATCCAATTTGACGGAGGGAGTATATTTTATCTACTTAATAAACCACGGTAGCTAACATCCCTCCATAAGATGAAAAGATCAAAGAAGTAAGCAATGGCGATTATGTGCATATCAAAACTTATATGGAAAACATTCGCAGCTTTGCCCCTCAATGTGCATTTGATGAAAGCCATTAACTCAAACCGAATGTCCTTGACGTGTAATCGACTAACGCTGATTACCGTTAATATGTAATCAACTACTCCGTATATATCATACACGCAAAGCTAAGTATAACGGACAACATGTCAAGATTAGCCTATCAGATCCAAAGAGCACATAAATTACATGGTCAACTATAGAGAAAAAAAAAAAGAAGAACACTCGGACAGATCATACGGAAAAAACGGACATAAATTACAGTAAGAACATAGTTAACACTACCTGAAAGAATGCATCCCAGACCATGTCCATAGGAAGCCGATTTCTGGCTATGAAGAGGAACGCAATTTTAGGCTTCTGTACGGTTGGCGGATAAAGTGACGCCAGCGTCTTGATTCGACTGTACTGCATTTCGACTAGCAGTAAAGTTGAGAAGCAGAAGCCAAGCAAAAGCACGGCAATTATCTTTCTCCTCCATTTGTGATGAGATTTTTGCGAAATACTAGCCTTCCGCTTGCTCATTTAGCTTCACTTCCACTTCCTCAGTCAAGATTCTCCTCCATTAGCGGCCTGTATTTACTCAAATCGCCCTAATTTGGAGGGTGGAAGAGCAGGGAGCTTCTAAAGCTGTGACAGTTACCGGGAAATGCTGCGTGAATGATGTAAATGAACTGATATAGTTGCAGAGAAGTGGGTAGTCGGTACAAAAAGTGAGTGCTTGACTTGGGGAGTGAGCTTCCTCGTCTGGCTTTGGCGTGTATTGAGGGAGATGGGACTAGGAGCGTGTGTAGCACATTCGCAACGCGCGGACTGGTAATATTCAGTTCGCGATTCACTTCAAGTAGGAGTAATTCGGAGATTTACCCCTTTCTAAATTTTAAATATTTGCCAACCATAAGAAACTCCTAGCATAAACAACAAAATGGTCATTTATCTACTGAGGTAATTAATGTACACTCAGTTTTTTTATCAATTAAATGCTTCAATATAACTTTTATCTACTATTTTGTGTCTTTTTTTTTTGTTGCTTTTCTTAATCTTAATTTTTAAGTAAACAGTAGTGACATACTATGCATCGTTTCTCATTTTGTCCCAAACATACCATTTCACACAGGTTTGCAACTATGGCTTCTAAAGAAAGACACAATAGTTGCCAAGTGAGGTTTAAAATCGTGAGAGGAACGGTAGAAAAATCTGCATGGTTTTTGAACATTAGTTACGATCACCTCGGAACATTGAATAGATTGCAAAAACACTCATTGTCCCGTTTACTCTCTCCTCCTATCGCATAAACTTTCGATTCAATTATCCTAGTTCATCAAACGCAATAATCTAAGCCCATACAATATTACTCGACAAATGAAATTACACCCCCCCCCCGCCCGGTTTTTGCATTGATAAGTGAAATACCTAAGTCAGCAACTATGTCATTGCATCCCAAATACATAAAATCATTGAGAAAACAATACTATGCACCTACTATGTCTGGTGGTTAGACATCAAAAGTTGGAAGAAATCATCATTAGTCATCAATCAGTTGATAGGTGAAGAGTTGCATCAACACATGTAGATTTGGTATTATTGCTACCCCTCAGCCACTGCCATCGATCATAATGATCCTGCGCAATGTTTAGTGCAAATTACTCAAATGGATTACATCAAGCATTTGCATCGTGGAATTGAATTGACAGTGTGAAGTGAATTGCGAGTGTTTTCTTTAGGGTTTTTTCTTGAACTGACCTTCTTTATGCAAAGTTCAATGCCTTGTATATACTAAGATGTATTTGGCGCAATTATTCAGATGTTTCAAATCAAATCATTAACCAACAGAGAGTTGAAGAGTTGCATTATTAATACATGTGATTTTATGAATTACTCAGGGCTAGACTTTTTCTTTACTATTGTTGGTGACTATCTCGTACTTTTAGTATTGTCATGCTTGTTAGATGTTGCGATAGAAAGACAACACATTACAAGCACGACATGCTCAATATAAGCACGAGGTAACGCTTGTTAGAAAATGCGGGTCATTATGTTCTTTCCTCCTCAAAAGAATTTTGTCCTTAAAACGTCACTAATCTCAAAACTCAATAAACTCTCGGCTTTGTTTGAAAACGTTTTCGTTTTCAACTTTTTTTTCAGTTTTGTAAACTGGAGAAAAAAAAAATCGTTTGACACACAGTTTTTGTTTCCTTCAATTTTGAAAATCAGTTTTAAAAACAAAACTGTTTTTGAAAACTCCAATTTTGGAGTTTTGGATTTTCAGTTTTGATTTTTATTTGAGACCACCTCGCATTACCATCCCCTACCGCCACAGCCATCGCTACCGCAACCACAACGAAATAAAAAATAAAAACTGGATAATCAAATACCCAAAAGAAAAAAAACTCAAAATAAAAACTGGGTAATCAAACACCTATTTGTTTTTGTGAAAAATAAAAATTAAACTAGTTTTGATTTTTTATTTTTGATTTTTTGGAAGCAAAAAATTAAAACTGGAAGTGATTTCAAACGCTACATTAGATTTAAGAATGTCAAAGAAATACTTTCTGTTATGTTCTTAAAAACTTAAAAGAACAGAGGAAAAAAATGCCTTTTCTTCAAAACAACAAAAGTAATTACAAAAATAATACTCCATAGAAAATTTCATGGTTATGAAAACAATGAAACATACGAAAAATTATGAAAGCACATGTTCCAATAACATTATTAACACATTTACATGTCACAATGATTGGGCCAAGTCCAATGATTTTTCGCAGAAGACTAATAGGATGTTTGAAAATGATTTTGAAATGGTCAAATCTAATTATATACAGTATATATGAAAGCCGAAGCTGAGAGAATGATGTCCAGTTACCTCTTATTTGGACAATCTCTTACTTCGCCATGTGGACTTTCCTATTTTGAATTTTTAAAATATTTTAAATTTACTTACCTTTATAATAATTATTTGGATCTCTCTCTCTCTCTCACACGCACACACAATTTGATTTGAATTCATTCTTTGCATTTAAAATTCAACCAATTATATAGATTTTACATTATCTCTCTTTCTATGTCAACATGCCCTACTAAAAAAAATTATTTATATTTTTTCAATTCCATTAATTCCTAGATTTTAACAAAAGTAATTCTCTATACATTCCTCTTTAATCTTAAATCTTTTTTATTGCTTAGGAAAACACAATAATCTCTGTCAGTTTTTCTTTTAAACCACCATAATCTCCTTCCTCTTATTTCATTCCTATTTTTTTTCAATCATTTATCATGTATAATTACTTTTTTCTTTTTTGTCTTGAGTAATACAACTTCAACACAAGGGTTATTATTGTTAGTATTATCACTGCAAAATGTTATTAGTCAGGAAAGACTATTTGTAACGACTCAGTCCACGGCCCCACCACAGGGCATTGCCTCCCTCAAAAGGGCTAACCAAGTAGGTACTTATGAGTTCATAGGCAGGGTCTTATAAGGCCAATCGCAAACTCTCCCACAACCGATGTGGGATATTACAATCTCCCCACCTTATTCCTTAGCGTCCTCGCTAAGGCTCGATCACACATAGCCCAGAACCTTCCTCTCTAGCCAATGTGGGATATACCCGGCTCACCCTTCGTTGCCCCAACCATCCTCTTGATGTGGGATATACCCGGGCTTGCCTTCGTTTCCCCCAACCATCGGCAACCCGACTGGACAGCCCAGCCCGAGCTTTCGAGAGTCGGCTCTGATACCATTTGTAACGACCCGGTCCACGGCCCCACCACAGGGCATTGCCTCCCTCAAAAGGGCTAGCCAAGTAGGTACTTATGAGTTCATAGGCAGGGTCTTATAAGGCCAATCGCAAACTCTCCCACAACCGATGTGGGATATTACACATCAAGAGGATGGTTGGGGCAACGAAGGGTGAGCCGGGTATATCCCACATTGGCTAGAGAGGAAGATTCTGGGCTATGTGTGATCGAGCCTTAGCGAGGACGCTAAGAAATAAGGTGGGGAGATTGTAATATCCCACATCGGTTGTGGGAGAGTTTGCGATTGGCCTTATAAAACCCTGCCTATGAACTCATAAGTACCTACTTGGCTAGCCCTTTTGAGGGAGGCAATGCCCTGTGGTGGGGCCGTGGATCGGGTCGTTACAGATGGTATCAGAGCCGACTCTCGAAAGCTCGGGCCGGGCAGTCCAGTCGGGTTGCCAATGGTTGGGGGAAACGAAGGCAAGCCCCGGTATATCCCACATCAAGAGGATGGTTGGGGCAACGAAGGGTGAGCCGGGTATATCCCACATTGGCTAGAGAGGAAGGTTCTGGGCTATGTGTGATCGAGCCTTAGCGAGGACGCTAAGGAATAAGGTGGGGAGATTGTAATATCCCACATCGGTTGTGGGAGAGTTTGCGATTGGCCTTATAAGACCCTGCCTATGAACTCATAAGTACCTACTTGGCTAGCCCTTTTGAGGGAGGCAATGCCCTGTGGTGGAGCCGTGGACTGGGTCGTTACACATATTTCTCTTATTTCATACACTATTTTTCATCTTCATCAGTCATTAAAAACTAACAATTATTACTCAAGTTCATTTTTAACGACAAAAATTGACAAGAGAACTCATATATAAATGTAAAAATAAATTTTTAATTATCATATTGTCAATACAAATTTTGTAATTGTTATTAGGCATACAAATACGAGATCATTCAATAAATATTTTGATAAATGTTACTCCCGTGTGCAACACACGAGATTAAAACTAGTTTTATTGAATCTAGAGTCCGTTTGTAATTGATTCTCAAAAATATATTTTGATTATATATGAATCCTTTTTTTTAAATTAGCTTTAATCCATTTTAACCATAGTAAATTAAAGTAGTTGAAGGTGTTTAGGCCAAGAGGGATTAAAGTAGGTTTAGCTCGACAAAATTACCATATACTAGTATGTTCAAATTGAAAGTGAGCATTTAATGTCTATTTATACGTGAGGATTTTGGTAAATTTTTTGGTCAAATATGATTAAATCAAAATTCACGAAAATTAAGATTTTGGAGTTAATCAATTTTGAGCAAATTAAAGCAGATTTATCAGTTTAATTTTGTTGTGAAATACCTCAAACTTGATCTAATATGGACTTAATCAGGTTTGACCATTTTAGAATCAATCCAAAAGCCCTCTAAGCTCATCCAGAATCCTCATTTGTTTGGATACTGATTTAATCAGTTTTGGAGAATCGAATTTGACCAAATGAATTATCAAATATCTCACACATAACAAACATTATCCCTTCTAATTTTATCACACTAAATCTACTTTCATTCTTTTTTATCCAAACAACTTTGGACAACTTTTAATCTAAGTTTAAAATAAATTAAACCTGATTTTAAGAACTTATTCCGATTTATTCAAAAGTCACTGTTAAAAATCAACCACAAAAAACCTCAAATAGACAGGGTTTTAATATGATGTTTTAAACAGACAGGGTTCTAATCTAGAAAATTTTGTTCAGAAACACACACACAAACGTCGTCTGTTTTAAGGGACATCCAAATTAGCAGTTTGGTCTGGAAGTTGAATTGAAGCGATTTCAGATATACGTCCATGGAGTCGTCTTGTATACCCACCCAATTCAACGTTAAGAGGTACACCTTCTCTCTAAGTGTATATGTTCAAGCAAAAGTCAATATTGTATGGTTTCTTTTTTGAACCCTTGGCTATTGATAAATGCCAAGTTAGAATCATGTTTTATCTACTTTCTTGGTTCTACTGATTGATTTTCCGTGTTGTCGTAACAATTGAAGCCCTATTTCAAGAAAAACTGGAAGAAACTATGAATGGGCGCTTTCCTGATTTGTAAAACATAGTGAATATAAGAGCAATGTATATATACACGTGTTTGTTATCTCGTAAGAAAGATTGATTTATTTTCTGGTTTAGTTTGTTCAGCGGTGCGCATTTCATGTGTTTAATTTGTGGTTTGTACGAATTACACTTTGATGTAGTGGTTGATTTTTCTTTGTTCTTTGGACATTTAAAGCCTTGCATTAAGAGAAAGTGGAAGGACCCCTGGATGGACATTTCCTGGATTTATAAAATTGCCTGAATGTCTCACAAAAAGTAGAAATTTACCAACAAGATGTTTGGCCACTTCAGATGGTGGGTTTAGGCGGGAGACGCATGGGGTTGGCAGCAGAGATGGCGTGATCATTGTCGACCATGGTTCTCGTAGAAAGGAGTCCAATCTGATGCTAAGTAAGCTGTCTCCTTGCACTCAATGCCATGATTCTTACTAGTTTTTGGATGTTGGTTGTAAGGTCTAGTTAATGATTACTGTTTTGATGGCTTTCAGATGAGTTCGTGTCAATGTTTAGAGATAAAACCGGGTACCTGATTGTAGAGCCTGCTCACATGGTAAATTCCTTTTCCCCTACCTCATTTTTGCAGATGAAACTAGAAAACATCCAATAATTTACATAATCCATCTATGCAAGCGCTAGTATTTATGTGGTTTTGCTACTCATTGTGCCCAGATATCCTTGGCGAGATGCATTACACTAAACACCGAATTTATAGTACCGTATTCTTGAGCAACGAGATTTTGCAACTTATCTTGTTATTATAGTTACTATTAGGGTGGAGCTATCCACCTTTTGAACATAGCTTTCTACCGTCCACCACTACGTTTATGGCTTTAAATTCCGCAGTTCCCCTTGTTGCGAGTTGTAAATGTCCACTGTAATGTCTGAGAGCATGTCTAGTTATTTCGGAACAAGCTGAGATCACCTTCTCTCTCTCTCTCTCTCACACACACACACACATTCCACACAACACAAACACACAAGTATATATCACAAGCGCAATTATAGTGCAAGCGTCAGTTTCTAAAGCATTCAATTCTAGCATCTGTATGAAGGCAAATGTCTTTCGTCATACCAGGAGCTGGCGGAGCCATCAATAAGAGATGCTTTTGGTTCATGTGTCCAACAAGGAGCTATCCGTGTAATAGTAAGCCCATTTTTCCTCTTCCCAGGAAGACACTGGCACCAGGTAACTCTGCATAGCATCTTTTAGTTCTGGTAATGGACTTGAACATGGCACGAACGTCATCATATGAAAGAATGAGAAATGAAAATTAAATCACGTTTGTCACTTTACAGGATATCCCTTCTTTAACAGCTGAAGCTGCAAAGAAGCATCCTGGTGTATCATATATCATAACTGCGCCTCTTGGATTGCATGAGTTACTACTGGTACAAAATCTCAATTAAGACTGGAAGTTTTACAGTTTCCTATACTTTCGTCATGTGACTCAGGGTTTCTTTCACTTTCTCGTACGGTTTGATATGGGTATTTCTCTTGATCATTCCTTGTGTTATCACATTCAAGTAGTGATTTCATATACTACCAGCCATGACAAATCCTTCCCCTCAAAGTTGACATATCTTTAAATCAATCTTTAAATGTGAACTGAATTAGCAGCCTCTGATCTTTTTGACTCACAAATTATTCCTGAACTCGGCATCCATGCTGAAATACACTTTTTTCCTCACTCAATATTACTCATCTATCCAGTTTCAAGGTGCTAGTTTTCGTGCTTGTCTTGAAAGATTTGGTATTGCAGGATGTTGTCAATGACAGAATTAAACACTGCTTAAGCCATGTTGCTGGAGATGCGGATGAGTGTTCTGTTTGTGCTGGAACAGGCAAATGTCAGATCTATTGATTGATGCTACAGCAAAGAAAACCTCTTTGAGGGTCCTCTGCAGTGTCGCACGCTGCTTGGATACTGATAAAAGTGAACTAGTTACTGATAAAAGTGAACTAGTTTGCTACAGTCCACGAGCTGGATTTTGAGGTGCAAGGACTATTCAAATGTTACCAAGTAATGAATGTCTCTGGGGTAAGTTGTGGGAAGGATTCTATGGACTGACCTGGACACAAGTTTGTTGCTCCTCTAAACACGGGACGCTGAATTCTATGAGTTTATTAGGAATTGGGCGTCAGGGGTGCTTTAAATGCCATGTATCCTTTTTTAATCACTTCATTTTCACAAAAGAATTTCATTTGAGATTTCACTTGCTGATCAGGATTTAATGTATCTAATGGCGTACAGATAAGCTATTTTTTTAGTGGCAATGCAATTCATACAGAAGAATTTTCACTTCTTGATGAATGTTTCAGTAGTTGTTTCAATGTGAAGTGGCACGGTAGATATGGTAGGCATCAGAATACTTTTGTTTTGCTTTTTGTGGGGAATAGCAAATGGAACTGGCTTCTATCAGTTTGACAGAATTGAAATTTAAATCAACCTCACTTAAATTTGGGCTGTTATTTGTGCTTTTTTGGCAGATTGGTTTGGATAGTCTGATGTTGATGACCTATTTTGAAATTGGCCTCCTTAATTGAGTCTTGGGGCTGTTTGGCTCTTCGAGTGAATCGTGCTGAATATTGGCAGTGATGAGTGGCATGGCGGAGGAGTATTGAGTGTGTCCAGAAACTTATTAAGGTGGAGATAAAACATTTTGAGCCTATAGGTCACGACTTCTTTGTGACTATATTAGTTGAAGATGTACTACTCGATGTGCTTGCATGAAAACCAGATTTATGCAGCATGCAATGATATATTAACGTAGGTTTTATTTACTCTGGACACAAGTTGAAGCAGTTCTATATAAATGTACATATCTCCTTCCTCCTCTCCTCTCCTCTCCTTTTTGTTTTTCTTCACATCTATTCTGTGTCCTAATGCCTACTGACTTGATGTTATGTACAGGTGACTTCTAGAGATTACATATTGCAGTGATGCACCATTCTTTTCATCAATGAATTTTTTTTTTCCCGTCTTCCGTTATTGGCCTGAGAATTTCTTCGCCCAGTTCCAAATTCTTGAGAATTTCTCTGTCCTGAGTTTTTCGCTTGCACTAGCTCGAGCCTGTGCTTGAGCTGGGGTTTCTGGTTCAATATCACGCTGCGCTGAAATCCAGTAGCATTTGCAGGAGACGAGAACAGTTTAGCAAACAAGGAATTGCAGACTCAAAATTTGCATCCGAGAAGCACATTGATGGTAGATATCAATAATTCAAGGGCCATACCACTTCTTTGGGATTCAGCCTGCTGCTTCAACTGCTTGCCGAAGGACTTGGCTGCCATAAAAACATTTGCGGGTCTTTCCCAGCCTTGTCCGAATATGCCATACCCGCCTTCTTTTGGTTGAGGTCGAGCTAGGAACTCAAGCACTTCTAGGTCTTCTCTTTCCACCCAATGGATGCAGTTCACCGGACATGAATCAACTGACACCTGTAAGTTTCATGGCATCAATCTGTACTAGTTCAATCTTTCTGTTCTTAGTAAGAATTGCAAAAAGTGGTATGGAGTCCATGGCATCCATAATCAGTTATGACACTGGAACTATTACCTCAATTTTTTTGTCATCATCTCCATATTGCACTTTGACACGTGCACTTCCAAGAGTTTCATCCATCATGAATGTGTTTCCTGCATGGTGCACGCATTCTCTGCACCCTGTGTAGTTCAAGAGCTCACCGACAACATTGAGGAAAGCTCACTTTTGAGGAAGCAATAATATAATGTACCGCGTTTATTATAGGAAATCTCACCTATGCAAGCATTCTCGTCAACAAATAGAGCTTGTGGTCTGAGGGCACCTTCCCATGAACTATAACCCAAACCAGACGCATCTCTTCCAAGCCCAACTCTATTGTGTCCAATGCTAGCATCGTAGTCACTTCTGAGATCCTCTCTCATCAGCACCGTGTATGCCTCATTCAGCATCAAGGTATGCTCATGGCCCTTCAAAATTCTCAGTTTCAATGAGATTTGATGCTCTTGTACAGAAACTAGTAAAATGCATGGGGTTATTCAGGGGAACTTACAATAATGGAACTATGATTGGCCACAGATTGATAAGTAGTAGTACAGATAAGTTGTTCAGCTTAAAACGTAAAGCTGTGCATAGAAGGGAAAGAGATGACCTTTTTGCCTGCTATATCTGGATGATATCTCTTTTGCATCTTTCTGTAAGCTTCTTTGATTTGTTGGGGAGTAGAATTAGCCGAAACTCCAAGCAACTCATAGTGATTCTTTTTTGTTCTCCGCTCGGTTGAAGTCATACAACATCTGATCGCAGTAGATTTTTGCCTCCATCTTGAACACAAACACAATAAGTTGGAGTTTCAGCACAACATGTACCCAAGAGAGAGAGAGAGAGAGTTACAACTCCGTTTGCAGAAAGCTAAGAGAGAGGGAGGGGTTGTGGTGGTTTAGGGGACTACCTTGAGATCGGCGTGTGGTGAACTCCGGGGGGCTTTGCCACCGGGAATGGTTGAACTGAGGCTATAGAGACTGACATAGTTCTGACCTTCAGAAGGAGGCTTGCCAGTTCAGAAGATATCTAAAAACTCAAAAAGTTGAAAGAAGATTCAACGTAGATATTTTGGTTTTCTAGATTTTTTGTTCATCTCAGATATTCAATAAGAATCTTCTTTAGAAACATCCAACGGTTGCGGGCCAGAATGTGGCTACCACAGAAGTTCTTAACCATATATTGCAATTAGCGAAAGCCTGAGCGAACACGAATATATGCTCACACTAAAATTGTGTTGAAGCTGAAAGATAATATTGTGGGCTACCTTTCTTTTAATGGGTTGCCTGAAGAGGAATTTGCTAGGACCTGATCTATATGTGCACCTTCCTAATGCCGAAAGATCGTTGGGTTAAGCCGAAAACAAAGGGAAAGTATAGTTTTGACCCCCTCTACCAAGGGCGCTCGCTGAATTCTTTTGACTCCGCTTTAAGTTGATGTACTTAAAACCCCTTCAATTGTGAAAATACAGTACATTAGACGGAACAATTACGGACTAAATGAAACGATATTGATACCCCTCTTTTCTCATAAAATTCGAGGTCAATGCCTCGTTCCAACATCTCTCTCCTCCACCCCGTCAACCACCCCTACCCCACAGTCGCCAAACACGTCACCTACGACCATTATCACAACAAGCACCCACCGTTGCCTCTCAAACAAACCACCACCAGAAGATCCACCAACCACCGCAATAGCCATCCACCACCGATGACCAACAACCATTTTCACAACAATCAACTACAACCGCGGCAAAAACAAACCATTGTCACCATCATCAACCACGAATCACCCACCACCACCGCATAAACAAACAATCGTCAACCAAAAATCACCCATCACTTTCGCACGTCCCTTCTTTCTCTTGGCCTATCACCACCAATCACCATTTTCAACCACCACCTGTAACATGATGGGCTCAGATCTAGCTTGATCTGGATTTGTTCTAAATCACTACCGTCTCCTCCACCTCTCTGATCTCAACCCATGCGACGGGCTCTAATTTAATTTGGTGGGTAAGGAGAAAGAAGGGTGTGGCGCGTGTGTGGTGGTGGGTGATGGAGGCAGCAGGGGTAGTGGGCGGCGCTGTGGGGTTGGGGTGGTTGACACGGTGGAAGTAAAGGTGGGTAAAACTGTCATTTTTTTATTTATTTATAGAAAATGTATATTGGCCAATGCGCGTGCTGTTCACATGCGGTTAAAATTGACATTTTCTGTCAACTGAACGGCATTTTCATAACTAAAAGGGTGTTAAGAACATAAAGTTGAAGTGAAATGGATCTAATTTCTCAGCCCCCTATGTGTAGACAGTGTTAAACTGTACCTTCCCCAAGATATATAGAAGAAGAAAAATTTTACGCTATTGATTCATGTTGGACTTTCTTAGTGCCAACATTCAAGTCCTTTACAGTATGACAGCTACAAAGAATAGTTAACGTAAGCCCTCTAGTAAGTCCAATCAATCGTTCCTTATAAAGTTTTGGCTTTTAAGCTATATTACATAACATGGTCTTCCACGTTAGGGAGGTGTGCACAACAAAATTAACTGTGCGGACTTGATGTATACATTTGGCTGTCACCCTTTCATTTTGTTGATCCGACGATCGTAGCGCTCAGACCATCGGAAACATCAGGTTATCCTTCAGTCCTGAATCATGGTAGCATGTGGTAGTCTCCATGACAGAAATCTGGCTGGACTGAAGGATGGCAGAACATGCCACCCCACTGCGGGAAGTAGATGAACATAAGCGGGAGAGTACAGATAAGCATCATAAGCCCCATCAGTGATATTCCTGTCTGTGTGGAGAATGTGTTGGAGCCGGAAAAGAGTAAAAGCTGCGTAACCACTGCCCCTACCGTCCCACCACTTCCCGTCATCCCTGATATAACTCCCAGAGACCTGCAATCGTTTAACAATAATCAAAAGTTATCGTAACGTCATACGTCATATATCATATATAGACTACAATCGATTTTTAACTTTACCCAAAAGATGAAAATGCGCCTCGGTGTACAAGGCTCGCGCCATGTAAGGTTTTGGGAGATGAAATCTTTTGATTAGATACAATTATGTAATCTTACTGTGACCTGTAACCTTAACTGTTAAAGTTTAAATCTTTTGATTAGAGATAATTCTGCAATCTCACGGTTCTGACCTGTGACCTTAACTGCTATAATAGCTGCCAAGAACTTTTGATTTCGAACATGGAAGAAAATGAGTCACCTTGCCAAACTACTAGTTAGAAATCGACAACAACATCAATGTGGTCATTGGTAGGACTAGTTGCAATTAGCTTATAGCTCGATGTCTTGTGACAAGCAATACATATCTCATCTAACGTCCATTCCATAAGACGTGATGAGTTTGCATCACCCAATTTCCAAATGATATCTTCTGCTGTTTGTTTCACTTCTTCTTTCCCCTTTAGCTAAAGTTGAAAATGGCGGGCCAAGTTTCAAGTTTTCACTCTAAACAGTTCAAGTTGTGCATTAACACTACACAATTCAAACCATGTTTGTCCGTTTTTAATGAGTTTGTCGGCATCGCAGATTTTCATTTCCTACGCTTAACATAGATATTGTTAACGTTAGACACCACACTGTGTATAAAGTTTGTAGTCGCAGTGGAAAATGCCCAAAGCTACGAGAATTTTAATTTCTAGGTAACATTCACGGTAAAAGCTCATAGAAATCATTTACAAGCAAAAGTAACAATATGTTTCACCATGTAAAAAAATTATAATCACCAATATAGTACTACAAGCTGTAGCGAGAGATAAAAATTATGCTTATTGTATCACCGTTCTAGGTAATTTCATTGTTAAACAAGAATAAACTTTGATTCCTACTTGGGATGTATGAATCTTCCTCCAACCCCATGTATAGTGACACTTAATAGTCGCTAAATATTTTTAGTAACTTTTCTTAAACACAGTTGTTGCTTTGCACGATTTTTTAAATGCAGGTGAAAATTTAACTTATATTTAAAATTTTGTGCACAGGAATCAGAAGACTATACAATGAAGCATTTATGCAATTTGACTATGTAAGTTCTGTGTTTGAGTTTTCAGATGAACATACCTTTTCGAAACAAAAGGAACCACGCCAAACGTAAGGCCAGAAGCAGCTTGAACAAACAAAGAGAAGCTACACATGACAATGACAGAGCCCACCAGTGAGTTAACTCGCCCAAGCAACACACAGAGCAACCCGGCCACAGTTTGCACCATCCACAAACTCCACAACCTCCCCCTCATCCCAAACCTCCTCCCCATCTTGTCGGATAGCATCCCGCCGGCCGGCCTCGACACGCAATTCGCCACCCCAAAGCTCGCCGCTATCGCCCCGGCCGTCTGAATATTCACGTTAAACCTGTTGTAGAAGTACTGGGATATAATATTATCCGTCGTCAATTCAACTCCAAAACAAAATCCATAGGTCAATCCCAGTATCCATCCTCTGTAGTTTGTGAGCCCGTGAAAGAGAACCTCAAAAAAGTTGTCTTTATCCTTGCTGCCAGTTATACGGGAACGTTTATACTTTCCGTCTGGCAGGTCCTGGCCGAATGCCAGGACCATGACCGCCATTACTGCTTGGAATGTCGCGGGTAAAACAAACGCGACTCGCCATGCAGTAACAGACGGTACGTCTAGGCTAGCGATGAAAGAATATACTAGTGGCATCACGAGTTGGGTCAAACCGGACCCGACATTGGCCCACCCGGCTGCGACTCCGTTGGCAAGTCCGACAACGGAGCCGGAGAACATAGAGCTCATCCAGAACTGGCTGGAGACGAAGTTGGCAAGAGAGAAGCCGATGAGAAAGCGAAGGAAAATGAAGGACTGAGGTGTCGAGATCAAGGAAGTGGAGAGCACTACCGGCGCGGTGAGGAGAGAGAGGGAGGCGGAGGCGATGCGCGGGCCGAGGAGGTCGCAAACGGGGCCCATGGTGAGGCGGGAGAAGATGGAACCGGCGAAGGAGGCGATGCCGGCACTGCCGATATCGGCGTCAGTTAGGTGGAGGTCTTGGCGGATGATGGGGAGGAGGGGAGGGATGGAGAAGGTGGAGAAGAAGCAAGAGAAGAGAGAGAGCCATGCCAGGTGGAAGGCACGCATGTGGGGTGATGATATCGAGAATAGCCGGAACTCGGTGGCCTTGTGGTCAGAATCCACCGCTATGGTGAAGTGGGTTTGCGGCTGTCTGGACGGAGGCTCCATGGATGGTGGCGGTGGCGGTGCAGTCATGCAGAATCTAGTGCTTTTTGGTTGAAGTGGTGAAGGTGCTTAGTGTTAAAGGGCCGCACTTGTAACTGTTTCTGGCGGTCTCTGTCTCGCTTGAACTTTGAAGTAAACCAAACATTCAGATGACAAAATCTTTTTGTTCACTTTCTAAAGTAGGTTAAAATTAATTCATAAATATATAACGTAAAATCGGAGGTGTGCATATGCATATAGATGCAATAGAGAAGCTTACGATTATGTCCTTATAACTTGTGTTGTCAGTTTGTGAATATGGAGTTAGTTTTGTCATTTCATTTTAGATAAAATTTAACATCTTTATTTCTGCCCTTTTCACACATCTAACCTCGCTGTCCCGTCCAGAGCCAAAACTTAAGTAGCACCATTAGTATCTTTGAAGATACCTTGAACTGGCCTCTAAAGAAAGAAAAACATTTGGCTGCTACTCCGGTTGGAAGAATCTTCCTCTTACTCGCTATATAGCGACGATCAATCGTTTCTAAATGTTTTTAGTGATTTTTATTTAGTGACGTTAAAAAAATGCTGCTAATAATTTTTGCTCAAAGTGTTAGAAGAAAAGCCACTAAAAATATTTAGTGACTATTAATTGTCACTATATATGGAGTTGGAGGAAGATTCCTACAACCCGTGTAGGAGGCAAAGTTTGTTCAGAAAGGAATACAGTACCAACAAAGAAATAATGAATAAATGTGAGGGTCCACTTGAGTGACTAAGTTATACTCCTTCCGTTCTAAATAAATTAATCATATATTTTTTTTGAATTGTTCAAAAAAAATTGATCACTTTCCAAATTAAGGAAGATTCTATAAGTACTTTTTCATGTTTGTTTTTTTTTTTTCACATTTATTTAATTCTATTTTTCTCTTCACATTTACTCCTCGACCGATCCACTTTCTCCTTCTCCTCTCTTTCGCTCTCTTACAATAAAAAGAAAAACTACTCATATTCTAAATAAGCGTACAAATATTATGAAACGGAAAAAGTGTTATATCCTTTCATATATATATGGGGCTGTAAATGAAAGTTGGAATGAGTAAACGAAAAGAGAGAGCATGGAGAAAGAGAAGTAAGAGACAGCCAACGTTGTTGTCATGACTCGTGACCGAATGGCACATTGCTTTCTCAAGACTTTGTCGTAATGCAGTGTAGTTGCTATTCGTTAATCGGCTAACTAACATATTTCCTGGTGGTGGTGCTACCTACAGTGGCGTAAGTAAGCTTCTTGACAGTACATCAATGACGCAGGCTCTTCCCCAGGTGGCATAGATTGGGTGCACTGTAGAATCTATCGACATACATCTAATCATCGTCCCCATAGATAATGCGCGTAGCTAAATGAGCGAAATATCATAACATTTTTGAGTCGTGTGGTTTATAAAAACACTCGTGATTCGTAGCGCGATATTGCGGTAAAAGAAAGATTTGGTGCTAATCGTGGCTTGCAAAGTATCTCGGCAAAAGATTTGAAAGACAATGTGAACTAAACATAAGAGAATCTATTTCAATAGTTTTCCGGTGAGCTAAATGAATTAAACGTTTTGATAACACTTCTCGAAAAAAGAAATGACGAATTGCTTATGTTGTTGTGACAGACGCCGTGACACATTGCTCTATGATTTGCGTTCCCCTATGATTAATGGGTGCATTAACTACAAGACGACTCACATAAAATATATAATGTCTAAACTTTCAAGGAAAAGGGTTTATGTTTTCTTTGAATCAAGTCAAAGAAGATTTCTTCTTTAGTGACGAAAAGAGTATCCTGTTTGGCTTTAGTGTCATTCTATTTCTTTGGCTGCTGAAATGCACCGTACTGCCCAAGAGACAATAGGTAAGTTCTTCGGATTATGGTTCCTCTTTGTGTGAGGAGCTTACAAATTTCGTTGAACTTTTCAAGTCCTTCCCCAGAAACCAGAAAAAAAATGGAGTAAACCAGCGGAAAACGATTGAATAAGCTTACCTCGTACGTAATATAGACTTGCTCTGTCTTTCTGTATACATAATGTTCCCATTTACGCAGAAATTTTATCCCTTGTCCAGGAATCATGTTCTCGGTTAATCATGCTATGGTCTGTTCACCTACTTGAACGGTGTGAAGGATTTGAGATGTCTAGCAGACTGCTGAACTAACTTGTAAATATGAAACGAGGGATCTGAGACTACTGCACTTTGGACAACAAATGAAGCTTTACATACTAGAACGAAGGAAAAGAGGTTGAACATTATGCGCGAACGTCTTTCTCGTTAACTATGTCCGTCGATTGTGATTCAGCCAACAGCCTCCGATACTCGCGCTGGGTAAGATCAAGTTCACCTCTTAGTCGTTGCACCTGTATCAAAAACTAAGGAGTCATTCTGTATTCAAAGAGCAAATCTTGTAGTAAGCATTATTCCTTCACAACCTCCTCCCATGCAACAATCCCTACCAAGAGGGAAACAGGAAGAGAAAGGGAATAGAAGTGATTCCCCTCTGAGACATACATCAAGGGTTAGCAGAAAAATGGGTTAGCCATATCCTTTGTAAACTGAAAATCTGAGGGAACAGTGTCGGACAAAAGAAAAGGAAGGTATCTCTTGCAAAACGAAATCTCTAGCCATACCAACAAAATTGGCATCCAACCGTTGCAGTAAATTCGTTACGTTTGCAAGTCATTATGATGTGCGTTATATGAAGTACCTTAAGATTAAGATCTTCCTCCCTTCTCTCGAGTTCGAATAACCTATAAGAAGATATTCATATGAGGAATCCATAAGAAAATATATAACTGAGCATAGCAATTTGAATAAAAGAAGGGGAATAGTTGGTAGAACTGATTAGAAACGAACTTCTATAGAAACATGATAGTTCGAGTGCATGTCAAGCTGTGTTGCCTTGGAGGGTAATCCCAAAATGTTGAACTTCATCCAAGCTCATCCTGGAACTGATCCTAGCGACATGTTATGCAAATGGCTTCAGAGTCCAAAATCACAGTTTGAACTGTTGGTCTTCTGTGTAGGTTAAAGATTTGGTTACGAGGACTTGGACCTAGGACTTCCAGCGTGGAAACATAATGAGTGTGACATGCCCTGTAATGGACACACACACGCGCATCTATTGTACGAGGTGACCAAGCTAAATGAAGCTTAAAGCCTCACGTAAACTGCCTTGTTAGCATTTGCAGCCCTAGCCCCAGGTTGAAACTTCTGATACCAATTACAAAAGATCATACAACGAAAGATGGAGTGACAGCTTTGTATCTGCCTCTTCAAATGTTTTTCATCTCCATTCACCACAAGTTCTTGCCAGGTTGAACTATAGATACCATTAGGGATTTTATATGTGAGATAATCTAAACAATCAACCGAAGTGCACTACTTACTATGAGGCCTAATCTTTTCTTGGTATTAATGCAGCAAGAGTAAAAAATAAGTTGAAATAATTAGGAAAATCAGACAGAGAAACCAAACAATCTTTTATTCTTTTCTTCTAATGACGAAACCTGATCTATATGGAACTCCAAGACATTATAAACGGAAAACTAAACCATCTCTGGACTTACTGAGTACGTAGCTTTCTATTTTCTTGTATTAAGATTGTCTCCTCATTACGCAATTGTGTTTCTTTGTCACTGTAACTCTACACCACGAACAAGCAAGGATTAGAAACAGCAAATCCTGGTACACTATATATGCAGCACAGATTGCAGAAATAAGAAAAGACAAGTAGATCCGCGTTAGTACTAATGAGTTCAATAAGTACATGCAATCATAATTTCTTGGCTAGCACGACAGGGACTTTGAGTCTCTGTAGTGAAAGATGATCATCCCAAACAAATTTAGGAACAGCGAAACGTGCACAGTTCTCCATGGCATAATCCAGAGGGGAAGCAAGGAGGAGCTTGAGTTATTAACCAGATTTTGAACAATGCAAGCCACACAAGTAACGAGCTGAAGAGTCAAAGGTCATACTCCTCAAAAACAAATTTAGAATACTCTAGATTTAAACTGCAGCTTCTGGTGGCAAAAGGACATGTGCACGTTCATTTATTCAAACTTAAAAGCTCCCAGTCCAGGTAATCTTCAATATAGATATCATTCGTATAATTACTTTATTGGCCCACTGGTGTTTTCAACTATCATCCCCACAGTTGTTAAATTTGAGATGGGCATCTTTCACCAAACCTGTTTGATGATGTTATGTCGGATACCAGTTGAAGAGGACCCTGGTTCTGGGCGCCAGTTTGGTTCAGGTTCCACTGTAGAATATTTTTTCGTAGTCTTTCTGGGTCCTGGGTCATACAGTAAAAACTTGATGAGTAAGATTGGCAAGTTCCAATTTTAAAACCCTCAAAAACTACATGCTTGGAGCAATTAAAACTTTGACTCCAACTATAAAATTCCATGAAATAAGGTATCTCGATGATCCAACACATACCTTCCAGAGACCTAGCAATTGGGTTGTCAGAATATTGTCCCAGGCCTCTATCTGAGGTGTGTTGTCGAGTGGATATGACATCCTTAAATGCTCCAATTACAGATGAAATCTGTCTTGGGCTACATGCTTCAGAGGAACAATGATTCAACAAAACAGGTTGCTCTATAGAGTTATGAGTTGTTGAAGAAAGTGGTTCACAAGAAGGCACTGATACAGGTGCTGACTTGACTTGTTGATAACCAATCAGTCCACAATGGAAGCCCCTACGAAATTAATCAGACAAATGCACTTCATACCTTATGGAACTACCTATATAAACAGGTCCACTGGAACAATTAGAAACTTCAGAATGGGTAGTTCTAGTGAATGATTTTAACAACGCTTGGAAAAAGTAAGAACGACCTGGAACTACACATAGGATCTGCATTAAAGTTACTATTCCGAGATCATAACTAACTCTTGGTAGAACCAAAACATCACTCACAAGGAGTAATTTTCCAACTCACAAGAACTGTTATATTTCTTCAACTTTCAAAGAGTAGCAAATGTATAAACATATCTCTCAATTCTCAAGAGGAACCAGACATGTCCCTTAAGCGAGCTTACCAGTATTCCATAGCCATGTCCCTTAAGCGAGCTTCAAGCTTTTGAAAAAGGGAAGTCTTCTCAAAGTCTTGCTTATTGTGAGTAGGCTCTACAAAATTTGCTTCCAGAACACCTGCCAAATACTATGACATCAGTTGATAAATGTTAACTACAATCTCATGTAAAAACTTGATGTAAAGAGGAGTAACAATCACCAAGACTCACCAACAACTCCTCTTGCGTTACTGTTAGTTGTATCCTTGACTACACGCCAAAATGGCTACATCAGAAGATGACGAAGTTAAACACGAAGCGTGATAATCGTTCGTATTTCACGAATTAAATACAAGCACAGGTTACAATCTTGTATAGGTTAATTATCAGATAGAATATTTGGAGAGAGAGAGTAAAGCCTATTTAGAGAATTTTGTTGAATTATGACCAAACGAACATCAATGATCATAAATTTTGTTGTCCAGCAACAACAATATTGCTAGGCATTTTGTTCTTCTTACTTGGATCATGTTGCCACTTGTCCAAAGTTTTAGCTACTAATGCAATAGCAGCATTAGGATCAAAATTTGTATATAACAACAATTACATCAGTACTTGTCATACAGTGCAACTGCAAATTCTACAGGAGAATTGAGATTAAGGAGAATGAATCTAACCAATATGAGACGGTTCCTGTGGTAGATATTGAACCCATGGATATTCACATGTGGAGCTTCTTTCAGAAACCCTATGGTAGTAACAACAGCAGCCTGCACATGAACCCAATAGGTATTGGCATCTGGGTGGCTACTTATCAACCAATATGGCCATTGGCCACACATATTTTGCAAACAAAGGAGTGGGTATGTTCTGATCAAAAGAGCGCATTATTATCCTTTAATTGTTAAAACAGATTGTGAGATATAGAAATTATGACGTTCTGTAGAACATAAAATGGTATTGATGGTTAGCTATTTGGCTACAATGCACAATATAGACTTGCATATTAAGAATAAAGAAGTCGGTATATTTCTGATCAAAACAACAAATAATGATATAACCAAGAACACCATACTGAGAGATGTAATAATCATCATTTTACCCAGAACATACTCGCAAAATACCTTAAATAAGATGCTGGTTGGATATTGCAAAATTTCGTTACTCTGCGATTAATTGTTAGCATCAAAGAGGTATGTCTGCATACATAGTATACAAACAACGGGTTTTGCAATGTAAAGTAAAACTATCAGTTCATTGAAAGAAAATTTGCATAGAAAGAAATTGAATCACAAATTTTTCTTTTTTCCCTCTTGGTAGAACCTGTACAAAAAGACAACCAAGAAGGAAAGACAAATGGATTATAAAACTTCACAGAAAACCGTTTTTGTTTGGTGGAGTCGTGCAATGTGAATGTCACCTCACCACACCAACATTAATAAAGGGATACAGTATTAAATTGAAACAATTGACACTTAAAAAAAATGCTGGCATTGACAGCTAATATGGGCCGTAAGCACACAAGCTAAAACAAACCTCTGTCTTCCCAGCAAAATGAGGCTTATACAAAATGAATTCAGGAAATTTGAGATCATCGGCCATATTATGATGCTTGAGTATGCGTCCTCGCAAAACTATTTTGAAGCTTTCGGGTAACCGTAGGTACAAGATGGATGCATATGCCTACAGAGCTCGACAAGAACTCAATCAGACACCATTGGAGGAGGATTCTGGAAAATCAATTTCGTGAAAAGAATCATGAACATACACGGAGAGAGAAGCGATAAAGGTTAGCAATGTGCTGATCACGGTCTGGTTTCGGGCGGTTACCAGTCTGAAATAGTTCTGCATTATAATTAATTCGAATATCCTGCAGCCATGAAATTACGACAAGGCGACAACTCAATTTTTTGCTCGAAATCTTATCAGAAGGAAATGAAAGCAAAGACGTAATTGAGTACCTCAGCATCAAAGTCAAAATCTAATTCTGTGGACCCATCATCATTTAGCCAAAGATTGTAAATAACAATTTTTGTTCCATGATTTCCTATATCATCAAACTGGCAACTGGGTTAGTTGGCAATACATTGGGGTGGAAAACCATGAAAAGGGTGAGAGAAATCAAAAAGTTATGTACATCAAGAAACATAAGAAGGCTGGAACAACATCAAACATGAATCCTCATCAATGCACAGTGAACAAATAAGGTCATCCACGTAATAGTCATTTGTGGAGTACTTACACTCTAATTCAAAGTTAACAAGTAAGCGAGCTCCAGAAGACTTCTATGTCTTTGATAACTAGCGATGATGAATTCAGATCTAAGCTATGAATGACCGATAAAAGTCTAGAATATTCTGCAAGTTGGTTGCTGATAAATAAGATGAGAGGAACTATACCCTGTGGGCATCAACTATGAGGGGATTCGAAAAGATATATGAAGGCCACGGTTGAAGGGTGGCAGTTACGCAAGATTTGATGGTGCTTCTTAAGAAAAAAGACGGAAAATATTGCTCTTACAACAGAAAAAGGCCTCCTGTTGGCAATTTATGATTGTGGTGCTACAATAGAATGTATCTAAACAGAAGGTCAGTACTATATTCAGATGAGCTGATTAGATAACAAAGTCCAGTAGAAAAGATTAGACAATGAACTTGAAATTTTTGTCATTTTTTACCTATCCACTTGGAATCTGATGGGGTATCACTGAAATTTTACCTGGGAAATTCTTTCTTAGGACGTGTTGATTCTTGCAAATCAGACAACTGCCTTAAGCATTCCAAATGAAGGAGGCTTTAAGGGGCTGATAACCGCGTTATCAGTTATCCTCAATAAGGATTGTATGTTCTAATTTGGGCCAAAACGTAAAAACGACCTGGTAAAGATTCGTCATTTTGATTCTGATGATTGGATTGCTCAATCGTTCTTGTATTGCTCTGATTGTTACACATAGTCCTGAATCCTGATAGATGGTGGCAATGGTCATGGTGGAGATTGTGGTAAAGCGATGCGGCAAATGTTACAAGATGCTTCATGTGGTTATATTTGAATACAACACACTTAAAATTACAACCAGATTTTATTTTTCCAGAAGATGAGAACATTTCTATTTAACGGCAGTGACCATACTGACTGTGTATACAATTAGGAACCAATTTTAAAGATCAAAATTTTGCCCATACATGATGTAAGTATCCCATTTTTAGGTGAAATCCATGATGGCCATTCTTTACAATGCAATTTCAATGGAAAAATCAAGACTAACACATTTTTTTTGAGGATCTGACTTCTCTCTGTTGCCTTTTTTTTTTCAATGTGTTCTATTCCAGTGCGCAGGCGACATCTTAGCAAAGAGGCTAGCATAGGCATGCAACATCTTAAATTTCAAGTACTTATTTGCTAAAAGAAGCCTTGCAAGCTTACTTGCTTCAATAGCATTTCTTCTGTAGAATATGGAGACCACTGCAACAGTACAGAAAGATTAGATGAAAAATGTTCTTCACCGTAAGGAAGTATGGGTTCCAACTTTCCATTTGATGCATTGCGCTCATAATCCACCTGTAGTAATGAAGGAAATGGTTCCCTTCTATAAGCACTCCAAAAGAATTTTGTGCATTATTAGCAGGAAGGTGCTTCAAAGCAAGCAATGCAAACTACAAAACAGGGTATAGGCCCAGAAGGGGTAAAAAAGGGGATAGAAGCACACATGCGGAGGCCATAATTTGCACTGCAGTTACAACCTCTATAGGTGAAAAAAAAGCGCTGCAGGAGTCAGTACCCGACGTCTACAGTATTGTGGAAGTAAATGGGAAACCCACAATTCAAGTACTAATGGAGCCGGAAAAGTCTACTTGAGTGTTGAAAGTTGAAACCAAAGCTCTATTTGTGGAACTGAAAATATGCGTACCTCTATGAGTCTATGTTAGTTCAAAATTGCATGGATGATAAAGCTTGTGATTTTTTTTAGCACAAGTAATTTGTAATTTTTAAGAATAATCTCTAAATTTCAAGTTTAGATAAGTCCAAGTTTTGTCTTAAATGAGGTTGTTGTGCTCTAGAAAATTCCACCGTCAGGTATAGATAAAGCTTCATGAAAGGGTAGAAGCTGAGTTACCAAGGGTGGCTTAAAATGAGCCACCGTAGAGTGTCTTCCACTCTCTCCATGATCCATCATTCATACCTCCACATCTTCCATCCAAAAGTATAGAAAAGCGGGGAGACATTCATCGCTCTACGAACTGAGCTATTGAGGAAGAATGGGCGACTAGATCGCCTAAAGTTCTATGACTTCAATCCGATGCAAACAAACACCATGTTGGCTTTTTTTAATGAGCATATACTGAGATCAAGACGAGAGATAAACTGAACAGGTCACCTTGAGGATAAGATTTGATGAACCACATGGAAAAAAGAAACTGCAACCTGACGTAAATCACTTCTGGAGATGCCCAGGCAGTTACAAACGCAAGGCCTTATTTGTTAGCCTCTGCTTAACTGCATGCCTTTAGGTAACAAAAAGGAAGTATTGTTTTGAATAGTTGCTTCATCCAATCAGGCTACCTTTGATCTAGATACAGGACCCTAAGGAGGATATCTAGCATCTCAGTGGGTTTCATGTTTAATAAACACTTAATGGTAAGATGTACACAGAGTTTTAACTCCAGAAAATTGAAGATATATGCAACCGCGAGATGTAAAAACATAACAAGAGAAGTTTTCATCACGAAAGCTGGATTCTCATGAAGTGTAACTCACCAGTGGTACTACAATCCTGTCCTGGCCTGTTTGTCTCAAAAAGGTATAAGAGAGGAGTCCAACACTTTGAGTCAGTGCCCTGATAATGAACATGGTAGAAATTGAGTGAAAGCTGAAGGTCCAACCAGTCAAGAGTTCCTACTTCACTATGGCAGATATGAGTTCCATTTTGATAATCATTCTGGAAGAGACGTTATTAGTAATCAACCTTAAAATTGTGCATATGATTACTTGTGTGACTATATTAACACAGCCTGTTTATAAATGACTTCGGATGAAAGATATAGTTGATCATAAGTAAAACCACTGTATTGAAACAATTCAAAATTGCCCCAGAGGAGAGAGCTTTATATTACTGTATGCCGGTGTCTTCTTTATAGACTCAAGTAATGTACAGAAAAAAGGCATATGTCACTGCACTCAAACCTCTTTCTAGAATGACGGCTGAAGACAATTACATCTGCTCCAAGTCTCATAGAACTTGTCTTAAAGCCATTTCCATCTGAAAGCTACAGCCAACAGTTAGTACATATGAAGGAAGAAGAGCAAGGAAAAAAGGCAAGATGAAGAGAAAAGGAGTCATACATTGTCCAATGGCACATTTCTTGTTTTTATCAGAAAATCCGAAGCTCATGCAACGCCTAATTGCTTCTGGGTCCATTCCACCGCCATCATCTGGCCATAAAGCACCCATTTCCAACAACCAAAAGAATAAAATGATAAGCTAAACCTCCCCATGTGAAATACCCCACAGTATCACCTCAACAACAATGATCATTATTCATGGGAGTGTTACCTTGAATGAGCAAAGCTGGTTTCCCGTCCTGTGGATTGGTAGTCTTGTCTATAACAGCAAAAGTAGCCCCATTTTGTATCTAAGCCCAGACAACAATTATCAGATGATAGCTATGCAGAGCCAATTACACATATATCACTGGAAAACAACCGGAAGTTAGTAACTCAGTGGCAGATTAGTTTCCACTCTACTTAACTTACCAGTTAATGTTCAGGGATGGCTCATACTCCCTAAAACTGATTACACATTTTCTTTCACTTCTTTCAACCATATATAGTTGAAGACAAAAAGCCCAGAACATAGATGTAGACAACCAGGAAAGCATAATCGAGCTAGTAATAATAAGAATATCACCTCATCAACTGCATTGTCCAGCAACTCTGCTATTGCTGCAAGCAACAACAAAAATAATGTACAGGAGCTCGGTCTAACTATAAGGTAATAAACCCAAAATTTAAGCAGTTTATTGCATTAAAAAGGGAAAAACAGAGAACGTTGTAGAGCTAACACATTCTGAACATACCACCAAAGGCCCACTTATGCGAGGTGGCATTTGAGTGAAGAAACATGGGGTGTATGCGCAGATGGTTTCTCCCATCTGTAAATCAAATGTGAACAAAAAGGATGAAATAAATTGCTCTTCAAAAGCAATTAGACCATGAAAGCAATGCGCACACAAACCTCTTCTTGTCACAGCATCTACATTTTTTTACAATGATTAAATCACATTTCTGGAGTGGCCAGATTACTTAAGCTACTTTGATTGTCACTTGACCGGTTTAATTGTTACTCTTCCATGTAAAACACTATGAAGCACATATTGGTCACATAGGCGATATTGGCCATCCAATTTGAAGCTAAAACTGGGAATAAACTGCCAGTTACATCAAGTGGGTGGACTTGGTTAATGTGTGGATATTGTGTGTTGGGGGGGTTGGGGGGGGGATCTTGGTGATGGGAAATTTGAGAGGTACGTACTTTGTGTCGGAGCCTTAGTGCACTGTTCTGCATCATATTCTCCAGCCTTCCAGAAATGCCGACAAATTGGTGCAGGACGTATAGAGGTCCAAGAGGACGGGCTTGACTCCTCAACTGGAGAGCACCCTTGGCGAAATACACAAGAATTACTTTGACTCGTGCTCAAAACGGTCGAGCTTCGGTTATCTTTGAATCCTTGTCTGGCACATTGCTTTTTACTTCCCTGGCAAGGATTCTTAACTTCACCACTCCATTTAGACTCTGGTGTTTCTAGGACAGAACGTGACCTCTTTTGAACATCTTTCCCACCCGAATCACCTATCTCATCATCACTGCACAAGTCCACAAATCTTGCAGGGCTCATCTTGAGTGCTACAAATTGAATAGAGCACAATTAAATGAGTAGGCAAAAGACATAAACAAGAAAAGTATGAACCAGTGAAGACCAAATCATGAACGGAGAGAAAAATAGTTAAAGGCTCATTGGCTAGAACAAATGGCCCATGTATCACTGAGATCTTCTTTGGACATACTATCCGAAAAGGTATAGCTGAAACAGTGCATACAGAAGCAGCGTGCTTGCGTGTGTGGTTGTGATGTGGGATTGGGGGGCGCATAAGAACTGCTGCTTCATGAATTTAAAGATTGATGACATCGAACAGCCATATAAGCAGCATAACATCAAGCAAATAGCAGTGAAACTGATGCTATATCGTTGTATGGACTAGACCAAGCTGTCCTAACTATATGCACATTAGATGTTTGCTGAAATGCCTAGAAGAATTCTGACATTCTTTTATCCAGTATCTGGTCTCCAAAGTCCAAAACTCGTGAAAAATTAGCCAAGTTTTACATACTTCCAAACACCAGAGAGCACACAGAGTAAACATGCAAATCAGTAAAAAAAAAGAAAAAAATTCTGGAACTTCTGAATAGTCTTTGTATTTGTCTGGATTTTGTAGATTGCACGTCTCCTTATGGAATTACAGGGCAAAATAATGCCATAACGAGTTTCTTAATTCCAGAACAATAAATGCTGTTCAGACTTGTACCTACTGCATAAGCAGGTTTCTCTGACATTCAAGGTATCTGCACTGTCATCGTTGCTGGCCGTGAAGTCCCTCAAACTTTTACCCAGCAAGAGAATAGATTGAAATTCAGCACGCCATTTACCCCCAAAAAAAAATTCAATAATCAAGCAAAATATTTCACAGATAGTAGGAAAAAATACATCCAATTCGTGAAGCTCTGTAGAGTTGAGTAATGAGATGACATGGCAGATACCCATGGATCTAAATGATCCAGAGACCAACAAATAGTAAAAATTTTACGTAAAACTTGTGAAGGAAGGAAGATCATTGTTGCCCACAAAATCCAAACCCTGGCTAAAGCACTGAAGGAAATCAAATGGGGAATGATGGCATATTGAAGAAGCAATACCTTCTTGCATGTGTTAGCAATTCTTCCTTCTTCACTGTACCATCATAAATTTCATCAAGAGGAACCAGCAAAGACCAAAAAGGTAGAGTGTAGCATATGTCAGACGTTTGTGGGGAAAAACTTTTATTACACTTACTTATATAGAAGTTTAAAAATCAATTCGTGGCTATATTACCCTTCTGAGCAAACTGTGCTTGTAGACTGTTTTTTTCCCTAAAAAGTTTGGCACGTCTCTACACTGAGTAGGATCATATTTACACGTTGGACCTAGATCCTCTGCTGTAGAGGAATCTACAGCAGAGGTGCTGTGCCTTTAATCTTGGCCGTAGAAATACATCCAACACTCACAAAACAGACACGTCATCAGGGAAGCAAAAAAGGCTTCAAAACAATGAGGGGATCAAGATCCACACAGTTGAACATCTGGTGCAGCTTCTTCATCACCGGGAACCTCCGTCGCACCGGCTCATTTCCCCTGCTCATCATGCCATCACTAGCGGCCTCTCCGGCTAGAAAATGCTGAACGGTGGTGCTTACCATTTCCAATGAGGGGATCAAGATCCACACAAAACACATCAAATGTTTTCACACTTTTCAGCTTAAGATCCATTCACTGAAAATCAGTCCTCCTCTTCTCTCTGTTCTCTGCATCCTTGAAGCTTTCATGATGAGATAATCAATCAAAGCTGTTGGGATCTTGACTTCATTATTTGATATCGTTTGCTTTGCGTCCTTCTACAGAACCATAAGCTGTTGGGATGAGTTCTTACACGGATGCTTAAGATGAGTAACAGGGGAGTGGAGGAAAATCCATTACGGCGTGAACACTTGCCGGTTAGGTGAAACCCGGTAGTTTATTGTCTATCGTGGGCAAAGCTAACGTGGCAGTTTCTTGGCCTTCAGATTTTGTTGAGCGGTCAAGATGGTACCTACAGCACCTCTGCTGTAGATTCCCCTATAGCAGAGGATCTGCATCCCTAGACGTTGAGTGGTTCAATAATTTAGTATAAAGAAAATATCGCAACTTTTTTTAGTTTAGGATACAATTACATGTAACTTCGTTAACTTTTAACATTTTACATGTCAGATCATAATCTAAAAAATTCCTAATACACGTATCCTTTCGTTATAACGTCACTTGTATTAAGTAATTTTTGTGTTTATGTCAATATATGATATTTCTAATGTAACAATACATGATCTTTTCAGTTTCCTAACTTTTTGAATATGTAATTTTTTGTCCACATCCCCTTTCTATCCTTCACTTTTTCCACTCTTCCACTCACGCACAGAGTCACGTACATATGGATCTACACACATACACCACACACGCATTCAATCTACATTCGTGTACGGGCCTTGTGTGTGATTGTGAGTGAATTAAATCAATTATCGGTGTGCGCATGTGTGGGTGCATATGTGCGATAATGGATGAATTCAATCAATCAGTGTGTGTACGCGCGCGAGTGCATGTGCGAGAATTCAATTAACCAGTGTGCGCACGTGTATGTGCGCATGTGATTCTGGGTGGTGTCAATGTTGTGGTTGGTGTCGCTGCTGTGTTTTGGGGCTGGCAGTGGTGCTTGGTAGGAGTTTTCGACTTGGACGAGGAGGAGGAGGGGGGGTTTATACATATAACGAGGTGAAAGAAAGAAAAAGGAAAGTTGTTACCTCCATTTGTACACCATTCGATCAAAAGACGTATTTTATATTTTTCATTATCGATGGACATGCCATGTAATTATAGCTCAAGGAGTTCAGTAATATTTTCATTTAATATATTAGAGATGATAAAAAAAAAATAGAACTGGACTGTTTGGTAATATTTAGCGGAACGCCTTTAGCGCACGTTTCATGATCAATATGGAAGGGGAATTAACCTCAAATTGATAAGTACATGAGGCGATTACTTAACAGCTTGAACTAATCTCGCTGCTCATAATATTAACACTTAAGGGTTCGTTTGACAAATTTTTTTTTTTTGATTTTCAGTTTTTAAATAGCAGTTTTTTAAAGAGCAGTTAAATTTTTTTTTTAATAAAAACAAGTGGGTGTTTGATAACCCTTTTTTTTTAGTTTTTTTTTTTTTTGGTGTTTGGTAACCCTTTTTATTTTGACTTTTTTTTTTTGGTGGTTTGCGGTGGCGGTGGTGGGGCGTAGCGGTGGTCGACGGTGGTGGTGGTGGTGGTGGCCGGCAGTCACCGGCGGCCGGAGGTGGCTGCCGGCAGTCTCCGGCGGTGGTCGTCGGCGGCCGGAGGTGGCTGCCGGTAGTCTCATGCGGTGGTCGCCTGAGGTGGGAGGGTGGTGGTGGTGGTCTAAAAAAAAAAAACCAAAAGTGAAAGAAAAAAAAAATCAGTTTTTTGAGTTTTTTTTTGTTCTTCGGTTTAAAAACTGGTTTTTTAAATTGAAAAAAAAAATGATTACCAAACGCTCTTTTTTTTTTAAATTTTTTAAATTTTAAAAAAAAAGAGCAAATTTTTTTTGTCAAACTGGCCCTTAATTTGATAATATTGTCAATAATTCTACCGTTTAAACTTTGTGCAATTTTACTAAATATACTTAAGTCTCGAGTGAAAGAAAAGGTTTCCTTCTCATACTACCTTAAAGGATAATTTAGTCCCTGATATTATATGCATTAAATTAGCATACCACAGATTGTAAGAAGCGTCAATGCAAATAATTATTTTCGAAGATATACGGACTACACAAAGAGCTTGCCCCCATTTGATTCACTTTGGTTCCCGCCACCCCACTCAATCCTTTTTGACCCTTTTAAAAATTTGAAAAAGCTGAGCGCAGAGAGATCCAATCGTCGGACGATCGTCAAGTTCAACGCCGTCTGCGGTTGCTCCAGCTCAGACCACCGCTACGTACACACCACGTCGGAGCTCGCGAACAACGCACCGCCGCGGTTAGGTTCCCTCCATGTTTGACCTCTCATTTCGCAAAGTGATTACTCGTTAAGAAGTAGATTATCGTGTTTCCTTCGAGTAATTTTTTGTTTTAGGAAGTAAGTCTAATTTTGTTCATTCTTATACAGCGCAGGTGTAGAAGAAGGCGTATTTGCCTCGTTTTTCTTCGGTTTGATCACGGAGTATTAAGCTCGCTTCCCGATTATGGACACATATGCACTCAAATCCGTCTCTGATTTACCTGCTCCTTTTCGTTCCACCTTTAGCTTCAGGTACTGTAGGTTTAATATCCCACACAATCACACGTGTACGTATATTGCAATGTTTCAGACACGCACACTGAATCACATGTACAAGTGTATTATTTTTAAGCATCTGCAATTTGAGTTATCTGTCAAGACTTCTATGCGTTAATTACTACATACTCCATCCTCTCATAATCGCGGTCCTCTTTGGCTTTTCGCAAGTTCC
>JAVXUO010001509.1:0-65584 GCA_033065855.1 Escallonia rubra | reverse complement strand
TGAATATTCACGTTAAACCTGTTGTAGAAGTACTGGGCTACGATGTTATCAGTCGTCAATTCAACTCCAAAACAAAATCCATAGGTCAATCCCAGTATCCATCCTCTGTAATTTGTGAGCCCGTGAAAGAGAACCTCAAAAAAGTTGTCTTTATCCTTGCTGCCAGTTATACGGGAACGTTTATACTTTCCGTCTGGCAGGTCCTGGCCGAATGCCAGGACCATGACCGCCATTACTGCTTGGAATGTCGCGGGTAAAACAAACGCGACTCGCCATGCAGTAACAGACGGTACGTCTAGGCTAGTGATGAAAGAATATACTAGTGGCATCACGAGTTGGGTCAAACCGGACCCGACATTGGCCCACCCGGCTGCGACTCCGTTGGCAAGTCCGACAACGGAGCCGGAGAACATAGAGCTCATCCAGAACTGGCTGGAGACGAAGTTGGCGAGAGAGAAGCCGATGAGAAAGCGAAGGAAAATGAAGGACTGAGGTGTCGAGATCAAGGAAGTGGAGAGCACTACCGGCGCGGTGAGGAGAGAGAGGGAGGCGGAGGCGATGCGCGGGCCGAGGAGGTCGCAAGCGGGGCCCATGGTGAGGCGGGAGAAGATGGAGCCGGCGAAGGAGGCGATGCCGGCACTGCCGATATCTGCGTCAGTTAGGTGGAGGTCTTGGCGGATGATGGGGAGGAGGGGAGGGATGGAGAAGGTGGAGAAGAAGCAAGAGAAGAGAGAGAGCCATGCCAGGTGGAAGGCACGCATGTGGGGTGATGATATCGAGAATAGCCGGAACTCGGTGGCCTTGTGGTCAGAATCCACCGCTATGGTGAAGTGGGTTTGCGGCTGTCTGGACGGAGGCTCCATGGATGGTGGCGGTGGCGGTGGCGGTGCAGTCATGCAGAATCTAATGTGTTCGCTAGTGCTTTTTGGTTGAAGTGGTGAAGGTGCTTAGTGTAAAAGGGCCGCACTTGTAACTGTTTCTGGCGGTCTCTGTCTCGCTTGAACTTTGAAGTAAACCAAACATTAAGATGACAAAATCTTTTTGTTCACTTTCTAAAGTAGGTTAAAATTAATTCATAAATATATAAGGTAAAATCGGAGGTGTGCATATGCATATAGATGCAATAGAGAAGCTTACGATTATGTCCTTATTACTTGTGTTGTCAGTTTGTGAATATGGAGTTAGTTTTGTCATTTCATTTTAGATAAAATTTAACATCTTTATTTTTGCCTTTTTTTCGCACATCTAACCTCTCTGTCCCGTCCAGAGCCAAGACTTAAGTAGCACCATTAGTATCTTTGAAGATACCTTGAACCGACCTCTAAAGAAAGGAAAACATTTGGCTGCTATCTTGGTTGGAGGAATCTTCCTCCTACTCGCTATATAACGACAATCAATCGTCTCTAAATGTTTTTAGTGACTTTTATTTAGTGACGCTAAAAAAATGCTGCTAATAATTTTCACTCAAAGTGTTAGAAGAAAAGCCACTAAAAATATTTAGTGACTATTAATTGCCACTATATATGGAGTTGGAGGAAGATTCCTACAACCCGTGTAGGAGGCAAAGCAAAGTTTGTTCAGAAAGGAATACAGTACCAACAAAGAAATAATGAATAAATGTGAGGGTCCACTTGAGTGACTAAGTTCTACTCCTTCCGTTCTAAATAAATTGATCATATATTTTTTTTGAATTGTTCAAAAAAAAATTAATCACTTTCCAAATTAAGGAAGATTCTATAAGTACTTTTTCATGTTTGTTTTTTTCACACGTATTGAATTTTATTTTTCTCTTCACATTTACTCCTCGACCGATCCACTTTCTCCTTCTGGCCCACTTTACTCTTCTCCTCTCTTTCGCTCTCTTACAATAAAAAGAAAAACTACATATATTCTAAATAAGCGTACAAATATTATGAGACGGAAAAAGTGTTATATCCTTTCATATATATGGGGTTGAAAATGAAAGTTGGAATGAGTAAACGAAAAGAGAGAGCATGGAGAAAGAGAAGTAAGAGACAGCCAACGTTGTTGTCATGACTCGTGACCGAATGGCACATTGCTTGTTTTTGGGTCATTGCTTTCTCAAGACTTTGTCGTAATGCAGTGTAGTTGCTATTCGTTAATCGGCTAACTAACATATTTCCTGGTGGTGGTGCTACCTACAGTGGCGTAAGTAAGCTTCTTGACAGTACATCAATGACGCAGGCTCTTCCCCAGGTGGCATAGATTGGGTGCACTGTAGAATCTATCGACATACATCTAATCATCGTCCCCATAGATAATGCGCGTAGCTAAATGAGCGAAATATCATAACATTTTTGAGTCGTTGTGGCAAAAGATTTGAAAGACAACGTGAATCTATTTCAATAGTTTTCCGGTGAGCTAAACGTTTTGCAAAGTATCTCGGCAAAAGATTTGAAAGACAACGTGAAACATAAGAGAATCTATTTCAATAGTTTTCCGGTGAGCTAAATGAATTAAACGTTTTGATAACACTTCTCGAAAAAAGAAATGACGAATTGCTTATGTTGTTGTGACAGACGCCGTGACACATTGCTCTATGATTTGTGTTCCCCTATGATTAATGGGTACATTAACTACAAGACGACTCACATCAAATATAATGTCTAAACTTTCAAGGAAGAGGGTTTATGTTTTCTTTGAATCAAGTCAAAGAAGATTTCTTCTTTAGTGACGAAAAGAGTATCCTGTTTGGCTTTAGTGTCATTCTATTTCTTTGGCTGCTGAAATGCACCGTACTGCCCAAGAGACAATAGGTAAGTTCTTCGGATTATGGTTCCTCTTTGTGTGAGGAACTTACAATTTTCGTTGAACTTTTCAAATCCTTCCCCAGAAACCAGAAAAAAATGGAGTAAACCAGCGGAAAACGATTGAATAAGCTTACCCCGTACGTAATATAGACTTGCTAACCCCCAATCGATGCTGTCTTTCTGTCTACATAATGTTCCCATTTACGCAGCAATTTTATCCCTTGTCCAGGAATCATGTTCTCGGTTAATCATGCTATGGTCTGTTCTCCTACTTGAACGGTGTGAAGGATTTGAGATGTCTAGCAGACTGCTGAACTAACTTGTAAATATGAAACGAGGGATCTGAGACTACTGCACTTTGGACAACAAATGAAGCTTTACATACTAGAACGAAGGAAAAGAGGTTGAACATTATGCGCGAACGTCTTTCTCGTTAACTATGTCCGTCGATTGTGATTCAGCCAACAGCCTCCGATACTCGCGCTGGGTAAGATCAAGTTCACCTCTTAGTCGTTGCACCTGTATCAAAAACTAAGGAGTCATTCTGTATTCAAAGAGCAAATCTTGTAGTAAGCATTATTCCTTCACAACCTCCTCCCATGCAACAATCCCTACCAAGAGGGAAACAGGAAGAGAAAGGGAATAGAAGTGATTCCCCTCTGAGACATACATCAAGGGTTAGCAGAAAAATGGGTTAGCCATATCCTTTGTAAACTGAAAATCTGAGGGAACAGTGTCGGACAAAAGAAAAGGAAGGTATCTCTTGCAAAACGAAATCTCTAGCCATACCAACAAAATTGGCATCCAACCGTTGCAGTAAATTCGTTACGTTTGCAAGTCATTATGATGTGCGTTATATGAAGTACCTTAAGATTAAGATCTTCCTCCCTTCTCTCGAGTTCGAATAACCTATAAGAAGATATTCATATGAGGAATCCATAAGAAAATATATAACTGAGCATAGCAATTTGAATAAAAAAAGGGGAAGAGTTTGTAAAACTGATTAGCAAAGAACTTCTATAGAAACATGATAGTTCGAGTGCATGTCAAGCTGTGTTGCCTCGGAGGGTAATCCTGAAATGTTAAACTTCATCCAAGCTCATCCTGGAACTGATCCTAGCGACATGTTATGCAAATGGCTTCAGAGTCCAAAATCACAGTTTGAACTGTTGGTCTTCTGTGTAGGTTAAAGATTTGGTTACGAGGACTTGGACCTAGGACTTCCAGCGTGGAAACATAATGAGTGTGACATGCCCTGTAATGGACACACACACACGCATCTATTGTACGAGGTGACCAAGCTAAATGAAGCTTAAAGCCTCACGTAAACTGCCTTGTTAGCATTTGCAGCCCTAGCCCCAGGTTGAAACTTCTGATACCAATTACAAAAGATCATACAACGAAAGATGGAGTGACAGCTTTGTATCTGCCTCTTCAAATGTTTTTCATCTCCATTCACCACAAGTTCTTGCCAGGTTGAACTATAGATACCACCAGGGATTTTATATGTGAGATAATCTAAACAATCAACCGAAGTGCACTACTTACTATGAGGCCTAATCTTTTCTTGGTATTAATGCAGCAAGAGTAAAAAATAAGTTGAAATAATTAGGAAAATCAGACAGAGAAACCAAACAATCTTTTATTCTTTTCTTCTAATGACGAAACCTGATCTATATGGAACTCCAAGACATTATAAACGGAAAACTAAACCATCCCTGGACTTACTGAGTACGTAGCTTTCTATTTTCTTGTATTAAGATTGTCTCCTCATTACGCAATTGTGTTTCTTTGTCACTGTAACTCTACACCACGAACAAGCAAGGATTAGAAACAGCAAATCCTGGTACACTATATATGCAGCACAGATGTCAGAAATAAGAAAAGACAAGTAGATCCGCGTTAGTACTAATGAGTTCAATAAGTACATGCAATCATAATTTCTTGGCTAGCACGACAGGGACTTTGAGTCTCTGTAGTGAAAGATGATCATCCCAAACAAATTTAGGAACAGTGAAACGTGCACAGTTCTCCATGGCATAATCCAGAGGGGAAGCAAGGAGGAGCTTGAGTTATTAACCAGAGTTTGAACAATGCAAGCCGCACAAGTAACGAGCTGAAGAGTCAAAGGTCATACTCCTCAAAAACAAATTTAGAATACTCTAGATTTAAACTGCAGCTTCTGGTGGCAAAAGGACATGTGCACGTTCATTTATTCAAACTTAAAAGCTCCCAGTCCGGGTAATCTTCAATATAGATATCATTCGTATAATTACTTTATTGGCCCACTGGTGTTTTCAACTATCATCCCCACAGTTGTTAAATTTGAGATAGGCATCTTTCACCAAACCTGTTTGATGATGTTATGTCGGATACCAGTTGAAGAGGACCCTGGTTCTGGGCGCCAGTTTGGTTCAGGTTCCACTGTAGAATATTTTTTCGTAGTCTTTCTGGGTCCTGGGTCATACAGTAAAAACTTGATGAGTAAGATTGGCAAGTTTCAATTTTAAAACCCTCAAAAACTACATGCTTGGAGCAATTAAAACTTTGACTCCAACTATAAAATTCCATTAAATAAGGTATCTCGATGATCCAACACATACCTTCCAGAGACCTAGCAATTGGGTTGTCAGAATATTGTCCCAGGCCTCTATCTGAGGTGTGTTGTCGAGTGGTTATGACATCCTTAAATGCTCCAATTACAGATGAAATCTGTCTTGGGCTACATGCTTCAGAGGAACAATGATTCAACAAAACAGGTTGCTCTATAGAGTTATGAGTTGTTGAAGAAAGTGGTTCACAAGAAGGCACTGATACAGGTGCTGACTTGACTTGTTGATAACCAATCAGTCCACAATGGAAGCCCCTACGAAATTAATCAGACAAATGCACTTCATACCTTATGGAACTACCTATATAAACAGGTCCACTGGAACAATTAGAAACTTCAGAATGGGTAGTTCTAGTGAATGATTTTAACAACGCTTGGAAAAAGTAAGAACGACCTGGAACTACACATAGGATCTGCATTAAAGTTACTATTCCGAGATCATAACTAGCTCTTGGTAGAACCAAAACATCACTCACAAGGAGTAATTTTCCAACTCACAAGAACTGTTATATTTCTTCAACTTTCAAAGAGTAGCAAATGTATAAACATATCTCTCAATTCTCAAGAGGAACAAGACATGTCCCTTAAGCGAGCTTACCAGTATTCCATAGCCATGTCCCTTAAGCGAGCTTCAAGCTTTTGAAAAAGGGAAGTCTTCTCAAAATCTTGCTTATTGTGAGTAGGCTCTACAAAATTTGCTTCCAGAACACCTGCCAAATACTATGACATCAGTTGATAAATGTTAACTACAATCTCATGTAAAAACTTGATGTAAAGAGGAGTAACAATCACCAAGACTCACCAACAACTCCTCTTGCGTTACTGTTAGTTGTATCCTTGACTACACGCCAAAATGGCTACATCAGAAGATGACGAAGTTAAACACGAAGCGTGATAATCGTTCGTATTTCACGAATTAAATACAAGCACAGGTTACAATCTTGTATAGGTTAATTATCAGATAGAATATTTGGAGAGAGAGAGTAAAGCCTATTTAGAGAATTTTGTTGAATTATGACCAAACGAACATCAATGATCATAAATTTTGTTGTCCAGCAACAACAATATTACTAGGCATTTTGTTCTTCTTACTTGGATCATGTTGCCACTTGTCCAAAGTTTTAGCTAGTAATGCAATAGCAGCATTAGGATCAAAATTTGTATATAACAACAATTACATCAGTACTTGTCATACAGTGCAACTGCAAATTCTACAGGAGAATTGAGATTAAAGAGAATGAATCTAACCAATATGAGACGGTTCCTGTGGTAGATATTGAACCCATGGATATTCACATGTGGAGCTTCTTTCAGAAACCCTATGGTAGTAACAACAGCAGCCTGCACATGAACCCAATAGGTATTGGCATCTGGGTGGCTACTTATCAACCAATATGGCCACACATATTTTGCAAACAAAGGAGTGGGTATGTTCTGATCAAAAGAGCGCATTATTATCCTTTAATTGTTAAAACAGATTGTGAGATATAGAAATTATGACGTTCTGTAGAACATAAAATGGTATTGATGGTTAGCTATTTGGCTACAATGCACAATATAGACTTGCATATTAAGAATAAAGAAGTCGGTATATTTCTGATCAAAACAACAAATAATGATATAACCAAGAACACCATACTGAGAGATGTAATAATCATCATTTTACCCAGAACATACTCGCAAAATACCTTAAATAAGATGCTGGTTGGATATTGAAAAATTTCGTTACTCTGCGATTAATTGTTAGCATCAAAGAGGTATGTCTGCATACATAGTATACAAACAACGGGTTTTGCAATGTAAAGTAAAACTATCAGTTCATTGAAAGAAAATTTGCATAGAAAGAAATTGAATCGCAAATTTTTCTTTTTTCCCTCTTGGTAGAACCTGTACAAAAAGACAACCAAGAAGGAAAGACAAATGGATTATAAAACTTCACAGAAAACCGTTTTTGTTTGGTGGAGTCGTGCAATGTGAATGTCACCACACCAACATTAATAAAGGGATACAGTATTAAATTGAAACAATTGACACTTAAAAAAATGCCGGCATTGACAATGACAGCTAATATGGGCCGTAAGCACACAAGCTAAAACAAACCTCTGTCTTCCCAGCAAAATGAGGCTTATACAATATGAATTCAGGAAATTTGAGATCATCGGCCATATTATGATGCTTGAGTATGCGTCCTCGCAAAACTATTTTGAAGCTTTCGGGTAACCGTAGGTACAAGATGGATGCATATGCCTACAGAGCTCGACAAGAACTCAATCAGACACCATTGGAGGAGGATTCTGGAAAATCAATTTCGTGAAAAGAATCATGAACATACACGGAGAGAGAAGCGATAAAGGTTAGCAATGTGCTGATCACGGTCTGGTTTCGGGCGGTTACCAGTCTGAAATAGTTCTGCATTATAATTAATTCGAATATCCTGCAGCCATGAAATTACGACAAGGCGACAACTCAATTTTTTGCTCGAAATCTTATCAGAAGGAAATGAAAGCAAAGACGTGATTGAGTACCTCAGCATCAAAGTCAAAATCTAATTCTGTGGACCCATCATCATTTAGCCAAAGATTGTAAATAACAATTTTTGTTCCATGATTGCCTATATCATCAAACTGGCAACTGGGTTAGTTGGCAATACATTGGGGTGGAAAACCATGAAAAGGGTGAGAGAAATAAAAAAGTTATGTACATCAAGAAACATAAGAAGGCTGGAACAACATCAAACATGAATCCTCATTAATGCACAGTGAACAAATAAGGTCATCCACGTAATAGTCATTTGTGGAGTACTTACACTCTAATTCAAAGTTAACAAGTAAGCGAGCTCCAGAAGACTTCTATGTCTTTGATAACTAGTGATGATGAATTCAGATCTAAGTTGATAGTTAAAGTGGCTACGAATGACCGATAAAAGTCTAGAATATTCTGCAAGTCGGTTGCTGATAAATAAGATGAGAGGAACTATACCCTGTGGGCATCAACTATGAGGGGATTCGAAAAGATATATGAAGGGCACGGTTGAAGGGTGGCAGTTACGCAAGATTTGATGGTGCTTCTTAAGAAAAAAGACGGAAAATATTGCTCTTACAACAGAAAAAGGCCTCCTGTTGGCAATTTATGATTGTGGTGCTACAATAGAATGTATCTAAACAGAAGGTCAGTACTATTTTCAGATGAGCTGATTAGATAACAAAGTCCAGTAGAAAAGATTAGACAATGAACTTGAAATTTTTGTCATTTTTTACCTATCCACTTGGAATCTGATGGGGTCTGGATAGTGCATCACTGAAATTTTACCAGGGAAATTCTTTCTTAGGACGTGTTGATTCTTGCAAATCAGACAACTGCCTTAAGCATTCCAAATGAAGGAGGCTTTAAGGGGCTGATAACCGCGTTATCAGTTATCCTCAATAAGGATTGTATGTTCTAATTTGGGCCAAAACGTAAAAACGACCTGGTAAAGATTCGTCATTTTGATTCTGATGATTGGATTGCTCAATCGTTCTTGTATTGCTCTGATTGTTACACATAGTCCTGAATCCTGATAGATGGTGGCAATGGTCATGGTGGAGATTGTGGTAAAGCGATGCGGCAAATGTTACAAGATGCTTCATGTGGTTATATTTGAATACAACACACTTAAAATTACAACCAGATTTTATTTTTCCAGAAGATGAGAACATTTCTATTTAACGGCAGTGACCATACTGACTGTGTATACAATTAGGAACCAATTTTAAAGATCAAAATTTTGCCCATACATGATGTAAGTATCCCATTTTTAGGTGAAATCCATGATGGCCATTCTTTACAATGCAATTTCAATGGAAAAATCAAGACTAACACATTTTTTTTGAGGATCTGACTTCTCTCTGTTGCCTTTTTTTTTTCAATGTGTTCTATTCCAGTGCGCAGGCGACATCTTAGCAAAGAGGCTAGCATAGGCATGCAACATCTTAAATTTCAAGTACTTATTTGCTAAAAGAAGCCTTGCAAGCTTACTTGCTTCAATAGCATTTCTTCTGTAGAATATGGAGACCACTGCAACAGTACAGAAAGATTAGATGAAAAATGTTCTTCACCGTAAGGAAGTATGGGTTCCAACTTTCCATTTGATGCATTGCGCTCATAATCCACCTGTAGTAATGAAGGAAATGGTTCCCTTCTATAAGCACTCCAAAAGAATTTTGTGCATTATTAGCAGGAAGGTGCTTCAAAGCAAGCAATGCAAACTACAAAACAAGGTATAGGCCCAGAAGGGGAGAAAAAAGGGGATAGAAGCACACATGCGGAGGCCATAATTTGCACTGCAGTTACAACCTCTATAGGTAAAAAAAAAAAAAAACGCTGCAGGAGTCGGTACCCGACGTCTACAGTATTGTGGAAGTAAATGGGAAACCCACAATTCAAGTACTAATGGAGCCGGAAAAGTCTACTTGAGTGTTGAAAGTTGAAACCAAAGCTCTATTTGTGGAACTGAAAATATGCGTACCTCTATGAGTCTATGTTAGTTCAAAATTGCATGGATGATAAAGCTTGTGATTTTTTTTAGCACAAGTAATTTGTAATTTTTAAGAATAATCTCTAAATTTCAAGTTTAGATAAGTCCAAGTTTTGTCTTAAATGAGGTTGTTGTTGTGCTCTAGAAAATTCCACCGTCAGGTATAGATAAAGCTTCATGAAAGGGTAGAAGCTGAGTTACCAAGGGTGGCTTAAAATGAGCCACCGTAGAGTGTCTTCCACTCTCTCCATGATCCATCATTCATACCTCCACATCTTCCATCCAAAAGTATAGAAAAGCGGGGAGACATTCATCGCTCTACGAACTGAGCTATTGAGGAAGAATGGGCGACTAGATCTCCTAAAGTTCTATGACTTCAATCCGATGCAAACAAACACCATTGGCTTTTTTTAATGAGCATATACTGAGATCAAGACGAGAGATAAACTGAATGGGCTGCTGCCAGGTCACCTTGAGGATAAGATTTGATGAACCACATGGAAAAAAGAAACTGCAACCTGACGTAAATCACTTCTGGAGATGCCCAGGCAGTTACAAACGCAAGGCCTTATTTGTTAGCCTGTGCTTAACTGCATGCCTTTAGGTAACAAAAAGGAAGTATTGTTTTGAATAGTTGCTTCATCCAATCAGGCTACCTTTGATCTAGATACAGGACCCTAAGGAGGATATCTAGCATCTCAGTGGGTTTCATGTTTAATAAACACTTAATGGTAAGATGTACACAGAGTTTTAACTCCAGAAAATTGAAGATATATGCAACCGCGAGATGTAAAAACATAACAAGAGAAGTTTTCATCACGAAAGCTGGATTCTCATGAAGTGTAACTCACCAGTGGTACTACAATCCTGTCCTGGCCTGTTTGTCTCAAAAAGGTATAAGAGAGGAGTCCAACGCTTTGAGTCAGTGCCCTGATAATGAACATGGTAGAAATTGAGTGAAAGCTGAAGGTCCAACCAGTCAAGAGTTCCTACTTCACTATGGCAGATATGAGTTCCATTTTGATAATCATTCTGGAAGAGACGTTATTAGTAATCAACCTTAAAATTGTGCATATGATTACTTGTGTGACTATATTAACACAGCCTGTTTATAAACGACTTCGGATGAAAGATATAGTTGATCATAAGTAAAACCACTGTATTGAAACAATTCAAAATTGCCCCAGAGGAGAGAGCTTTATATTACTGTATGCCGATGTCTTCTTTGTAGACTCAAGTAATGTACAGAAAAAAGGCATATGTCACTGCACTCAAACCTCTTTCTAGAATGACGACTGAAGACAATTACATCTGCTCCAAGTCTCATAGAACTTGTCTTAAAGCCATTTCCATCTGAAAGCTACAGCCAACAGTTAGTACATATGAAGGAAGAAGAGCAAGGAAAAAAGGCAAGATGAAGAGAAAATGAGTCATACATTGTCCAATGGCACATTTCTTGTTTTTATCAGAAAATCCGAAGCTCATGCATCGCCTAATTGCTTCTGGGTCCATTCCACCGCCATCATCTGGCCATAAAGCACCCATTTCCAACAACCAAAAGAATAAAATGATAAGCTAAACCTCCCCATGTGAAATACCCCACAGTATCACCTCAACAACAATGATCATTATTCATGGGAGTGTTACCTTGAATGAGCAAAGCTGGTTTCCCGTCCTGTGGATTGGTAGTCTTGTCTATAACAGCAAAAGTAGCCCCATTTTGTATCTAAGCCCAGACAACAATTATCAAATGATAGCTATGCAGAGCCAATTACACATATATCACTGGAAAACAACCGGAAGTTAGTAACTCAGTGGCAGATTAGTTTCCACTCTACTTAACTTACCAGTTAATGTTCAGGGATGGCTCATACTCCCTAAAACTGATTACACATTTTCTTTCACTTCTTTCAACCATATATAGTTGAAGACAAAAAGCCCAGAACATAGATGTAGACAACCAGGAAAGCATAATCGAGCTAGTTATAATAAGAATATCACCTCATCAACTGCATTGTCCAGCAACTCTGCTATTGCTGCAAGCAACAACAAAAATAATGTACAGGAGCTCGGTCTAACTATAAGGTAATAAACCCAAAATTTAAGCAGTTTCTTGCATTAAAAAGGGAAAAACAGAGAACATTGTAGAGCTAACACATTCTGAACATACCACCAAAGGCCCACTTATGCGAGGTGGCATTTGAGTGAAGAAACATGGGGTGTATGCGCAGATGGTTTCTCCCATCTGTAAATCAAATGTGAACAAAAAGGATGAAATAAATTGCTCTTCAAAAGCAATTAGACCATGAAAGCAATGCACACAAACCTCTTCTTGTCACAGCATCTACATTTTTTTACAATGATTAAATCACATTTCTGGATTGGCCAGATTACTTAAGCTACTTTGATTGTCACTTGACCGGTTTAATTGTTACTCTTCCATGTAAAACACTATGAAGCACATATTGGTCACATAGGCGATATTGGCCATCCAATTTGAAGCTAAAACTGGGAATAAACTGCCAGTTACATCAAGTGGGTGGACTTGGTTAATGTGTGGATATTGTGTGTTGGGGGGGTGGGGGGGGGGATCTTGGTGATGGGAAATTTGAGAGGTACGTACTTTGTGTCGGAGCCTTAGTGCACTGTTCTGCATCATATTCTCCAGCCTTCCAGAAATGCCGACAAATTGGTGCAGGACGTATAGAGGTCCAAGAGGACGGGCTTGACTCCTCAACTGGAGAGCACCCTTGGCGAAATATACAAGAATTACTTTGACTCGTGCTCAAAACGGTCGAGCTTCGGTTATCTTTGAATCCTTGTCTGGCACATTGCTTTTTACTTTCCTGGCAAGGATTCTTAACTTCACCACTCCATTTAGACTCTGGTGTTTCTAGGACAGAACGTGACCTCTTTTGAACATCTTTCCCACCCGAATCACCTATCTCATCATCACTGCACAAGTCCACAAATCTTGCAGGGCTCATCTTGAGTGCTACAAATTGAATAGAGCACAATTAAATGAGTAGGCAAAAGACATAAACAAGAAAAGTATGAACCAGTGAAGACCAAATCATGAACGGAGAGAAAAATAGTTAAAGGCTCATTGGCTAGAACAAATGGCCCATGTATCACTGAGATCTTCTTTGGACATACTATCCGAAAAGGTATAGCTGAAACAGTGCATACAGAAGCAGCGTGCTTGCGTGTGTGGTTGTGATGTGGGATTGGGGGGCGCATAAGAGCTGCTGCTTCATGAATTTAAAGATTGATGACATCGAACAGCCATATAAGCAGCATAACATCAAGCAAATAGCAGTGAAACTGATGCTATATCGTTGTATGGACTAGACCAAGCTGTCCTAACTATATGCACATTAGATGTTTGTTGAAATGCCTAGAAGAATTCTGACATTCTTTTATCCAGTATCTGGTCTCCAAAGTCCAAAACTCGTGAAAAATTAGCCAAGTTTTACATACTTCCAAACATGCAAATCAGTAAATAGTCTTTGTATTTGTCTGGATTTTGTAGATTGCACGTCTCCTTATGGAATTACAGGGCAAAATAATGCCATAACGAGTTTCTTAATTCCAGAACAATAAATGCTGTTCAGACTTGTACCTACTGCATAAGCAGGTTTCTCTGACATTCAAGGTATCTGCACTGTCATCGTTGCTGGCCGTGAAGTCCCTCAAACTTTTACCCAGCAAGAGAATAGATTGAAATTCAGCACGCCATTTACCCCCAAAAAAAAATTCAATAATCAAGCAAAATATTTCACAGATAGTAGGAAAAAATACATCCAATTCGTGAAGCTCTGTAGAGTTGAGTAATGAGATGACATGGCAGATACCCATGGATCTAAATGATCCAGAGACCAACAAATAGTAAAAATTTTACGTAAAACTTGTGAAGGAAGGAAGATCATTGTTGCCCACAAAATCCAAACCCTGGCTAAAGCTCTGAAGGAAATCAAATGGGGAATGATGGCATATTGAAGAAGCAATACCTTCTTGCATGTGTTAGCAATTCTTCCTTCTTCACTGTACCATCATAAATTTCATCAAGAGGAACCAGCAAAGACCAAAAAGGTAGAGTGTAGCATATGTCAGACGTTTGTGGGGAAAAACTTTTATTACACTTACTTATATAGAAGTTTAAAAATCAATTCGTGGCTATATTACCCTTCTGAGCAAACTGTGCTTGTAGCTGTTTTTTTCCCTAAAAAGCGAGGCACGTCGCTACACTGAGTAGGGTCATATTTAGACGTTGAATGGTTCAATAATTTAGTATAAAGAAAATATCACTACTGGTTTTTTTCCGTTACGATACAATTACATGTAACTTCATTTAACTTTCAAAATTTTACATGTCAGATCATAATCTAAAAAATTCGTAATACACGTATCCTTTCGTTATAACGTCACTTGTATTAAGTAATTTTTGTGTTTATGTCAATATATGATATTTCTAATGTGACAATACAATGATCTTTTCAGTTTCCTAACTTTTTGAATATGTAATTTTTTGTCCACGTCCCCTTCTATCCTTCACTTTTTCCACTCTTCCACTCACGCACAGAGTCACATACATATGGATCTACACACACACACCACACACGCATTCAATCTACATTCGTGTACGGGCCTTGTGTGTGATTGTGAGTGAATTCAATCAATTATCGGTGTGCGCATGTGTGGGTGCATATGTGCGATAATGGATGAATTCAATCAATCAGTGTGTGTACGCGCGCGAGTGCATGTGCGAGAATTCAATTAACCAGTGTGCGCGTGTGATTCTGGGTGGTGTCAATGTTGTGGTTGGTGTCGCTGCTGTGTTTTGGGGCTGGCAGTGGTGCTTGGTAGGAGTTTTCGACTTGGACGAGGAGGAGGAGGGGGGGTTTATACATATAACGAGGTGAAAGAAAGAAAAAGGAAAGTTGTTACCTCCATTTGTACACCATTCGATCAAAAGACGTATTTTATATTTTTCATTATCGATGGACATGCCATGTAATTATAGCTCAAGGAGTTCAGTAATATTTTCATTTAATATATTAGAGATGATAAAAAAAAAATAGAACTGGACTGTTTGGTAATATTTAGCGGAACGCCTTTAGCGCACGTTTCATGATCAATATGGAAGGGGAATTAACCTCAAATTGATAAGTACATGAGGCGATTACTTAACAGCTTGAACTAATCTCGCTGCTCATAATATTAACACTTAATTTAATAATTTTTTCAATGATTTTCCGTTTACGATAAACTTTGTGCAATTTTACTAAATATACTTAAGTCTGAGTGAAAGAAAAGGTTTCCTTTTCATACTACCTTAAAGGATAATTTAGTCCCTGATATTATATGCATTAAATTAGCATACCACAGGTTGTAAGAAGCATCAAAGCAAATAATTTTTTTTCGAAGAAATAACGGATTACACAAAATATGTGGCCCCGTACGGTTACCATATTCGTTTTCTGTTTTTAGCAATGATGATAAATTTTTTTTTTTGCGTACTTTTACCATTTTCTGTTTTCGTTTTGGAAAAAATTACTCAAATTTTCAATTTTTAAAACTGAAAACACCTAAAAGATTTTTTCACTGGCCCTTTTTGAGCTTTTCTACCTTAAACTTAACTCAATATAAGAAAAAATAGCTAATTTTTTTTTAATGAAAATGATAAAAATTTTCAAACTGAATATTAAAAATCATGAAATTGTAAAAGCAGAAAACAAATAATTATTTTCGAAGATATACGGACTACACAAAGAGCTTGCCCCCATTTGATTCACTTTGGTTCCCGCCACCCCACTCAATCCTTTTTGACCCTTTTAAAAATTTGAAAAAGCTGAGCGCAGAGAGATCCAATCGTCGGACGATCGTCAAGTTCAACGCCGTCTGCGGTTGCTCCAGCTCAGACCACCGCTACGTACACACCACGTCGGAGCTCGCGAACAACGCACCGCCGCGGTTAGGTTCCCTCCATGTTTGACCTCTCATTTCGCAAAGTGATTACTCGTTAAGAAGTAGATTATCGTGTTTCCTTCGAGTAATTTTTTGTTTTAGGAAGTAAGTCTAATTTTGTTCATTCTTATACAGCGCAGGTGTAGAAGAAGGCGTATTTGCCTCGTTTTTCTTCGGTTTGATCACGGAGTATTAAGCTCGCTTCCCGATTATGGACACATATGCACTCAAATCCGTCTCTGATTTACCTGCTCCTTTTCGTTCCACCTTTAGCTTCAGGTACTGTAGGTTTAATATCCCACACAATCACACGTGTACGTATATTGCAATGTTTCAGACACGCACACTGAATCACATGTACAAGTGTATTATTTTTAAGCATCTGCAATTTGAGTTATCTGTCAAGACTTCTATGCGTTAATTACTACATACTCCATCCTCTCATAATCGCGGTCCTCTTTGGCTTTTCGCAAGTTCCTAGAATAAGATATGACGATGTGAATACTGGCTTTACTCGTTATTTTTCCTTAGTTTGACTTGTCAGTTTTTGTCTGATTTGTGAGAAGTTGAGGTGGTTGAATTGTATCCTAGAGATTTGCAAAAAGTCTAAGGGGACGGAGAACTACTTTTGGTCAATTCCACAACTAAGTAATACGATTCAAAGAAGAATTTGAGACACCTACAAGCTTCTTTACCAGTTACAGAGAGTCCACTTTTACTGAGTTTTAGGTCACACTTTCAACTTGTTCTTGGACGTGAACATCGTTTTAACTTGTAATTGATCCGGATAAGCTTTGAGATAAGCACGCAACGATGGATTCAGTTGCTCGGTCCAATGGATTAAGGGACATATTTTTAGTAGTTAATAGGTACACTGTGAGATCTATTCTTAGGTTTGAAGATCTAATGCACAACTGATGACAAAGCTCTCTTGCTATACATATTTTGAACTGGTTTATGTGTATTTATGTTTTTCATCTGCAGGTACTTTAACTCACTGCAGAGTGAATGCTTTTCTACTTGCTTCCTCTCGGATGTGAATATGGTTATCTCTGCACCAACTGGAAGTGGAAAAACAGTGCTCTTCGAACTATGCATCTTGAGGCTTCTCTCAAAGTTCATCTCCGCCGAGGGAAGATTTGTTCATATAAGGGGGACTCTCAAAACAGTAGGTTCCTACATAATTTTGCTTTTGCTTAATTTGAATTTACTGTAATACTAAAAATGTGCTGAAAATTTTCAATTTGTCAATTCCAAGGGGACTGCTACCTAGAAGAGCATTTTATTCTTTTTTTTCCTTTCATGTTAGTTTGGTTGTGACGCGTGAGGTGTGGTTTTTTTTTTGTCTCTGGGGGATGGAGGGAAAAGAAAATTTGAAAAAATTATCTAGTAATGTTAATCACTTTCATCTTGCTTTCCTCATTGATATCTTTTTTTTGTTTCCCTTTTCCGTTGTGTTGTGCTTCATCTTTGCAGCTAGTTAGGTGAGTTTTTAACTCATTTTGTCTTCTTTTTTTTCCTTGTGATACTAAGGTCTATATAGCCCCATCTAAGGCTTTGGTACAAGAGAAGCTTCGTGATTGGAGTCAGAAACTTGGATCATGGGGAATTACTTGCTTGGAGCTGACAGGTGACAACGAGTTTTACAACCTGAGGAACATACAAGAAGCAGACATTATTCTAACCACTCCCGAGGTCTTTATGCAAATTTATTCATGTGCATTCTCTTTGCAAGTTGTTGATTTTACATTTCAGTGTTGGATCATGTCTTAAACCCGCACATTGTTCTGCAGAAGTTTGATGCAGTGACTCGGTATCGTGTAAAAGACGGTGGCTTAAGTTTTTTTAGTGACATTGCTCTTGTACTTATAGATGAAGTTCATTTGCTGAATGATCCTCGTGGAGCAGCTTTGGAGGCAATTGTTAGTAGATTAAAAATGGTTGCTCAGAATCCTGAAATGAAATCAAGTTCACTAGCAGGTGTCCGTTACCTAGCTGTTTCTGCCACTATCCCAAATATTGATGACCTTGGTAGGTTCTACGTTTACGATACTGCTGTCTCCCTAATGATTAATTTCTGCAAAATTCAGTGAAAAAAGTTGATAAGAATAACAAATTACTATATCTTAAATTTTGCAGCGGAATGGCTTATGGTTCCTATCCAAGGAATCAAAAGGTACTTCTAAATGCTGTCATGTTTCGAGTGTGATTCTTGTTTAAGTAATGCATATGACATATTATGTAATTTCCGCAGGTTTGGCGAAGAAATGAGGCCTGTGAAGTTAACTACCAAAGTATTTGGTAAACATAATCAATATTTTCTTAAGTCAAGTCTCTTCTTGCTACACGTAAAGATTGATTAATTCATGGTGAAGTAGGGCTTAGTTGCAGGACTGCTACACTTAGCCTTGTTGGTGTAATATAGATGGAATTAGTACGTTATAGAATCAATGGGATTGTTAAGTTTAGAGTTGCTCTAAAAGCTTAAGCTCTTAGAGAATAGGCCTAAGAATGTAAACCATGCATAACACTCTCCCTCACTTGGAAGCCCTCGATTGCATGTGGAGAGGCAGATCAAGGTGCACTACCACCAAGTGTACAAATAAACAGAGTGCAAATTGCACTATAACAAAGAGGGACCAATATGCAAGTGGGAAGAATTAAACCCAAGACCTTCGCAATGAGAGCTCTGGTACCATGTCAAGTTACTGGTTGCTCTAAAAGCTTGTTAGCGAGTGGCATGGGCCCAATAGTGTATATCATGCTTAACAGGGAGTATATGTCCACAATCTTGTTTATATTATCTGTTTACTTTTGCAGGCTATACCCCTGCGAAAAATGACTTTCTATTTGAGAAGGTAAATGCTTACAGTATTTGCTTTCTAGTCACCATAATAACATTTCAATTAGCTGCTTTCGTTTCTGTTGTTATAAGAAAATTTATTGACAGTACACGTGTGTGTGTGGGTGCATGGTTTGAGCGCGTCTGCGTGTGTGTGCGGGTTTCTTTTCAAGTCACTATTGATACTTGAACCCGTTCTAATTTCCTGATGATTGACTCTCTTCCCCTGACATACAGCGCCTTCAGAACTATATCTTCGGTAAGCAGGGACAATTCTACATTTTCTTTTCCTTTCTAAACAGAGTTTTATCGACCCGGCCTCTGAAAGTTTGACATATCTGGTCAAAATTTTCAGATATTCTTATGCAATATTCTAGAGGAAAATCTGCTCTGGTATTTTGCTCAACCAGAAAAGGTGCACAAGAAGCAGCACAGCGGCTCTCCCAGATTGCCATGACCTTTGGTTATTCAAATCCATTCATCAAAAGCAGGGAACAACAGGAAAGGCTAAGGGAAGCTTCGCTAACATGTAGTGACAAACAGATGCAATCATATATCCTTTATGGTGGTAAGTGCTCATCGTCTTACCATAAAATTTCATGACTTGGAAATATTTGAGTGCTGATGACCTAAACATTTATGCATTCCTACTTAACTCCTAAAAGTAAATTTTATCTCCTTATAAACAAGGTACTTCTTATGCAGTTGGTTATCATAATGGCGGACTTTCCATGAAGGATCGCAGCCTCGTTGAAGGCCTCTTCCTTAATGGTGATCTCCAAATTCTTTGCACTACAAATACTCTTGCCCACGGAATTAACCTACCAGCACATACAGTTGTAATCAAATCAACCCAGTACTTGTATGTTTAACTTCTTTTCTCTAACTTTCTAATTTTTGCATTTAGACATTAGACCTTTTGTTTTAATCTGTTGTTCCTTGCTGCTTTCTCAGCAACAAGGAAAAAGGGCTCTACATGGAGTATGATCGATCAATGATACTGCAGGTCTGGGTATTGTGTTTCAGATTCTTCTGAATATGTAATCTGCAGCTATGTGCCCTGGTAATTTAAGTGAACACGCATTTCATGGACATTCTTCACACTTGTGCCAGCTTCTGGGGGTGGATGGGCCCTGGAAACCTGTTTAAGCCGATGCATGTCAAAAATGCATCGGCAAGATAGTACATCTGTTGAATTCGTCCTCAGAAATTTTTGATGTTAGAGTGAATGGATGTTTGGATAGTGGAGCTGGCCCCTAGTCAGAAATCTTGTTTGGTTTTCAGAAAATATAAGAAAGTTTGGCTGTTAATGTAAATCCCATTGTATTATTGGATAGTGTTTGTCAATCACGTTACCCAATAGGACTATTTGGTTCCTCCAGGATGTGAGGTCAAGTTGTTAATTCACTCGGTTCTCTTGGAAGATGAAATCCTTTTCTTTCCTTCTTTGTCGTCTGTTTCCTTGTTCTTTCTGTTTAGTGAGACAGTTGATTTTCTTCTTTAAAACGGATGAAAACATTGCACATAGCTTATGATTTTAGTAGTTTAGACTTGGTAGAACTGATCTCAAGAAACATTGTTCTCCTACAGCATTTTCTATATGATGTTTTCTTTAACTTAGTTTTTGGTCAGTTGAAACTGATATTGTATTTAGAACTTGCTTCGATGTTTTGTTGGTTAATAGAGCTTGTCCACTTGAATCTTCCCCCACAACTAGAAGCACGTCATTATTTTGGATGTCTTGCTGTTTGCCTTTAGGTAGTGCAGTAATCAGTTCGTTGGCCATGCAGATGTGTGGTAGGGCAGGTCGTCCACCATTTGATGACACGGGAATGGTTCTGATCATGACAAGAAGAGAAACAGTACACACTCTCGCTCTTTCTCTCTCCACACTAGCGCATGCATGATGCATCGTAGATGGAAATATACTCCCACATGTTATAATTTTTTCAGTTAAATTTTCTACCATAAGCATTGGCCAAGGTGAAATAAGCTCTGTTCTTTTTTCACTGGATATACTCGGTTATAGGTAATTTTTTAATATTGCTTTCACATGATCTTAGGTCCACTTGTACGAGAATCTGCTGAATGGATGTGAACTAGTGGAATCACAGTATGTCATTCAACTTTATCTCTTGAAGTTCTTTGCACACTACTACTATGCAAGTAACTTTCAGTTTTTTAGAATCTCTTGCATAGTGTTAAGTATCATACATTTGATCTGATTTCTGGCTTGCTTTTTCTTTAGATTACTTTCATGTGTTACGGAACATCTTACAGCCGAGATAGTTCAACTGACCGTCTCCGATATAACAAGGGCAATCGAGTGGTTGAAGTGCTCATATTTGTACGTGAGAATGAGAAAGGCATGTTCTAATAAATTTAACTCGGAGGAAGTTACGTGAGTATTCCTTTTCCTTTGTTTATGTTTCTAAAACTGTTCATGCAAATTCAGAACCCCGAGAATTATGCAATAAAGAAAGGGATACCTAGTAACCGTATAGAGAAGCATATACAAGGTGCGTTGCTGACTACTCTTCAAGTCATGTGAATCTTTACAGAAATCTGCATTTCCTGATGATTTATGTTTTTCAGAGATCTGTGTTAAGAAAGTTAACGAGTTATCACACTATCAGATGATCTGGACAGATGAAGATGGTTTTCTCTTGAGGCCCCTTGGTATGATGAAACCATAAATTATCAGCTTGCCATTTTTTTTCCATAGAAAATGTATCTAAAATATCGTTCTAATTTAGTTGCGTACTTGCATTCAGAGCCAGGACGGTTGATGACGAAGTATTACCTAAAATTCGACACAATGAAATACATTCTGCAGGCCCCTTCAAACTGCAGCATAGAAGATGCACTTCGTATTATTTGCCGTGCAGATGAAATTGCCTGTATGTAGTAATATCCTGTCTAATCTCACAATTAACAGAAATGTTTAGTGACATTTTGTATTTTGTTAAAATGAAGGGATACAGCTTAGACGCAATGAGAAGAAGCTCCTAAATGACATAAATGCTGATAAAGATGGTCGACTTCGCTTTCACATCCTTGGAGATAAAGGGAAAAGGAAAAAACGGATACAAACTAGAGAAGAGAAGATTTTTGTATTGGCAAATGACTGCTTGACTGGGGATCCTTTGGCGCATGATTTATCCATGAGCCAGGTCTCATTGCCTCCAAATCGTTGTGAAGCATGCAGTTTCTTACATGAGCAAAGCTTTACTTACTAATGATCCACTCTGCAATGCTATAGGACATGACCTCCATCTGCTCAAATGGGTACAGGATTGCTAAGTGCATGAAAGAGTATTTTATTCATAAGAAGAACTACAAAGGAGCCATAAATTCAACCCTTCTGGCCAAATCTTTGCATCAAAAACTCTGGGATCACAGTCCATACTTGCTCAAACAGTTACCTGGCATTGGCATGGTGACTGCAAAGGTTCTGTTAATGTTAGATCCAACTTCTATAGACTATCTGAAGACATTTGATTTCTTAATCTTCAATTTTGTAGATTTTTCTTTCTCACATGTGCAACCAACTTGTTTTATGTTAGGCATTACATTCGATGGGGGTAAAATCATTTGAGACTCTTTCTGAAGCCGATCCAAGGAAGATAGAGATAGTCACTGGCCGGAAGTATCCATTTGGCAACCATATTAAGGAGTCATTACTGTCACTACCGCCAAAAGTTGAGATGAAAGTAGAGGAAGCTGAGTGCCCAAGGCAAGGGAAGTCCAAGATTGTGGTAACCTTGACTAGACTATCCCAACCATTGATATCAACCAAACGACATTATGCTGATATGGTATGTTGAGGAGGAATATTGCCACCATCTATTTCATTTTCTTACGAAACTTTTTCTCTGGCTCCAATTTTCTTTTTTCTGTGGTAACAAACAGTTTCATTGCATCAGGTTGTTGGTGTAGAAGAAGATAACCTGATTCTCTCTCATGAGAAGATAAGGTAATGTTGGCTTTTTTGTTTATTGATGGTTGAAGGAAAATAGTCAAGGGTATCTGGACTTAGGAGCATCCAACTCCAAGGACTACCCTACTTTAAGGTTAAACAAAGTGGTGTAGTCTTGATATTTTTTTATAAAGATCTGGTCAATAGCATTTTTCGAACCCATACTTACCTCCTGGAGAGGATATTCTATTAGTTTAGCTGAGTTCATGCTTCAGCTGTTAGGGAAGCTTTATAGGTGGCAATCTGCATAAGTTTGGTTTTGACCAATAGACCTGTTATCCTTTTAAGTTTTGCCTTGTAGACAATTACTTGACAAGTACATTAACTCTTTTAATTGTTTGCAGCAGAGTGGAAGAGTTTTCGAGGTACAAAGATTTGAACTCCTTTGTAATACCTATATTAAAAGGCATTTCACTCCCTTGGTCCTCATTTGTTTTCTCTCCTTGAGGTTTGGCATCCCTATGGCTGACCAACCCTTGTGGAAATGATAATCTTATGAAGCATCTCTTTCTCAATGGATCCCAAGTGTAACTTTGTTTTGGTGTATGGGGCTCAGGGCTGATGTCGTTTCTTTTCTTTGCAGTCCTTATAGTGCAACAATTTTACTGTCAAGCCCTCAGCAAGGAAAGCTGACTGTTAAGGCAGATCTCATTTTTGAAGACTTGAGTAAGCTTCAATTGTGATATTATAGATTTATCGAAGTTTATAAAGTGATCCCAGGCTTTAAACTCATCTGACTTTTTCAACTCTCATGTCTATCCAGTTGGAATTGATATCCACCGAGAAGTTACAGTATGGGAGATTGTTTCAAATGTGATTCATAAACCCGGAATGAAGCAGTTTTCCTCCTTCCGTCCGTCCAAGGATGTGTTTCTCGTAGAAGATGATGCTTATTGTGCATCTCAGGCTCCCACTGAAGAGCCTCACAAGTTAAATGAGTCTCCAAGGGAAGTAGATTCCATGTGAGCACAATTTTTTATTTTCTGAGCTTAATGTATAATCGTGTTCCATATGTTACTGTCAGTTTCAGATCTGGACCTTAGTTGCATTGTCTTATAAGAACTGAATGTATGGTTTTCCATCGGCAGGCCCACTTTCAAGCTCATAGATGAAGAGTCAGAAGATGGTAAAAATTTGCTAGATTTGCCTTTGTGCGTCACTTGATATCATTTGTCTGTTGTACTCACTGCTGCTACATCTAACTAATGAAGGTGCTCCTGCTACCGAAACTGAGGACAACGATTGCCAAATTATATCGGAGAGAACAGTATTTGACCACATACGTGAAAAGGCAAAGAAGTTGCCTGTTCTGGCTACATCAACTCATGAATGTTGCCCATCGTTGGAGACCTTGACTCTTATCAGGAAGCGCACTCGTGAGAGGCAGCTTGAAGTCGATAACATCTTAAAAATATTTGAAGACGCAGAAAAAAATGAAGAACCACTTGCCAACGACGCAGGTGAGCCTGGTGATCTACTGCTGCTTTATTAGTGTAGTAGTAGTTCGCATCTTACTTGAAGTTTTAACCTCTTTTATATTATCTAGGCAAGCTTCACCCCGAACCTGAAGCGACCACATCAAGAACTCTGACCGAGGAAACAATATTCGAACACATAAGAAGGAAAGCCAAGAGCTTCCCATTGCTTGACGAACTGAAGAGCATCAATACCAAATCATCTTGTCTGAGAAATGAGCCCGCACTTGAGAATCAGTCCGAGTTTTGTGGCTCCTCGCTTGACGCGTTTCAAGAGTCCCATTCAGGGGTTTCAAGAAGCAGTACTGATACTCCCGGTAGTAAGTTGGTAACGAGACAAGTCCAGTACCCGGAAAGCTCAACAGAAGCTAATGGGAAGCAGCTCTGTTCTCCAGCGATGCCAAAAAGGCAATGCTGTTCAGTGGAATTAGCAGGCGAAAGGACCAGGGAAGTAGCTTCTTTCATGGGACTCAAGAGTGTGTTTTCATTTCTGTGATTGCTTTTCTACGCCATATATGTGTGAAATTTGTCATAAGTTTCGATACCATGCTTGACTTTATCACTCATGGTTCGTAGCTCTGTCTGTAAACCCGTGTTTTCTTCATCCCCCCTTCCTTCCTCTAGTAGAGGGTATGCCTGAATTAGAATCAAGCTTGGCTGTGACTAGAAACAAATCTGATGAAAGAAACACGGTTTGGTAGAAGACAACTTGGTATATACAAATGGGGAGATTGTATCTGATACTTCTTCAAGTGGACAAAACTGTAAAATTTTCTCCCACTGAATGAGCTCGCAAAATGTGGTTTTAATAGAATCTACATTCGCAAGAATAATGTGAAATGTGGTCTTTAAAATTTTCTATCTAAAGGCGATGCAGCCATCACACACTTGGATAATAGATGCAACAATGCTCGTTTCTCTATTTTATCTATGAAAAGAAGAAATAATTCGCTGATTGGGAATATGGTGAGACGATATGGAAAGGTTAGCTGAGAAGTTTAGAAACTTTAAACTCATGTAAGTCAGGGAAATTTGTTTGTTTAAACAATGTTTGTGTGGCTGGAAGAGGCACCTAGTTTTAGTATGATGTCTGTCCTAAAAAAATATAAACTCTTATTCATATTGTTAAAATCGTTGCTTTATCAACTCTATAATATTTCTTAAACCAAATTGTTGAATAAAATTCTGTTTACGGCTGGGGTTTGGTCTAGGTAGGCTAATCCAATCCGGTAAGAATTTGCATTACATCTATTGGCTCACTGATATTTGGATTGAATAAAAATTTATCTGTCCGAAACAATCAAACCTATCGATTTATGGAAAAACACACGTAAAAATCACTCTGTACCACACAAGTACCGAAACACACATGCACAATCTCAATATTTTTAGCTACTCCTGTGTATCATAATTAGAGTCGCTTTTTGAAAATCAACTACAAAGTATGCTTCACAGAACTAGCTTTCTAGAAGTACATGGGACACCTAAGATGCAACTTCCAGTTAAAACCTATTTGGCCTCAAATTCCTATAACTTGAAGAATGTATCTGAAAATTTCACTATATTTCTGTAGGTTGATCAGAATCCATCATGATCCAACCCAATCCAAGCAATCCATTTTCTGTTGGATTAAGATGGACTAAATTTGTTACGGAGTTGGATTGTATTTTAACGTTTCTGAGCCTGATTCAATATAATGACAGGCATTGGCCCAGTCCCGTATTAGGCAAACATAATGAAGTTCTTAGGTTAAAAATAGAAATGTTATTTTCATCCTTTTTATATAAACTTTTATCTTTCTTTTTGTTGTTAATATTATTTTTAATGACAATTGTTTTATTAACAACAAATGTAATTAGCATATTATTTAAGTGAAAATCATAAAAACCCAGTCCACAGTTTCACGATGTCACAATCTTCTCTTCTTATGTATTAGTATCCTTGTTGAGGCTCAGTCACACATCTCATGAACTTCCTCTCTAGTTAATGTGGGCTACACCTGAATCCATAGCAACAACTGACCGGACAATGCAACCCGAATTTCGAAAGTCGGATCTTATTGTAGCGACCCGGTCTATAGTCCCATAACAGAGCAATTAATGACTCCTTCAAGAAGACTAGTTCAGTACGTACTAATTAGATCTTTGACAGGGCAAACTATTTCATAACCAATGTGAACTATTACAAAAAATAGTCTGACTAGTTTTTATTGCTAAAGTAATTTTAACTTTTATCAAAATAATATATTACGGAGTACAATATAAGTTGACATTAGAATAAAAAGAAATGTATTCTTTTCTTTTCTTTTTCTTTTAACATCCGAGTTATCAAACATACAGACCAACGCTACACTAATCACAGTTCACTGAGACGCACGACAGTGTACTTAACACCACATCAGATAAATCCTTTTGAACACAAAGTAACGTTTGGCATCTTCTGTAGAAGACTAGAAGCTTCCCCTTCATTTTGCTTCCAGTCGGTTTGTGCTCATCAGTCATCACCCGTTTACCATCAGGAGGTATGCACTTCTCCCCGTTTATTCATTTATATTTTTACTCTCTTTCCTTTTCCATTTGCATGCCTGTGTGTTTGGTTGCTGAGATCAAAAGGAGGTCAAGAGAAAGAGCTAGAAAAGGTAAGTTTGCTGGTGTAAGTAAATGTTTAACGACAGAGTGAAAGTTAAAGCCTAATCAACGTGTTGCATCAGCTGCACGGAGGGTTTTGCTTGTACTAGCAGTGGCAGATTTGTGAGAAAGTGTATTCATGTCCTTTCTTCTGTGATCTTCCCTCAGCAAGTAAACGGCCCCCTGCATGTGTTTGTGTTGCCTGATTTTAAGTTTTGTGGCTGATATGAACTACAATCTGGGTGGGACATAATTAATTGTAAGGAAAAGAGTCTTGGTAATTTCTAGCTAAAAATTGCATGGCATCCGGTAAAGAGCTCGCGCGTTAGACAGATTTTGTTCTATTTGACTTGTTGTGAATTTTTAGAATATAATGATGTCGTAAATCTATCGTAGAAATAAATTAAAAGTTCACACTCAATTGCACCAATTCGCTATTTTCCAAATTTTGTTTCTTGGCTTAGATGCAACCATTATTGTGGAAGCCAATAACATAACCCCCCGCGTTCGCCCCAATCTCCACAAGAAAAATGAAAAAACAAAACTCATACCCGGCATGTTCAGTATTGTTGTACACGACATCATAGTCGCCCCCAGGCAACCTTGCTCAAGCTGATTCGCACACCACCCAACAGATAGCCAGCGTGTGATTATATTGCACTGGGCCGGTGCAGTAGCCACAATTTTCAGAGATTTTCAATATTGTCTATGGTTGATTGACAAAAATGAGGTACATGAAGTATGGTTGAGTGGACTATTGGTATGAGAAACTCATGCTGTTTGGCTTGTGAATTTTGTAGTGAAGGAATGGCTGCTCCCAAGATCGGACAAGCAGCATATAAGGGCCCAAGTATAATAAAGGAGATTTTCTACGGGATAGCTCTTGGCCTCACGGCTGGAGGCCTTTGGAAAATGCACCACTGGAACAACCAGAAGAGAACCAGGGAATTCTATGACCTTCTCAATCGAGGTGAAATAACCGTTGTGGTGGAAAATGAGTAGGTCACATCTCCCTGAGCCATAGTTACATGTTGTGGATATGTGTTTTTATCAGTTTTTGTTGCAACCTTCTGGTTGATTTCCAAGTATCAAGTGTTGCCAACGTTCTGGTAAGCAATGTGTAAAGCTGTTTTTGGTTGTCTCAGCGGAATCAGGGAAGTGGTCTTCTCCAAATACAACCTTGACTCTGTCATGTGTATGCGGTATCAATTCAGCCAAATGGAACGTTAGCCGTAGATGGTGCCCATAGGTCTCTAGTGTAATGACTACGAGGTGGGTGGGTGCTGAAAGTGACTGATAAGGAGAGAAACATGTAGTACGTTAATGTGATTTATGAGTCCCCAACCATTACCAGTTTAGCTGCCGAATGTAGGACCGAGTCTGTTCTCTGGTAGTCCTTTCTTAATTTCACGTTTGTCTCTCGTTGAGGGTCCAAACGAATACTTGGACGCAGAACAGGACCCGGATGGTTCCAATTGGCCACCAGTCTCCCTTAGACACCAACATCATGATTCATATATAGCAATCACAGGCCAAGCATATCTGATAAGGTTATGCCACATTGCGTTTCATTGCCACTCGGCATGTGATCGATATGACGTCTTATCAATTGCTGTCCAATGTATCTTTATTCTAGGAGTGAGACACTACCTGGCAATGTCCACACCATCCTGTCACATGTATACTTTCTTTTCATTCAAGAGTAAATTCTTCCGTGTTCATCTTTGTCTGTGTTGTTGTACAAGTTTACAACAAAGCAGCCTTTTGATGTCTCTGCGGCTCTGCCATGTTTCACTTCGTGAGCTAGGATAACTTCGAGAGTCATCACTACAGCGTGCCTCATCCATGAAACTTCCTTCCAAGTTTCGCCAAATATTGACATGCTGGCGCGTACCCATAACATCTACCGAGTTTGAATATCCACCCGCCTTTTATTGACGACACCAGTTGAACTGCAAAACACAAATAAATAGATCTATGGAACTAGTAGCTTCCATGCAAATTCCCTGATCACCAACCAACCTTGAACGGAAGAACTTTAATGTGAACATCACGTAACTAATCTTGGCACCAGTAAGGCAGCAGTACCGGACCCCACGTTACTGAGAAGAAACATTTCACAACAATATGCTCACGGAGGGCGTTAGACATGTCTTGATTTTCTTCCATTTATGAAATTGATGTTCTGAATGGTGTACATGAGAGTTGAGCAATCAGCATATCGAGAAATGGGAATAACAAATGCTGACCAAAAGAGCAAGCAACCTGCCGAATGACCCAACTTTCGTGGAGATTCAACTGTGACAGATGGGACAGTAGGACACATGTTTGTCACCCAGTACTTCTAACTAAGAATGAAAGTATGTCCCAATAAAAAGAAAGAAAAGAGAGAAGGAAAAGGAAACCAACGAGCAGAGAGGCACGACAAGATTTATGCAATCACCATTGAGAAACTTGGGCAAAATTATACGAACTATCTGCACAAAAGTCCTACCTTCATTGGCATTCATCCTTCCGACAGTCCCAACTCCTAACGAATATGTACTTACTATCTCAAGTCCAACGCAGCCTCCTATGTCCATCCTACAGAATCGGGCAAGCCCCACAAAACCTCACCAGCTATGATGTGATCATTTGATTCTTTGTTTCTTGCAAGAATGCTGAATTATTGGATCTTTACTTCTCAAACTCTCCACTTTTAGATGGGCCATCCGAGCTTTGAATAGTAGAGGACTCTGTCGAGGTGTAAGAGACCTCCGTTTTTGTCAGTGCATTTGATACCAAACTGTTTATGCTATAATACCTAGCGGAATTGGCTGGATCTTGCAGTCTAGAACTTAGAAAAGGAGGTTGATTTGGCATGGGAATCTCACAATCTGTGTTATTTAGCATCTGAACCACTCGAGTCATGGATGGTCTTAAAGAAGCTGCAGCTTGTGTGCATAAGAGTCCAATTTCGAGCACAAACGATGCCTCTCGTTCCGGGAAATCACCATTGAGGCAAGGGTCAACCAATTCGGCCAACTTATTCATTTTGTAAAGCTTCCAAACCTGAGGCGAAATCATAAGACTAGAGAAGTTATTTCCTATTGCCTGTTGAATCGAACAGATATAAGGTTCTGCTTAGCATTATGCAGGAGTGACTTGAATCTTACTGTTTGTAATAGGGACCCTGAGTCCTCTATGAAGGCATTGTTTTTCCTGCCACATACAATCTCAAGAACAAGCACCCCAAAGCTATAAACATCGGCCTTCTCTGTAAGTTGTCCCCGGACAAGGTATTCGGGAGCCATGTACCCGCTGCATCATCAGGAATCAGGTGTTATGGATGGAAATGGGTATAAACATGTGCAAACCTAAAGTATACTGGAAGCACTGAAGGAACATTATTGGAGCGAGATTCTCATCAAAGGAGCGAAACACGAGACAAGATAGAGCATTTTCTTACAGTGTCCCTGCAATTCCAGTACTAAGATGTGTCTTATCGTCTCCAAAACACCGAACAAGGCCAAAGTCCGCAATCTTTGGAGCAAACTTGTCGTCAAGAAGAACATTGCTGCTCTTGATGTCCCTGTGGATTATCCTGGTCTCAGAACCTCCATGAAGATATGCAAGCCCCTCGGCTGTTCCTACAATAATGTCAAACCGCTGCTTCCAGTTTAGGATTTGAACCTTGTTCTTATCTGCATAAGAAATCACAAAAGTAACTGGAATGAATAACCATCTGCTTGCAAGAATTTGCATCCACAATGATATAATGAGGGTGAAGAATATTACCAAAAAGGAACTGATCAAGACTCTTGTTTGGTATATACTCGTAAACCAAAAGGCTCTCAGGGCCCTCGATGCTACAACCCAGGAGCTTCACAAGGTTCTTATGTTGAATTCCACTGATCAAGTTTACCTCATTGAAGAATTCATCAACCCATTGTCTTGTATTGAAGAACAATCTTTTCACAGCGACAGTACTACCATTCGGGAGATCCCCTTTGTATACAGAGCCAGCTCCTCCTTGGCCTATTTTCCTTGACAGGTCAAAATAATTTGTTGCCTTCTCAAGAGTTTCATATTTGAAATTCAGACTGTTGTACTTGTTAAATGAATTTGAAATTTGACCGAGATTATAACGATCTGCAGGGATGCAAGAAACATCAGATTACAACGGCCGGAGACAAGACAAGTAGTCAATGTTTTGGGTACATGTTTCACTAATCATGTTCTTTGTTCTACAAGTGCTCGTGTGCTACCATAATTATATTTTCCAGTTGACACTTATCACGTTCAAGAGTACCTAAGTTTCAGAAATGTACCTGTTCTCAACTTTGAGAATTGTATATAGGCTGCATAAACAGCAAACAGTGAGAACATGAGAAAAGCCATACCAACCAGCACAATAGCTATGATAGCTCCTTTTGTAGAGACCCCTGGAAAATGATTGTGACAAAGAAGAAGTAATTATGTTAATAACATGCTGCCTGTATGTCAGATAACAGAAAATGGCTGCATTCAAACAGTAGCAGTAGAACTGAGTTAAAAGAAAACTACCAATATACCAGAGATACAAGTATTATCCTCAATAGTCAGAACCAAGATAGGCAATACGAGAATAGCAATTAGACAATTCCTAAGGTTTATACCGGAGTGTAGGTGACTTACCAGACCTGTCTTCCTTCTTCCCAGCTTCATCATTGAAAAACTTCCTGGTTGAATACCTCATATAACAACCAGCATTCAGCCCCTTCCCTTCTCTGCTAGGCAAACACCCTTTTATCCCCTTACCTGCTTTCTGCAAACACTCTCTACACCCAACAGAACTCACAGTCTTCCAACACTGTGCCAATCCAAACACCCCCTTCACTTCCATAACCGCAAAACCATCATTAGAAACCGCCCTTTCAGTCATATTATCAATAAGTACCCCCACGTTTTTCTCAAGTTCCAAGCGCCCCCCATCATTCACATCCACACCCAAACTAGTACTGCTGCAGTTTACCGTATCTTGATTTGGGTCGATGGTTTCGTTAAAGAAGTTGTAGTGATCATAACGTAGGAAGCAACCGTCGAAGTAAAGGCGGGCGGAGATGGAGGGGAGGCAGCGGGGGACTCTGGTACGGCTGGCGGCATAGCAGAGGAGGCAGTCAGTGGGGGAGAGGTCTTGGTAGCATTGAGCTAGGCCGTAAATGGGCGGTGTTGAGTTGACTAGGTGGTGACCCCATCGGTGAGTGGTGACTTGCTGGGAGAGGTATTTCATCTCCTTCACGAAGCTTGGGATGTAGCTGGTGTTCGGTGGTGGTCTTGTTGTTCCACAGAAGAGGCCTCCTTCTGAGATCCTTGGATCGGAATGCGAGTGTGGGAAAAGATTGATGAGAGTGGTGATAATGATCAGCCATGTTTGAGATTGGCATGACAAGTTTGAGGCTGAGAAATGCATCTAAATTTACTTGGGCTCCTAAGGATTATGATCTACTTCTACAAGTTTTCTCTCTATCCAAATGAATGTGAATATATATATGTGTAGTATATGGGTGTATGGTGAATGGGTCGAAAATCAGAGGAGAAGCAGCAAGCAAGAGAGAGCCTGAAACGGGGTGCTGCTTCTTGTTCTTGGTTTTCTTCCCTCTTCCAATGGATTAGGCTCTTTTCCAATTCATGTGGTGGTGATATTTTTTTTGGTACATGTGGTGGTGATATGTATATGAGAAAATGGTGATGAAACTTTGTGAGGAGAGGTGAAGAAATTGGACCCTTGGAGTCAAAACTGTTTCCAGCCATCCTTGTGTGTGTTCCCACCACAGTCCAAATAATTCAATTGCCTCAAACATTTAAATCAAGGGTGGTTGATTATGCCTTTTCACATTTCACTAATCACTGAATTGTTCTCAGATGAGTTCAGGTCTAAACAACTAGATGGGGCTGAATAACACTCTTTATCACTATAAGAGGGTGTTTGGGATTGATTATAAATTGGTCAAACCTGATTAAATTAGTTTTGAAGTGTTTGGCAAAAAAAAGTAAACTGATTAAATCTGCTTCAATGTACTCAAAACTGATTAAATCCATAATCCTCATTTTCTTGGATTAAGATTTAATCAGTTTGGAGAATCAGGTTTGACCAAGAGATTTACCAAAATATCCTTACATATAAACAACATTAAATGCTCAATTTTAGTTTGAATACACTATATGGTAATTTTGCTACACTAAACCTACTTTAATCTCTTTTTATCCAAACACTTCCAACAACTTTTAATCTATTATGCTTAAAATGGATTAAAGCTGATTTTAGAAACTGATTCTGATTTAATCAAAATCTACGTTTAAGAATCAATCCCAAACGGCTTCTTTATCACTATAAGAGGGTGTTTGAGATTGGTTCTAGATTGGTCAAACCTGATTAAATCAGTTTTGAAGTGTTTGACAAAAAAAAGTAAACTGATTAAATCTACTCCAATGGGCTCAAAACTGATTAAATCCATAATCCTCATTTTCTTGGATTAAGATTTAATCAGTTTTGGAGAATCAGATTTGACCAAGAAATTTACCAAATTATCCTTACATATAAACATTATTAAATGCTCAATTTCAGTTTGAGTACACTATATGGTAATTTTACTACACTAAACCTAATGTAATCTCTTTTTATCCAAACACCTTCAACAACTTTTAATCTGTTATGTCTAAAATGGATTAAAGTTGATTTTAAAAACTGATTCTGATTCTGATTCAATCAAAATCTACTTTTAAGAATCAATCACAAACACCCTCTAAGACGCGTTATTAATACCTATATTGGATAACAGAGTATGAATTTTGTAAAACACTTAACGCTAATTTAGACTCCTAACAATTTGCAGCGAAACTTATTGTGACATACCTCTAAAATGGTATGAATGTGATTTTTGTAATCACACACCGATATTTCTAGAGACTGAATTAGTCTGACAAATGTGAGTTAATGTGTGTTTTGATTGACATAGATTTTAGTGTAAGTTTAGCGGAGATAAAATTGAAGACGAAACAAAACATGTCTAACAACTAGTCTTTTGTGCCAAAGTACACGTTGAACATACCAAATTACTTCTCAATTGGCCTAGCTAGGCAGCGTGCTTGATAAGTATTTTGTGGTCAATACAATCAGGCATGCCCAGCATGCTTGGCAAGCACTTCTAAGTTGGTCCAAGCAGCATGCTTGAAGGTACTTGAAAAAAAAAATTGCAAGTAGTTTACTTTTCATTATTAGAACTTACTAAAGCCTTTTTTTTGCAGAATTGCACTGACTTTATTCTTGGAAAAATGGAACATAGATTATAGTGTTTTCTTTGCCATAATGTGATCGCATTTGTAGAGTACGCTTCTATCAACAAGTCCATGGCTTGTTTCCTCTTCTTCTTCTTTTCGGGGTTGACAGAATTTTCAGTGAACCGTCCTGAATAGTCTGCGTTATAACGAGTTATAAAGTTTTATTTTCCAAAGTTACAAAAGATAAAGTATTTGCTTTCTTTTAATCTCATTAATTTGTTATACTACGTTATTATTACAGTGATTTTACTGAAATCTTTTTTTCAGGAAGATACGGTTGTCATCCAATTATGAAGTACGTGAATATTTTTGTCTTTCAAAAGTGTCACTAAAAAAATTAGGATCAATTGGGCAGGTGGAGAATTAAACATGCAACTCCAACACACGACCCCCAGCTGGCCCAAATTAACACACACCAGTCCCCAAGCGCCACCTGATGCTGATGGGACCAATTTTTTATTACTCCATATCTTGTCCAAATGTCGGCGACTGAAATACAAGTAGGTCCACCGATAACACGTAGCCACGTGGAAAAGTTTCTTTTTCCAGTCATAATATATATGATTCGTAAGTTGACATTTTGGGCTGTCAAAAAGAATGTATTTTGGCCATTTTTTTAGGTACGGAACGTGGCCCGTACGTGGCGTGTTTGGTTGAAGCACTTTGACAATCCATAGCTGCAACGATGAAGGTTTGAAATTTGAAATGCGGAACCAAACAAAATTGTGCTTTCGGTGGTGGGTGAGTGGGCCAGTGATGAAGCTTAAGACCACTTTGGAGCTAATTGTGAAATGGTTAAATTTGATTTAATTTAAAGTAAATTATTAATTTACTAAGCCATTTTAATAAAAAAATTAAATCTGATTAAATCAACATTTAAAAGGTCAAAACCGATTAAATCATAATTCAAGAACATGAGAATTATGAATTAGTCAATTTTTTATGATCAGGTTGAATCAAATAAAGTACCAATGTGTACCTATTAACTACAAAAAAATTCAGCACATTTTATTCGAGCGCCGAAAAGTTCTTCTTTATGCTGTACTGAAATAGTTTTTAGTACTTTTATCCAAACCCTATTCGTAATTTAAAATTAATTTTACTAAAAGTAACTTAAAATTAATTTAAAAAAGTAAATTAAATTTTATTTTTAAAAATCAATCTGAAACGGACTTCTTCTACAAAATTTAATACCCAATGGAAACTGAATTATGTTTTTTTTTCTCAAAATTACATGATGGGGGAACAACTTCAAGTAGCTATTTACAAGGTGTTCAATTCTTATAGGAACCGTGTCAGCTGCACAATCTTTCACGGCCCACCATCCGTCCAACAAAATAGCCTTCAAAAGCAAGAACTCTTCATTTAGGTGTGGACCACTCTGGGGTTATGAAAACAATGTTGTTAAGGCTCATTTGCAAGCTATTAATCCTTGGTCTAGGGTTAGTTTAATATGCGGTGAGCAATAATCCTAACTACCGTTTACTATATTATATATATCAACGTTGTCCCTCTCTTAATTAACCCTCCTAATTAAATGGTCGTAAATAGCTGAAACTGATGATCTCAGAACGAACATACAAATATTTACTCAAAAGGATGAGAGATGGAAAACAAGACCGGAAGGCTAAAGACCTAATGCCTCACCAAAGCTAAGGCCCATTCACAGATGTGAACCCGGTCTTTAAGTCCACGTATACCTATAAAATCTGTGTAGCTGGTCCACTACACCTGTTTGGGTCGGTTGTTAGAACATTTCTAAAATTGAACCGATCTACGCCAGTAGAAACCAATCAACTCAGATGCGAACGGATATTAAACCGGGCAGTTGAGCTGGTTAGAACCGTGATGCCAAATGTTTATGTCAGATAAAATTGACAGCATGGGAAGATTTGGGCCAATTAGATAGGAAGCAGCTGCTTGCGTGCTTCCTATCTATACTTGGGTCACAACTCATAATTCAATTATGATGAAATAAAAAAAAGGGATATTAAATTCATAATCTCATGTTTTGAAAATCAGCACTGTCGTAATATACACAAGAATCAACTGAAGTCAGACGTTGTCGTCGGCTAGAGCCTCCCTGGGACGAGCTCAACGAAAACCGTGAGCTGCAGCTTGTAGACTCAATTGTGAAAGGAGGCTTGGTTGGCGTCGGTAGTTCTGATTCCTTCTCGTTTAGCATTTGAATTATGCTCGCCATTGTGGGACGCAAAGATGGCAACTCTTGCGTACACAAAAGACCAATCTGAACCACTCTTAGGATGTCATCTCTGTCTTCATCACTGTTAATGCTCGTATCTACAATTTTAGATACCGTATTTTCTTGGAAGTGCTTCCATGTCTGAAAATTGAGAGGGAAAAAAAAAAGTAGAAGAAGTAGCGAGTTAAAGGCATACACGTCGTGATAAAACACCGCGAGGCTGTTTCACACTTTCTTTAGGCTATGTCGCACCTTGTTCATAGCAAAAGGTGCATTAGGACCAAATCTTGGTTATAAACTTTTTCTATTGTGGTTGGACAATAAAGGTTCTTCGAGTCAGCTTTAGTGTCAACCGAGGTTAAGTCCCCCTTCCAGATGATCTTATCTTACATCGGACTGGTTCATTCGTACTAGTATTTCCTCCGGTAAACAAAAGGGCAGACAAACAGCCTCACCCTTAATGGATCTATGGGCAGTTTTAACATTGGAATAAAGAAAAATCCATGTAAAACAGATGGCAAGAAAGTTTGCCAGAACTTACACTGGTAACTAATGTACTGAGGGAATCTTCAGACTGGAAGTTGTTATTCTGCATTCCGCTTACTATTTCAAGCACAAGAACTCCATAGCTATAGACGTCTACTTTGTCAGTTAATCGTCCTTCAGCGAGGTATTCAGGAGCCATGTACCCTCTGTGAATTAGGCCATAAAAATGAAACCAATGAATTATTCTAAAAGAAGTCATTGTAAGTAACGCGATTAATCAAGAGCAGATTTTCTGGGACTGATTAGGAATTACAATGTGCCAGCAATATAGGGCGCGGTGACGGCAAGTTGGTCAGTTGAATAAAACCTGGCTAGACCAAAATCTGAGATTTTGGGTCTGTGTCTCGAGTCTAATAAGATGTTGCTTGCTTTGATGTCTCTATGAACGATCCGGACCTGACAATCTTTGTGAAGGTATTCCAAGCCTTCTGCTGTTCCTTTTATTATCCCAAACCTTTTCTTCCAGTCCAAATCTTTTTTCTTCTCTTGATCTTCCTTCCATGTGCACCAGAACATAAATAGATTAGGTTACTCTAGGCATAATATGCAGACAAGAATACATATTGATGGATGAAGCCATGAGAAAACTGCATAAGCATGCTCCTGCCTTTTGTCTAAGCATACCAAATAAGATGAGATCAAGGCTTTTGTTTGGCAGGTATTCGTAGACCAGAAGGCTGTCTTCTTTGGTGAAGCAACAACCAAGATACCGGACCAAGTTCTTGTGTTGGGCACGACCAATGATGTCGACTTCATTGCATATCTCCTGATTTCGAAGTTTCCCACTTATATACAGCCGTTTTATAGCAATTTCTCTACCATCTGGCAATGTTCCCTACCATGCAAGCTCTGTAAGTTCATTTTCTCAGCAGTTTGTGAAACAGTTGAAAAGCAAGCATGTATGCATGAAGAACCTTGAACACTTCACCGAAACCTCCCTGACCAATCTTGTGTGCTTCGATGAAGTTCTCAGTTGCTTTCTCCAGCATTGAGTACTTGAATTGCAGGCTCCTCTTTACCAGAAATGACTCCATGGCAGACCCTTTGCAGATTACGAACTCATTAGATCAAAAAACAATTCGAAATTTCATCAGTTGGAAAAAATATGAGAGACTAAAAGACACTAGGAAATGAATTTTTATTTTTTCCGTCGTTGATTGTTACCTTTTTGTTCATCATGGCGGTTTATCCGCCTGTTGTAGATGGCTGTACCTACAAAGCACCCTATGACTATGGCCGATGAGCAGATCCCAGCAGCACCAAGGACACATGCCACATATAGAAAGATTGCGCCTGTGCATGCAAAAGATTCGAAAATTACTCTACAAACTAATGACTAATGACTATTAAGAAGGATAACTTAGGGAAGCCATAAACACGCATAATGCAGATTATAACAAGTGCAGTTGTAATCCTTAAGTTAAAAGGGAAATGAAGGGCAAGATGCAAAGACCAACCTGTATTTGACAATGGATGGTGCCTGTTGAGAAAATCGTAGTCTGAAAAACGTAAGAAGCAGCCGACCTTGAGCGCGCGCCCCTCCACTCCTGGCAAGCAATCTAGGGCATCCTTGAGTGCAAGTCTCAGGCAGGCGGCACATTTCTTGTCGTCCAAATTCTGCCAGCACTTTGCCATGCCGTACACTGATAAACCGTCGGACGTGGCATGTCCATCCGCGTAGCCTTTGTTTCCGGGTGCCTTCTTTACCAATTCATGGACCACTGTCTTTGCAGTCTTTGCAAATTGCTCCGACCGATCATGGTCATCGCTGCATCTCTAAGGGGGATTACAAAAATCATGTTAAAACCCACAATCCTTCGTGAGGTTTTCGTGATTGTCAAGGTACATAGATGCCTTGTTCTATTGACCAGAATCTAGATATCTTTGCGCAAGTTCGTCGCGATTTTTGTCAGAAAAAGAAGCCTAATCTTTTCCACGAGTGAGGGTTCTATATGAGTTCGTAAATTAACATGGAGAACCACCATTTTCACAACCGTAAAAGGTATATTCAGGATTAACAACAACCAGACAAATAGGGAATTTACCTGAATATCGTCGGCCGAACTGTATTCTTTATAAAAACTATAATTTTCAACCCTTACATAGCAACCCTCGAGGTAAACAATAGCACTAGTCGCTGGGAAGCAACCAGGGACTTGGCTGTTGAGTTTAGCGAAACAGATTTGACATTCGGTTGCAGAGAGATCGTCCAGGCATTGCGCGAGCAAGTACGCTCGGTTGGGCCATCTGCCTTTCTGTCCCCTGGCAAATTTGTTCTTCTGCATGTTTACTTGCATGGATTGCATTAACTTTAGGTAGTTCTGGTTGAAGGTTGATATGTTCTTTGCGTGATTAGATCCACATTTCTTGTTCAGTGTTCCAATTCGTGGGTCTGAATTGGTTGGATGGATCAAACGAGAGATGAAGATGATCACCACCAAGGGGAACAGCATGTCAGCCATAATTGAGAGACGAAAACTTTTGATGTAGCTTTTCTCTCCCTAATAGAATAGTTTTTGGGGTGGGGGGGGAGTTGAGCTTTAGGGTTTCTTGTCATGGCTTCGTTGTTCATTTGCTGTAATTAGCAGTCTAAACTTGTGGTGTAAACGGTCTCCCACAAGTTGGAAAAATCAGAACATTCCTTTTCTACCTGTAGCCTGGTAGGAATACAACCTTAAACCAACAATAAAGTTGGCACTGACCTGTTTGAAAGAGCGTGAATAACGATGGAACATACTCTCTCGTTCTCTTTTTATTCGATCACTTTTGACTTGCACGCTTATTTTGGATGATATAAGTTATATTTGTTGAGTTCTCAATTTACCTTACCCCGGGGGGGGGGGGGGGCGCCTGTGTCAGGAGTTGAGTTTCTCATTTTACCCTAAGAGGGAGTTGGGTTTCTCATTATACCCCAAGAAAGAGAAGAAGGAAAGAAAGTAGGCCAGAAGAAAAGAAAATGAGTTAGTACAAGATTAAATGTGGAGAGGGAAATAAAATTAAAAAAAAGTGTAAGAAGGATAAACATGAAAAAACACATATACAATCTTAAGTAATCAATTTTTTCTGGAACAGCTCAAAAAAAATTATGATCAATTAATTAGGTACGGAAGAAATATTTTTAAAACAAGGGTTAATTACTCACGGCACCCCTGAGGTTTACCCTAAATTACACACGGACCCCCCTATCTTTTGAAAATTACACTAAGCTACACATTTTTATTTTTCTGTTAACAGAGTTAACAAAATTAATGAAAGGACGGTCACACCCCTGATAAACAAGTTAATTTACCCCTTCTCTCTCTCTCTCTCTCACTCACACACACACGCCGACAGCACCCTTTGGACTGCACACCCACTGCCGGTGAAGCCACGGGCCACCAACAGTAGCCACCATCACCATGAACCACAAGTGCCGGCCACCACCACTCCGCGAAGACAGCTAAGATCTGGGCGCAGATTTGGGGGCGGGGCAGCCGGCGCAGATCATCGGCCGGGAAAACGATAGCCGAGGCGAGTAACCGATCACCGGCGAAGTGCGGGTGATGGTTGCCGGAAGCAACAGCCAAGAGACCCAAACGTAAATCCCGGCCAAACGCAACAACGATGCAACTAAGAGACCCATTGGAGATTAAGAAGATGCCGGGAAAGGTTCAACACCACCGGGAAACAACCGCTGGCCAAGAAACCACGAGTAGCTCTGAAGATTACATCCTAGCAATCGGCAAGAGTCTTCGAACACGGCCAACCAAAATGGTCGGAAACAACCCGAACCTAACCACCTCTGTCCAAATCCGAATCACCAGTCATTAGCAGCAGCGTCGTTGGCCTCCGAACTCACGCAGCGGCATCGGAGAACAGCCTTCAAACTCGTTCTCTAACTCTCCTTATTTGAATTATTTTTTGTGTAGTTTGAAAAATGGTGATTTTTGCGGTGGCCAGTGACGATTGAATATGCGATGGAGGCAGTGGTATTTCGGCGTCGTTGCCTGAATCTGGCGATCGGAGAAGACCCATATACTACCCGGTTGCTGTGGAGTTAGTCCTAGCGGCTGTAGTTGTGAGGCCCGATCTTAATTAGCCACTAATCATTTTATTAAGTTTAAACATATTTAACTTTGGTTGAAATAATGTAATCGTGTTATAATATTTGTATACATAAAATAAATATCGAAATTAATTGTGGGCCCAAAATATAATTATGTAAAACCTTGGGGGTTAAAAAGTAATTGTGCAAAACCTTGGGGGGGGTCAATATGCAAATATGAAAAGTTGGTATTAGTGGCATGCCATGTGTTGCCTTAGGATTAATTATTTGGTGGTGAGTAAGCAAAAGAAACTAATAAAAAATGGAAAGAAGTCTAAGTGGATAATTTAGAAACAAAAGGGAAGGTGGGGTTGCAAGACCTTAGTCTCGGCCAAGAGAAACAAAGAGAAGGGAAAGAGTGGGAAAAGAAAAGAGAGAAAGAAGAAGGAAGAAAAGAAAAGAGAGAAAGGAAGAAGAGAAGAAGAGAAGGAGAGAAGGAAGAGTAAAGGAGGGGGATTTGCATCAACTTTCTCCTATTGACTTGAGCTTAATTTTCTTGGTAGGTTATCTTGTTCTTTTAGGTTTTAAAGCATGTTAGAGAAGTATTATGATGGTAGTAAAACACTTATATATATTTTCGAAATGATTCAAGGAGAAGGGGGTTCATGTATACTGAAATCTGCAAAAACAGTCATGGAATTATGGTACTTTTTGGTACTTAGAAATGTATACTTTTAGTTAAGATATAAACCTGGTTATTTTATATGTTATACTAGTACATGTATAGAGTATACATACCAAATTCCAGATTATTTCAAGTAGTATTACTATGGTTTAAAATTCGTGGATTGAAACCTATTCTGTGAAACTGTACAGTCATGGAATTAGAGTACTTTTGATGCTTAGAAATGTATACTTTTAGTTAAGATATGGACTTGGTTATTTTATATGTTACACTAGTACATGTATAGAGTATACATACCAAATTTCAGATTATTTCAAGTACTATTGCTATGGTTTAAAATTCGTGGCTTGAAACCTATCTTGTGAAACTGTTGCTAGGCAGATTCTGAAGTTTGTCTTTTAAAGGGCTTAATATGATCTTACAACAATATTTTCGTGTCAAGTGAAATACTGGGATGTAGCTCTTTAAGTCTAGTTTTCATAAATATATAGTTTGACTGTAGAAGCCTTGTAATTAAATTGTTATGATTTTCGGAGTACAGACTACTCCTGCTGCCATTTGAAATACTGGGCAGATTAGGTTACATGTTTGGCATGTATTGTTGATAATACGGTAACTTGATGAAATTCATGTTGACGTATGTACATGATTATGCATATCACGTGAAGGAGGAGGAAAAAAGTGAGTTGAGGGTGTTATTTGCCGGGGTTGGAAGTTATCCGGCCAGGGTTCTCGTTCTCGTTCATGTCTTGATAGTGTGCACTAGCTATGCGTACTAATTCTCGAAAGGAATTATTGGCGTGCCTGTGATGACGTTGGACTTCTTCTATCGAACCCGCTACATCAGTTGGTTGCGATACGAAAAGTCTCTCGCACTCAGGGAAGGTTGGCTCGTGCATGAGGGGCATATTTGCATATTGATATTCTCGTACTTGGCTTATATTTGTCTTGAACTTTTTGTACTGTTTGGCTATTCTTGGCAAGATCAAGTTAATATTTAGGTCTTGCTTGTCATTCTCGTGTATGTTCTACAAGATTTCAAATCTTGCTCGATATGTTATTCTCGTTTCTTTTGAAGGCAAGTGTGAGCAGATGCTTGCATGTGTTACTCGATATGTTAAATTATTCTTAAGTACGTAGGTATCATCTGTTCAAGTGACTTGCATGTTCATACTAACTATACATAATATGATCAATTCATGTGTTGGACTTAAAAGCACCGGATACCCTACTGAGCCATTAGGCTGACCCATTCCCGATACTTTTTTTTCTAGGTTCGGAGTCGGAGTATTTGCCAAGGGACGAAGAGGATTACCTCGGGGAGACTCAAGAGTATTACGCTGGGTGAGCAACGTTTAGTTGTTCTTCGTTTATTTTGGAGTGTAGTACTTGTATAGAAAAGAGAGGTGGTCTGTAATATAATGTTATGTTCAGTCTTTCCACTTATGGACGACTGTAATGTTTAAGCATACTTCCGCTGTCTCTTTTGAGGTTTTGTAGTAAAGCTCTGTTTATCCTTGAGGTATATGTGTTAACTAGCTTGTTTAGCGTTGCGCCCCTTCCGGGGGCGTGACAATTAATGGTATCAGAGCTATAGTTGCTTGGAAGCCAGGCTAAGATCTTCGGAATTGATTAGTTTATTTGATTCGAAATTCGGTATGGCCTAAACATATTTTTTCCACCTGTTCAGGTGTTATATATGGCGGGCCAGAGAGATGAAAGTATTGTGGGGCAGGGTACACAAGAAACTGATCCTAATTTGAGGGAGATAATTGGATTAGTTGGACGTATAGCTAATGCCCTAGAATCTTCACAAAATAATCAGCAGCACAGTCAGGTTGGCGAGAGTTCTCAGGTGAGGTACGCTATAGCTACTGATGATCTGACCTTACTTGAAAGATTTGTTAAGCTTAAGCCTACTGTATTCGCGGGCGGCCCTAATTCAGATGAGGCAGAGGAATGGATAAGCAATAAGGAGAAACTATTTGAGAGAATGCAATTAACTCCTTCACAGAAAGTTTCTTTGGCTACTTTTTATTTGAGTGAGGATGCGGGGTTTTGGTGGAAGACGATTGATGCAAAGTGGACAGCCGGTAATATGATAAGAACTTGGGATTTGTTTATTACTGAGTTTAATAACAAGTATATTCCGGCAAGTGTTAGAAGAGATAGGGAATTGGCTTTCCTACAACTTGAACAGAAAACCAAGACTGTACAAGAATATGAAAAGGAATTTACTGCTTTAGCTCGACATGCTTCCTATTTGGTTGAGGGTGGTGATAGGAAAGCTAGAAAGTTTGAGACTGGCTTGAATCCTGACATACAGGAAGCTATAGCACCTCTTAATATCTCTGATTATCACGAGATTGTAGATCGGGCACTTAATATTGAGAGGACCTTGAGGTTTACACGGGCAAAGAGGGCACATATGAGTTTATCTAGGCCCCCGGTGCCACAGTGGCAGGCAGGAAGATTTCCTTCAACATCTGGTGATAGGAAATTTCTGAGAACAGATATGAGGAGTATGGCGTATACACCTAGACCCCAGACACAGGGATTTATGCCCCGACCATTTATAACTGGACCACGACCTCAGCCTAGGCCTGGAGTGAGGCCTACTCAGTATATACCACCTCAACAGCAGCCTGTACAAGCAGTTAGTCGATATTGCACATTTTGTGGTATGAATGGGCATACAGAAGAGGTTTGTAGGAAGAGAAAGGGAACATGTTTTGCATGTGGGACACAGGGGCATCATATGAGGGATTGTCCTAAGAATAAAGGATCTGTGGCTATTACTGCTGGGGAAGCATCTGGTACTGGTATTGGTACCGGTAGAAGGGTGAATAAACCGACGATAAAGGCTAGAGCATTTGCACTGGGACAAGATGAAGTACAGGGATCGCCTACAGTTGTTGGAGGTACTGTTCTAATTTCTGGTACTTTGGCTAGAGTATTGATTGATCCTGGCTCTACACATTCATATGTTGCATCACATTTCTTACATCATTTGCCTATGATGTCCGAGTCTTTACCTTTTGTGGTCAAAGTCAGTACCCCTGTGGGTGATTCTTTATATACAGATAGAGTGTACAAAGCCTGTGAGATTAACATGAATAACCATGTACTGCATGCTAATTTGATTGCATTGCCTATGCGGGAGTTGGATGTTATTTTGGGTATGGATTGGTTATCCCACAATCATGCTAGTGTTGACTGTTTTGCCAAGACTGTTACGTTTACTTTACCTGATCAGTCGGTATTCATGTACGTGGGTGATAAAAGTCCAATTGCTATCCCTATTATTTCTGCCTTACGTGCTCAGAAGTTACTTGATAAGGGTTGTGTGGGATATATTGTGTATGCTATTGACTGTTCGAAGACAGTGACTAAGCTGGAGGACATCCCTATTGTTCAAGAATATTCGGATGTATTTTCTCAGGACTTGATTACTCTACCACCTGATAGGGAGATAGAATTTGTTATTGAACTTGTTCCAGGCACTGCACCTATATCCAAAGCTCCCTACAGAATGGCTCCTGCTGAGTTGAAAGAGTTAAAGGTGCAATTACAAGATTTACTTGATAAAGGTTTTATTAGACCAAGTACTTCACCTTGGGGTTCGCCTGTCTTATTTGTTAAGAAAAAGGATGGTACCTTACGTTTATGTATTGACTACAGACAGTTAAATCAGGTAACCATAAAGAATAAATATCCATTACCCCATATCGAGGATTTGTTTGATCAATTGCAAGGAGCTAAGATATTTTCCAAATTGGATTTGAGGTCAGGTTATCATCAGTTAAAGGTGAGGGAAGAGGATGTCCCTAAGACTGCTTTCAGGACTAGGTATGGTCATTACGAATTTCTAGTTATGCCATTTGGGGTTACTAATGCACCCGCGGCGTTTATGGATTTGATGAATCGCATATTCAAACCATACTTGGATAGTTTTGTGGTAGTCTTTATTGATGATATTTTGGTTTATTCTCGGGATACCCAACAACATGCTCAGCATCTTAGACTTGTTTTGCAAACCTTACGGGATAAAAAGTTGTATGCCAAATTTGAAAAGTGTATGTTTTGGCTGGAACAAGTTGCTTTTCTGGGGCATATAATATCGGGTGCAGGAATATCAGTGGATCCGGCTAAGATTGAGGCTATACAAAGTTGGAAAACGCCATCAACAGTATCGGAGATACGTAGTTTCTTGGGGTTAGCCGGATATTACCGTAGATTTGTTGAGGGATTTTCTAAAATTGCTGGTCCATTATCCCGTTTGACTCAGAAGAAAGTAACTTTTATTTGGGATGGTAAATGTGAGAATAGTTTTCAGGAGTTGAAACATAGATTGGTCAGTGCACCTATTTTGGTTCTGCCTAACGGGAATGATGATTTTGTAATATTCAGTGATGCATCTCACAAAGGTTTGGGTTGTGTGCTTATGCAAAGAGGTAAGGTAATTGCTTATGCATCACGTAAATTGAAGCCATATGAAGAGAATTATCCTACCCATGATCTAGAGTTAGCAGCTATTGTTTTTGCCTTGCATAAGTGGAGACATTATCTGTATGGAGCAGTATTTGAGGTCTACACCGATCATAAGAGTTTGAAATATTTATTTTCACAGAAGGAATTGAATATGAGACAACGTAGATGGATGGAATTATTAAACGATTACAGTTGTTCTATTTCATATCACCCAGGTAAGGCTAATGTGGTTGCTGATGCCTTAAGCCGAAAGAATATGATTGCTAGTTTAATGCTTAAGGAATGGCATATGTTAACTGATGTGTGTGATTGGAGGCCGCGCGCCACTAGGATGGGATTTCTATTTGCTAATATTAAAGTTTGGCCAGCATTAATGCAATTGATACGGGAAGCTCAGGGAAAGGACCCAGAGTTGCTAAAAATTAGAACGGAGGTGGAGCAAAGGTTACAACCTGAATTTTCATTATCTTCGGAAGATATATTGAGATTTAGAGATCGTGTTTGTGTACCAAATGATGCCGAGGTTAAACAGGAGATTTTGAAAGAAGCACATCAGAGTAAGTACAGTATTCATCCGGGTAGCACTAAAATGTACAGAGATTTGAAATCACATTATTGGTGGAATGGTATGAAAGGTGATATAGCCAAATTTGTTTCCAAGTGCCTAACATGTCAGCTGGTAAAGGCAGAACATCAAAAGCCGGGTGGTTATTTACAGCCTCTATCTATTCCTGAGTGGAAATGGGAGCACATAACTATGGATTTTGTGACAGGTTTACCACGGACTCGAGACGGAAATGATGCCATTTGGGTAATAGTAGACCGTCTTACTAAATCTGTACATTTTCTTCCACTGAATATGAAATATTCCATGGAAAAATTGGCTAAATTGTATATCGATGAGATAGTTCGCTTGCATGGGGTTCCTGTTAGCATTGTTTCTGACAGAGATCCACATTTTACTTCTCGATTTTGGCAAGCTTTTCAGAAAGCTATGGGTACACAGTTGGCCTTGAGTACAGCCTTTCACCCTCAGACAGATGGTCAGAGTGAGCGTACTATTCAGACCCTGGAGGATATGTTACGAGCTTGTGTGATAGACTTGAAAGGTAGTTGGGATTCACATTTACCACTTGTTGAATTCTCTTATAATAACAGCTACCATTCTAGTATCGATATGGCTCCTTATGAGGCGTTATATGGAAGAAAATGCAGATCTCCAGTTTGTTGGTCAGAGGTTGGGGAAGGTGAGCTTATCAAATCTGATATTATTCGTGAAATCACTGATAAGATACAAGTAATTCAACAACGTATCCGTACAGCACAGAGTAGACAAAAAAGCTACGCCGACACTCATCGACGTGGTTTGGAATTTACGGTGGGAGACTTTGTTTTTATTAAAATTTCTCCAACGAAAGGAGTCATGAGGTTCGGTAAAAAAGGTAAGCTATCTCCGAGGTTTGTTGGGCCTTATGAGATTTTGGAACGGGTTGGTGATCTAGCGTATCGGGTTGCTTTGCCGCCTTCATTATCTGGAGTACACAATGTCTTTCATGTATCTATGTTGCGTAAATATCAGCCAGATCCTTCACATGTGTTGCACGATCAGCCGGTTCACGTAGAAGCAGATATGTCTTACGTTGAGCAGCCGGTGGAGATTTTGGATCGTCGGGATCAGGTATTGAGGAATAAGGTGATTCCATTGGTTAAGGTCAAATGGCAATACCATGATCTTGAAGAAGCTACCTGGGAGCGTGAAGATGAGATTAGGTCTAAGTACCCGCACTTGTTCACATGATCAGGTATGAATTTAGGGACTAAATTCTTTTAAGGAGGGGAGAGTGTGAGGCCCCGATCTTAATTAGCCACTAATCATTTTATTAAGTTTAAACATATTTAACTTTGGTTGAAATAATGTAATCGTGTTATAATATTTGTATACATAAAATAAATATCGAAATTAATTGTGGGCCCAAAATATAATTATGTAAAACCTTGGGGGTTAAAAAGTAATTGTGCAAAACCTTGGGGGGGTCAATATGCAAATATGAAAAGTTGGTATTAGTGGCATGCCATGTGTTGCCTTAGGATTAATTATTTGGTGGTGAGTAAGCAAAAGAAACTAATAAAAAATGGAAAGAAGTCTAAGTGGATAATTTAGAAACAAAAGGGAAGGTGGGGTTGCAAGACCTTAGTCTCGGCCAAGAGAAACAAAGAGAAGGGAAAGAGTGGGAAAAGAAAAGAGAGAAAGAAGAAGGAAGAAAAGAAAAGAGAGAAAGGAAGAAGAGAAGAAGAGAAGGAGAGAAGGAAGAGTAAAGGAGGGGGATTTGCATCAACTTTCTCCTATTGACTTGAGCTTAATTTTCTTGGTAGGTTATCTTGTTCTTTTAGGTTTTAAAGCATGTTAGAGAAGTATTATGATGGTAGTAAAACACTTATATATATTTTCGAAATGATTCAAGGAGAAGGGGGTTCATGTATACTGAAATCTGCAAAAACAGTCATGGAATTATGGTACTTTTTGGTACTTAGAAATGTATACTTTTAGTTAAGATATAAACCTGGTTATTTTATATGTTATACTAGTACATGTATAGAGTATACATACCAAATTCCAGATTATTTCAAGTAGTATTACTATGGTTTAAAATTCGTGGATTGAAACCTATTCTGTGAAACTGTACAGTCATGGAATTAGAGTACTTTTGATGCTTAGAAATGTATACTTTTAGTTAAGATATGGACTTGGTTATTTTATATGTTACACTAGTACATGTATAGAGTATACATACCAAATTTCAGATTATTTCAAGTACTATTGCTATGGTTTAAAATTCGTGGCTTGAAACCTATCTTGTGAAACTGTTGCTAGGCAGATTCTGAAGTTTGTCTTTTAAAGGGCTTAATATGATCTTACAACAATATTTTCGTGTCAAGTGAAATACTGGGATGTAGCTCTTTAAGTCTAGTTTTCATAAATATATAGTTTGACTGTAGAAGCCTTGTAATTAAATTGTTATGATTTTCGGAGTACAGACTACTCCTGCTGCCATTTGAAATACTGGGCAGATTAGGTTACATGTTTGGCATGTATTGTTGATAATACGGTAACTTGATGAAATTCATGTTGACGTATGTACATGATTATGCATATCACGTGAAGGAGGAGGAAAAAAGTGAGTTGAGGGTGTTATTTGCCGGGGTTGGAAGTTATCCGGCCAGGGTTCTCGTTCTCGTTCATGTCTTGATAGTGTGCACTAGCTATGCGTACTAATTCTCGAAAGGAATTATTGGCGTGCCTGTGATGACGTTGGACTTCTTCTATCGAACCCGCTACATCAGTTGGTTGCGATACGAAAAGTCTCTCGCACTCAGGGAAGGTTGGCTCGTGCATGAGGGGCATATTTGCATATTGATATTCTCGTACTTGGCTTATATTTGTCTTGAACTTTTTGTACTGTTTGGCTATTCTTGGCAAGATCAAGTTAATATTTAGGTCTTGCTTGTCATTCTCGTGTATGTTCTACAAGATTTCAAATCTTGCTCGATATGTTATTCTCGTTTCTTTTGAAGGCAAGTGTGAGCAGATGCTTGCATGTGTTACTCGATATGTTAAATTATTCTTAAGTACGTAGGTATCATCTGTTCAAGTGACTTGCATGTTCATACTAACTATACATAATATGATCAATTCATGTGTTGGACTTAAAAGCACCGGATACCCTACTGAGCCATTAGGCTGACCCATTCCCGATACTTTTTTTTCTAGGTTCGGAGTCGGAGTATTTGCCAAGGGACGAAGAGGATTACCTCGGGGAGACTCAAGAGTATTACGCTGGGTGAGCAACGTTTAGTTGTTCTTCGTTTATTTTGGAGTGTAGTACTTGTATAGAAAAGAGAGGTGGTCTGTAATATAATGTTATGTTCAGTCTTTCCACTTATGGACGACTGTAATGTTTAAGCATACTTCCGCTGTCTCTTTTGAGGTTTTGTAGTAAAGCTCTGTTTATCCTTGAGGTATATGTGTTAACTAGCTTGTTTAGCGTTGCGCCCCTTCCGGGGGCGTGACAGTAGTGGTGGATCGGCGGAGTTTCATAGCTGTGGTGGTGGTACTTTTGTTGGATCTCAGGAGAGAGAGAGAGAGAGAGAGGAAGAAAAACCCAAATCTGGGCGCAAATCCGTGATTTGGCTGGAATCTGGAGTCGCCGGTGATTCTACATGGAAGAAAGAAAGGGGAAGATCTAAGGGCATTTTTGGTATATCATAATAAATTTGTGTTGCCCTAAATTTTTTTGACGGTGCCCTAACGGAAGTGGGTTTTGTGTAATACAATGATAAACTTTAGGGGAGCATAGTGTAATTTTCAAAAGATAAGGGGGTCCGTGTGTAATTTAGGGTAAATCTCAGGGGTGCCGTGAGTAATTAACCCTTAAAACAACCGGTCAACATTTTGAACTTCAACTTTCGATGACATAGATATTACCAAGCGAGATTTTAAAACTTAAATTTTTTTATGAAGTCGCTAAACATTAAGCACGAAAAGAAGTAGGGTTAATCCCAAAACTGTACCCTCAAGTTTACCTCCGGTACAGCTTTAGTACCTAGCTTTGAAGGTGCGCCAAAGAAGTACTTAAGTTTGAAAAAATGACCCAAATCAGTACCTCGACTAACGAACCACGGAAGCCATTAAAAAGTCCAAGGGGCAAGATTTTCATTACGAAAAAATATTATAAATAAGTTCAATGAGCTGCTCTCTCATCTCTCTCCAACCTCTCTCTCTTCCCTTTCTAGGAACGGAACTACCACTACGATCGTTGAATTTATCCAAATTATATATATTTAATTCAATGATTTTCATTAGTTTTTGTGTCCACCTCTATGTTTTCTAGATTTCCATCGGTTGGTGGTGGTTAGGAATTTAGTGAGGCAGTGTGGCGATGGTGGTGTTTGTAGCTATGATACGGTGAGAGAGAGAGAGAGAGATTACTTTTTGTTTTGTAGTGATTAAATTAAGAAAGAGAGAAAATCTAACGGTGGTAATAGTCCCACATCGTTACATAGATAGGCTTTATGTCCTTTTTCATAATGACGATCTTGTCCCTTGGACTTTTTAATGGCATCCGTAATCCGTTAGTCGAAGTACTGATTTTAGTCATTTTTTCAAACTTAGGAATTTTTTTGGCGCACCTTCAAAGTTAGGTACTAAAGCTGTACCTGATGTAAAGTTGAGGATAAATATTCTTCAGATAAAGTTTTGAAATTAGCCCAAAAATGTATTCAAAGAGATAATACATATTCTTCAGATTTATGAAAGGCATCTATTTCATATTTTCACAACATAAAAAAGACAAATGCTAATCCAAAAGACAAACCACGTGCAAACTTTTGTAAGATGTGGATTATCTGGCATGACCGAACTACTTGGCAGCACTGAACAATATTTTCTATTGATTCGGCAAAGTCATCTCTAAGCCAAGCAAGCTCGTTTCTTATCCTACAAACCAAAATTGATAATGGTTACATGGCAAAGGCACCTACGAAAGCAAAATGTTGAAGTCGGAGAAAGTTGTGCACGAAATGGCAAGTCCAGCACGCTCATCGTGGTTTATCATACCAAGTAATCGCGAATGCAAGCTCAAACACAAGCAACATCAGCCCAGGCCATAAGACCGTACAAATGCTCCGATCCGTACACATCTTCAACGTATTTCTCAGTTATATTAACATATCCGTTGGCTGATATACACTTTTCTTGCAAATGTTCTCTCCAGTTGCCATCCATGCAAGAGAGTTATCCTGAATAAATAAGCCGATGTTCTCTCCAGTTGCCATCCATGCACGAGAATTATCCAGAATAAATAAAGCCGATATAACACTACTCGTCTATCACCATAGACACTACTGGGATACCCTTGGTAGAAAAACTTAAACACTTGACTTGCACCTCATCCCCTACATCAAAATCCCTCTTCCCACCAGCCTGCAAGGCAGAGTGAGGCAGTTGAAACGTCAAAAGGGCATGAACTCCCAATTAAATCTAGCAGTTGATTGAACCAAACAAACAATAGATTCAAGCAGGAAGAGAAGATGTTGGAACACTACGAGAATTTCTCGTATGGACATATGGCCTAGACTATTAAAGGTAAAACCAGACCATCACCACAAACAGAATACAAAAAGAAATACTGCTGCAACGCTTTTACCGTGCATGGGGCATCCCACTGCGAGTCTGTAAGGGTTAGATGTACGCCGCCCTAAGTCTCATTGTCCAGGCCAAAACATACAAAGTAAGGGGATAACATTTAATGTTGAAGACGAGAATGTAAAATTCGAACATAACAATTGCAACTATGTGGTTTCTTATCGTCCTATCTAGAAACATGTAAATTTCAAACCAGCTTCTCTAGAATTTGTGCTAATAACATTCACAGACTACATATTAATACCTTAAATCGACCGAGTAGTATCTGTTTTGGGCTATTGAGACTTGAACGGATGCTACCAGATGTTTAAAAAGGACCTACCCACATTGTGAGTTTAAAAATGGAGATATGGAAAGTGTAGATGCAAAACACACGTGCTCAAACATCACGCATACTCAGATGATGAGTTGATTAAAGACATTGCATTGACATGCAAAATGAAATAATTAACAGAAAGAACTCAAAAGGCTGCAAAGAATATGCGAACATGTACCTCAAAGCGATACATTCCGCGAATGTCACCACCCAAGTCCAGGACCAACCCACGTGCACGGATTTGATGAACCTTAGCTGTTACCTCCATTCCAATTTTCAGCTTTTTGGCACTCATGGGAGCCGCAACTGTAGTTTCCTTGTCATTTGTGGACCCAGAAGTGTATCTATCCTCACCATCACTCTGGTTGCGAGATGATCCTTTTTCTTTTCTAATAGGCTTGCTTTCCGATTTTGAAGTCCTTTGGGACTTTGGGTTACTTTTGGAACTTGAATGCGCACTGGTAGATTTTTCCTCCTCGTCACACTCCGCAGCACTTCGAATAAGAAATGATGGTGAAGAGGAAGAAGAGGATGCGCAGTTCATTTCGCGTTTGGCCACAGGCAAATCCTCAAGGACAGTGGTCTTATTTTCTTGTACAGTAGGCACATCACCAATAGGTTTCCAAACATTGGGCGTTTGCTTCGTGTAACCGTTGGATTTTCCAACCGCATTACTTGTCTCACTTCCTGGTTGACATAAGGCTTTAAGAGACAATTTAATGTTACCGCGATTATCTTGCTCTATGCACCTTAAAGAAAGTTGTTGACCAACAGACACCACATCTGAAACTTTGGACACCTGACGAGAAGAAGACAAGATTCACCAAAATATCAAAATAAAAGAGGCATACATCTCATGAAATTTCATAATAGATTCCCATACAACAGATTCATGTATCAGTACAATATGGTATGAAAGTTTCCAGAGCCAAATGGGCCAACAAGAAAAGGGAAAAGGACAGCTAAAGAATAACTGAAACACCCACACAACCCCAGGGCGGACATAGGAATCGAAAAAAACACCCAACCTCTACAAACCTAGAATTATAAAGTAGATACACCTTTTATAAGAGGACAACACTCATTTTGTCGTTACAAATGCATTTTTCGGGAACCAGAGGTGTGAAAAACCCCCAGTCATTGGAACCAGATCGGCCATCGAACCAGCAAAGGCTATTCCAACTAATCTAAATTACAAATGTAGATAAATACGTATATGGTGATGAAAATCAAAATTTTACTTGATAAATGCAAACACTATAGACAAATCTCTAGTTTGTCATTAGCTAAAATTGGATATTACTATAACTTTTGTTCTTTTCAAGCCCCAAAGGTTCCAACAATATGCAAAAGGACAAAAATAAAACCACCGGTGTGCAGGAGAACACCTGTTGATCCCAAAAACCAGGTTAACGGGGCAGATAAATCTGGTCTGTTCATCACGGGTAAGAGCGGTTCACTGCAAACCCCTGGTGGGAAGACTGAGTCATGGTTGAACCAGTCCGACCAGCCTGTCCGGTTCTTATTACTATGGGTAAACATTATAAGGGGTGGAAGTAGAGTTTCCATAAGCAAAAATTCCAGCAACAAAAACAACACAAAAATTGCCCAAATAACTAGTGAAGCAATCAAGAGTTATATAAACACGCCACTAATCTACATACCGGTTCATGTGACAATTCCGAAATGTGCAAGAGGCCTTGTTGGCCACCATTGAACTCCACAAATGCACCATATTCCTTTATCGAAGTTACAATGCCTTTGTACATTCCTCCAACTTCAATCTCTCGACCAACTGTAAATTCAACCTATAGGAAGTAATGTGAGTATTTCAATTTCATGCACCCAAGTAATCAGAAGCTATTTCCACCACTGGCAAAGTATTACAAAACATGAGAATGGTTGGCATATTGTACGACATAAGTAAGAATGTGAACTAGTTCAGACAGAAGCCACCATGAGCGTTCGAATTCAAAAAGCAAGGATTACGAAGAAAAATATTCGAACTGAAGTTTTAGGGATTAAGGTGCCAAGCAATTACATAGTCCATTGTTCTTGCAAAACTTATAAATCACCATAGTAGGAGACAATATTCGCCTCGTTAAATCGTTGAGCTATGGTGAATGAGATGATGGGAATATAAACGCTGAAGTCATTAATGAGATAAAATGGACCACTTAGCAAACTGAGTGTCCCCAATAAAAAAACCAGTTCTCAGAAAACGTTCACAAGGAGAAACACGTTTCGTATTTGAACTTAGAAGATAAAAAAATTTGGCCAAAAACTCCTCCATATTAGATGCACTTTACACTTAAAGTAGCCGAAATATTAATTTTAATAAGTACAAAAGGTACCCCCCAACCCCAGCCCGCAAGCAAGGGGGAGGGGCCATGTACAATAGATGTACAGAAAGAAGTTGAAACATGCAAAAGAAAAAGACGCGGGCCCCAGGAAGTATCCATGTCTAAAAAAAACCCTACAACCCAACCATGGCCTACAGAAACCAAAAGCTATGACTCAGGCCAAGAAAAACCCAGCAACAAATGCATAAATGAATCACAATAGTGCTTCTTGAGTGGGAAAAAAAGAAATGGAGGCTCAGCTTAGTATGAAAGCTTATATAGCTTGTGATCATCTTGTCTCTATTTGTTTACAGGATTGATGATGGTATTTCATTCCTCCATGTATGAAATGAAACAACATTCATTTAAAGTGGATAAGTTTGCACTGCGACTACGTAAGTTTCAGAATTTAATCCAAACTCGTGGCTTCTATAACTGCTAGTATCATAGTTAGGTTAACGAAATTGTAACAGGAGTAAATTTTTTTGAAGCATAGAGCCTCCCTTATACATTTATCATTTCCTCATATATCATCTAAATCGGGTCAAGGATATGGGATCTTTAAATTACAAAACTTTAAACATGAACTGCTTCAAAATGACATGCTATATGACAGATAATTGACCGCAATAAAATAGACCAATGTAATATCCAGCCCGAGAAGAGCATGAGGAGACACAATACGCCAAAAGAATGCAGTAAGTACCTTTTCTAGTACTTTCGCCATTACAGCTTGATTCTTAGCCACTATAGTAAGTGTTCCGTCACTCACTGAAATCCTTGCACCTGCATTATAAGAAGTATATATGCATTAGCAGGGACTCCATACAGTATCTATACATTTCGACACAAACAATTTCCTCGGCAACAAGAATACACTCATTTACAACAATTGTCAGTAGTTAGGGACTTCATTGCAGTAAAAAAAGATTGATGTATATTGAAGCACTGTTACCTGTTTCTTCTTCAATTTTTCTCTTTAGTGCACCAAGTGGACCAATCAATTGTCGAAGAACATCATTGCTGTACTTCAAGGTAGCTGCAAAAAGGATCATGTTGCCAAACAGAAGCAGACATGAATTAGCTTGTGGGAATCTCCTCTTTGGTGAAAGGTGAGATGTATAGTATCACCGTAAAGTATACGCCCACACGTGTCTTTGTACGGGAAAGTGACGGTGAGAAGCTTATTAGATAGCGCAAAGTGGCAGAACCCTTCATGAAACGTGGGCAGGTAATGCAAAACGTACAAGCTATTATAATAGCATCTCAGGTAAGTTCTCTAAGAAGCTTCTCATTCTCACTTTTTATATCTAGAAATCCAAGAGACCGCTAAAAGCGTCCTACCTAACCGAGGGGAATTCCTGTCGTCCTGGGTTCGTGCGGCATTTATCTCTCGCTCCATATGGTCAAGGATTTGGAGACGACCTTTAAGCGCAGGTTCTAAACACTCGCAAATGATGTCAAGAGGAATTCCAGCAGGCTTTATATCCAATTGGATAGCGGTTACGCCATTTCGGGTCCCTGCAATTTTGAAGTCCATGTCCCCCAGGTGATCTTCAAGACCCTGGAGAAAAAAATATTGCAAAGAGTGATAAAGTAAGAATCGACTTGTATGGAGATGTCGCCTTCAAAGAAATAACAACATAAAGGTCGAAATTGGTAAGGCAAAAACTTATAAGAAGAAAAGTGGCACAATCAAGATAAAACATAAATCAACCATGTGTAATTTCAGTCGCAGACTAATGGTTTAGCTCAAAGTCCGCACCAAAACAAGCTGAGAAATTACTCACCAAGATATCAGTTACAATGCGATAATCCTTGATTATGCCAGTTGATGAGTCAACTTCACTTACAAGGCCTACTGATACACCTGCTACATGTTCTCTTAAAGGAATGCCAGCATCCATTAAAGCCATACTGCCTACAACAGTAGAACGAGAAGTGAAAGTGGACACTTTCAGTAAAAAGGGTGCAGTAAGATGCCTGATTAGGGGCTTAGTAGATCTAAAGAACATTGAAATACCTCCACAAACAGTAGCCATCGATGTTGAACCATCAGATGCCATGACTTCTGAATTGACACGGACTGTATACGGAAAATCATCTTCAGGAGGTAACACAGCAAGCAAAGCTTTCTCTGCAAGAGTACCTACGTAAAACGAAAAGCAGAAAGTTTCAATTTTTACTCGGATTACATAAACCAGTGCAACCAATGTTCAAGTTCAGGAGCCAAAGGGATACATGTCAGTAGCATTTGGACAGAATGTGTTGTAAATGCAGATCACTAGCTATTTAGGTAAGCCATAGATACAAAGGAAACTACACAGTCAACAACTTAAAAAGAATATGTTGCAGAAGGATCTTTAGCGCTTAACACAGTTTGTACATAAATTCTTCATCACATGAGACGAGAATCTAGGTGACAAATGCACTGTATCACCAACGCTTTTGGAAATTTTCTGTCTGTGATATGAGTTCCCCACCCCCTTCATTATACTTGCATGTACCTTGTTGCCACCCTCTGGGCTATTTTATTAACAAGTTTATTACTATAGAGGCATTGGTGATTTTCCCTGAAAGGCAGTTGCCTTTCCCTCTCGACAGCATTCTTCCTACAGGTAAGCAGTAACATTAATGAATTGCCAACTGTAGCACAACCTTACTACATAGAGTCATAGACCAAAAGTACACTATTTTTAGGCCAGAAAGGAAAACTACAAAAAGGATCCTCCAGAAAAGAGGTAGGAGGCTGGGCTGCTAGCCAAGTACTCATGGCCCAAGACCCATAATGAGTTTGCCACATTTTCGTGCCTACAATATGGACACTCACTGTCACGACAAACAACGAAAAACTTTATCCTGGATTCACATGTAAAAGATATGGAGAACTCAAATAGCTTACCGTGGCCAACTTCACGTCTATTTAAGCCAACTCGTTTACCAACTTCATTAATAGAGAATGGAGGAAAACTGTAGTGAAGCATGAAGCGCTTGCTTGGTGGACCAACCAGGGAATCTAAACGCTGAGCATCTCCAGGTGCTCCGAGGGTAACAGTACAAAGGACCTGTGTATAACAGCAGATATAGGCCCATTGTAACCAAACTTCAATTTAATCTAATATGACATATCAATGAGTCCTTTCATGAGCAATTAGATTTAGATTTAGACAAAGAATGACGAGTATAGATGCCAACCTGAGTATCTCCACGTGAAAAAAGTGATGATCCATGCAATACAGGTAAAGTACCTGCTTCACAAAACACAGGCCTTACTTCATCAAGGCGTCTTCCGTCCACTCTAAGTCCTTCACCTAAAATCCTTTTCCTGACAACCTGATAATTTCTAAAAGTTGAGACATTAAGATACTGAACGACATTAGGAAAGACAGATAATGAAGACTCTAGTAGATGACCCCTACAAGGCCAATCCAAAGTTCATGGTCAGACTATCTGTCAAAGCACACATACTCTTCAAGGCATTCAATGTATTGTTCAGTGAAGCACAGATGAGATGAGTAACATCATATCTAGATAGGAGAGTAAAATTTTATAGTGGCAACAGATAAGCTGACCAAAATAGAGACATGCATACTAAAACGACATCCGGTGGAATAATCTGGTTATTATACTACTTCTTGAATTCTATATGTTCGTCCAGAGAAGTTCAAACATATCCCATTATTGGGTGTGGCAGCAGTTACTATTAAAAGGTGAACTGGATGTGTTTCCTTGGAGATATATAAGCATCCTCTTAACACAAGTTGTCAAGATGACAATGTAAGGGCATAAGATGAGCATCAATATCATCCGAAGAAAGTTGACCAGATTACCAAAAAGTAACACAGGACACAAAAAGAAGGGAGGAAAGTAGAGAAGAAGTTCACATGTCTCCAGCAAATCAGCTGCTCTAACATTTTTTTCTGCTCTAACATGAGAAAGCAGAGAAGTAGGACAAGTTCAGGAGATCATTGAGCATACTTCTTTCCTCACTGTGTCAACAGTCTTTGAGATAAGTTTCAAGCTTTCCTCATCGCATTCTTCGTCGAGTACCTTTTTTACATTCTGTGTTATCGTATCTAAGGCCTCTCCACGTTCAAACTGAATGTTCAAAAGCAAACGTGGAATTTAGAAGGAGATGTTAGACAGAAGTTGATACAAAGCAACCACAAAGCATAGCTTAAATTTTTTACTTTAATCGCACAAGTAAGGTGAGTATGCACCTTTCCATATGAAGGATCCGTAAAAACAGCCTCAATAGGTGCTTCAGCCAAGTTCCTGATTTTTTCAAATGCTCTCTCTGACAGCATAGAGAGTTTATAAACCTTCTTCTGCTTACCAGCTTTGGCTGCCAGTCTGAGTTGAGGCTCAAGATATTTGACTGCCTGAATAATGGAAGAATGTGCTTTAGGTTTTCAACACTTCTTGTATATGTGAAGTTGCAAGCACAAAGAGAAGTCACAGTGAGATAAATGATTCACCTCAGGATGAGCAAGCCTTAATGCAGCCTCAAGATCTCTTTCTGAAATCTCGCGGGCTTGCACATCTATCATCAAAGTCTTATCCTTCGTGCAGGCATATACCAGGTTGAGATCGCTTAAGCTAAGCTGTGGGACATCAAATGCGCAATGAATACGAGTGAAAATTTGAAAGGGATGCAGCAAATTCGAAACCAGTTATGCTCGATATTGGCTTAAGTAATCAGAGGTTGGAGTTGCCAATACCACACATAAGACTTAAATGGTAAAGGTGCTTAAGCTGGATGCACAAGTTAACAGGAGTTAAATGTGGGTAAAAACTAAAAGACCAATTTAAAAACATTACAAATAAATGAAATCATCACAGAAGATAATTGCTCCCCTTTAATTGATGCGGTCAATGTCGAGGGGATGGAAAAGCACATCGTTTAAGCATATGGAAGAAGATCTCATGCTCAGATTTCTGGCTTCAGAAGGAATCAGATTCTTTTTTTTTTTTAATGACTAAAATTTTATTGATACAAGACAAAATATAAGTCCAAAAGCTATACACTCTAGGAAGCTGTCTAAAAACACAAAAGAAACATCATTGGTGTATTTCAATTCGATTTTCCTTTATGTTTTGCATTTTGGAAGTATTCTACTTTGGGTGGGATCTTTTTCTTACCCTTTGGCATTAAGCTCAATTCAGTGAATCTTAGACCATCAATTTTGTGCATCATAGGTAGGAGCTCAAGCAACCGCAGTTTGAGCTAAGATAGTTCGAGGTAAAACTAAACAAGGATTGATTTGTATTGCAGTCTTTCAGAGAAGAAGTTAAATTGCAGTTCTAAAAGAGATTTACTTCTCTTATCACAAAACTAAGTTTTAAAGAACACTGATATCAGATTTGCTGAGAACGAGAGATTAAGGTTGCTTCTCAAGAGGGAAAAGAAAGTAGCAAGAGTCTATTTAAACGAACATGAATGTATTGGGTACACTAAGTTTATAATCATTTGTCTACTAAAGTTGTCTCGAGCTGAGACTCCTTGAGGTGCCTAAGATAATACAGATCTTCCTTGTATATGCGTGTACGTAGAACATGCCCCCTTTTGGTACATCTTTCTAGTACTCCTTAAGTACATCAAAAGACAGAACAAGGGATACATATAACGGACAGAGAACAAATATACTGGGGAAAGAAGAAACTGTGCTTGAAGACTACATAAGGTCAAGGACCACCACCAACAAAAGCAAAACACAAGAGCTTCTAAATGCAATTTATACTTACAGAAACGCCATAAATAGGTAGTTGATTATTCCAAACACAAAATTTACGAAAAGGAAACATTATTTACAAGTAAACTACTAAGTCCGAGTACTACCTCATCCATGCTTGGATTAACAATAAATTGCCCGCTAATCCTCCCTATCCGGATCATTCCAATAGGGCCTCCCCAAGGAACATCTGATAGCATAAGAGCAGCAGATGAGGCGTTAGCAGCCAATACATCTGGATCTTGTTTCCCGTCAGAAGAAAGAACACTTGCCATCACCTATAAAAAGGACCATTATGACTAATAAAAGGTACAAGGAGCAAAAAGGGAGATAACATGTTTGCGACCAGTTCATTACATCATACCTGGACCTCATGGTAAAATCCAGCAGGAAAAAGTGGTCGTATTGGTCGATCGATGAGACGACCACATAACAGTTCACGTTCTCTTGGAGCACCCTCCCTCCGCATAAATGTGGTTGGAATCACACCCTGAGCGAACTGTTTCTCTTGATAATCAACCTTACAAAAAGCAAAAGACCCTCATTATCATTTAAGGAAAGACAAGATTAACTCTCTCACCCACTCCCAATGAGGACGAGGAAGCTTGTAACTCTGTAAGCCCAAATTCAAAATTATATTTTATGTTTCTTCAATTATTAGCGAGTCTTAAGATTAGAGAGGAGGACATCACCTTAGAAGTTCACTATACCAACACAACTACTTTGGCAGACAGTTTGATAGGTGCGACTGGATATATGGCATCTCGTCCATTATCTGGGTTTCTAGGTTTCACCATGCTTTTTCTCGCACAGCAAAAGTTAACAAATCTGGACACATCGCCTGCTAAAAAAGACATGTCGATACACATGGTCCGCTAAAAGCCTAAAGGACATGTCTACGTAGTCTTTCCACCATAACGTGTGAATCAACTTAGAAATCTTCTCCTGTTTTCTTGTGGTTTGGTTTTGTTTCATTTTTTGTTTTTTGATAATTTCAAATCTATAATTGTTCCACTTGCTATAATTGTTTCACTTGTATGTGACAGGTCTATAAGAGGATGGCAAGTCAGACCTAAAAGAAGGTATAGCCGTCGCAACGTACTACCATCACCACTTTGCTTTAGATGAAACTGTTCGCCTTTGGAGGCAACAGAACTCAATCCCTAATGGTACTGGAAAAAGTATTTTCTCGGGCAAGTAGAAATATGTCACACCTTTCCATTCTGCTCAGCGCCAATCCAAGAGTATAGTATAGCATCATTTTCTTCGTAATAATCTTCAAAGTAGAAGGAAAACCATGATTTTGTGGCAGGCTGCATAAGCATCACATAAACTCTAACTGCTCCAAATATAATAAAGAAACTCGTGTCCTAGCTCATATGGTTAATCAACCCTCACTTCTGATCAAGTTTGAGGCTAGAACCATGTTGATGAGGGACAGCGGAACCAACTCTACCAGAAGCTTAAGCTGCCAGGAAAAGTGACTAATCCTTTTCAAGCCCAGCGTCCATCTCATCCGAGCTCCATGGGTCCGCCTCGAGGGTCAAACTCCCCACCTCGCAGGTCACCCTAGGGTCCTTCCTCATGGGACATCCTCCCTGTGGGGCCTACTTCCCACTTCATGCCCTACTGATGCCTGGCCAGCAGGATTGAACCCCCCCTGCATTCCATATTTTCAAGAGAATAATTATCCTCCAATTCCAGCTTTATGTCAGCCTGTGGTGAGTTCACTTTCCAAATATGAATCCGTGTACACATTTTTCCTCTTATGATAGGTGAAGAGTATACTCTATTAATGCCAAAGGGGGCGAACCAGTTCGCAAACAGTATACCAACTCAGCCACCTATAAAAACTATAAAGCTATCCAAAAAATCAAGAAAGGCCTCATTGGAAGTAAATTTCCCGTAGCCTAGAATGCTGAAATAGACAAAAAAAAAAAAGAAAAAAGAGAGCCTTTAAATTCTCAATAGGACTCTCCAACCCTTCCTAATCTCTGATGTTCCTTTTCTTCCAGAAACACCAAAAAGAAAAGGATGGAGGAATCAACATCAAGATCTTTGCTTTTGGACTCCGTCTCTTTTTGTACAGGGACCAAGCCTTTAACATACCAGCCACAAATCGTTAGCATGGCCCGTGCAACCCCCAACAGAGCGAACACCAAATCCCAAACAAGCCTGGCTATTGGGCAATGTAAAAGCAGATGATCACTGAAACACCAGTTTACATAAGAAAATTCTACGCCTCAAGTCACTCCCCGTTAAGTCGTTAATACTAAATTTCTAGCAGCCTCCCATACAAAAAGGACACCCTAGGAGGCGCTGGCGAACACCGAATCTCTTTCCATCAAAAAGAAGATTACCTCAAGAAGAAGGTACGAAATAGTAAGAATGAACCAAGAAAAGACCCCTGCAGTCTTCTTTCTATACCACCCTATCTAATTCACCTTGAGAGAAAGTGGCAAACTGCAAGCGCTCAAAGGAAAAGAAGGGCGAATCCAGCTCACAGTCATTACATTTGTAGCGAATCCAGGTCAGCATAAACATCCATAACGTTTTCTTACTACGTAAATGCTACTACATTCACCTACAATAAGACAGAATCTTGGCAAACGAGTACTTACAATTTACTACAGTATAAAACAAACTCTAAAACTGCAAACATAATGTGCCTAAATTCTTCAAAAAATATTGTAAAAGCGCATAAATAACTGTAAACCAGCGAAACTAATAACTGTGGTCGATTTATTAGACGTACAGTGAGAGGCAAGAAGTCGCGGGAGCCGTCGCCTTTGGCGGAAGCAACGGTTGATAGGACCTTGGTCTCGTCCAAGGCTATAACAGCCGCGCCATTGGCAAACCGAGCGATTTTTCCAGTCTCTAGCGTGATTTTACGAGACCCGATCTCGAACTCCTCTTTGAAAGTCTCGAGGAACTTTGTTCCAGCGACTAGGGTTTCGGAATCGGCCGGCGACGGGAGCGTCGACGTAGAGAGGCCGTGGCGGCCACCGCAAATCCTGCGGAGGCCGAGTCTTCGAATTAAGGGAAGAGATGGACGGAGATGATGAGCTCGTCTCACCGCGGATGCCATGGCGAAAATGATGCCACTGGTCAGGGGTTTAGGGTTTAAGAGATTTTAGCGCGAGAGAGAGCCCTGAGATGTAAAATTGGGGTGTCTTTTACTTTTTACCCCATCACACTAACCCCATTTGGTTTTAGAATGACCATTATTTTTTTTGCATTTAAAAGATGCTTCTACTTTTTAAGACTCTCAAAATAAAAAGTGGTTATCATCGTATTTTAATTCGGCTTTCAAACTATTATGGGATTTATTTTGTGATTATGTTGTTTGCTTCTACATCGAATTGGAACAAGCATGTTGACTTTCTTTGTGAACCGGATATTATGTGAACCGAAGAGAATTGAAGATTAAGAATATTTTGTCTCCAACGAGTATCCAACTATGCCGGTTGAGCTGTGGCATAAACGGTCTTTACTTGTTGTTGTAAGAGGATCCGATTATTATGTCAATGAGGTGGAGCGTAAACGTTCTTTACTTCTTGTGGTAAGTGAAATGTTTAAAGATGGCAGTGAACATGGATTTCAATCAAATTTTTTTCGAATTCGTTGTGATTCGTGTGCCTAGAGAAATTCATTTACGACCAATTCAATCAAACAAAATCTCAATATTTTTCACGAAATTTCAACTCGAAATATTTAACTTACTTACATGAACCAAACACAACAGTTGCACTATTATATGCAGATATTTAGCAAATTGGCATCGAATTTAATCTCAGAAACACATTATCATCTTCATTGATCTACCACCCGATGTCGCAGTCTAGCCTTCATTTTGTTTAGTTTCACAATCTACCCTTCTTTTTTTCTCCTAGGGGTCTTCAGTGTTCGATGCTAAAGACTTGGTCCGTGGGGGATAAGGGTTGACAAACGAGCGAGCGAGAGAGATAGAGAGAGAGAGAGAGAGAGAGAGAGAGAGAGGTGCAAACTGAGAAGTTCCTTTTTTTTCCTTTTAACAGGAAGGTAAATTCCGTCCCTCATAGTTAGATTTAACTTTTTTTTTACATATATTGGTAAAAGCTTGCTTTGGCCTAGCTTGCCTCTTATATGTACGTCAGAGAGTTAAAACAAAGTTAACTTCTACAAAAAATTATTCGTCATTAGCGCGCCAAAAATTATTAACGCATATAATTAAGTTTGTCAATTAGAGATGCCGTTGTATGTCCTAATTATGTTTACTAGCATTTGCATAACGAAATATATATAACTTATTTCTTTTACCCCAAAAGAAGAAAATGTTGCATAACCTATCGTCACACAATGTCGTCATATCAGCAAATTGCAGTTTATTTTGGCTCTATTTGGTAACACTTTCAGTTTCAGTTTTTTTGTTTAAAGAAAACTGGAAAGAGTTTTGGTTTTTTTTCACCAGTTTAAAAAACTGGTAGACGTTTGACAGAGTTTATTTTTTCAAAAAACATAAAACCCCAAGCGTTTGGCAGGACAACTCTTTGGGTTTATTTTTATAATTTAATATACATTTTCACATAATTAAACAAATATATTACAATGTCTTACAAATAATTAAACATGATTCTCCAATTGTATTACAATGTCTTACAAATAATTGAACATAATTAAACAAATACATTACAATGTCTGACACATAATTAAACAAATATATTACAATGTTTTACATCCCTACTCCTTGATTCAAATGGTATTAACCGAATCTCAACAATAAAAATCAATGTTTGACGTTCCAAATTATTCCAGCAATGCGAGCTAATCACATCCACCTCTACACCTACACATCCACTTGAAGTCCACAATACACAAGCCATTACAACGCGAGCTAATCACAATCAGTCGCTCAGTCACACAGTACATACACCAAAAAGTCTTAATCAAGCACGCCAAATACAAATGCTGGAATCGCGA
>JAVXUO010002429.1:0-267257 GCA_033065855.1 Escallonia rubra | reverse complement strand
TTATTTTCTTGTACAGTAGGCACATCACCAATAGGTTTCCAAACATTGGGCGTTTGCTTCGTGTAACCGTTGGATTTTCCAACCGCATTACTTGTCTCACTTCCTGGTTGACGTAAGGCTTTAAGAGACAATTTAATGTTACCGCGATTATCTTGCTCTATGCACCTTAAAGAAAGTTGTTGTCCAACAGACACCACATCTGAAACTTTGGACACCTGAGGAGAAGAAGACAAGATTCACCAAAAGATCAAAATAAAAGAGGCATACATCTCATGAAATTTCATAATAGATTCCCATACAACAGATTCATGTATCAGTACAATATGGTATGAAAGTTTCCAGAGCCAAATGGGCCAACAAGAAAAGGGAAAAGGCAGCTAAAGAATAACTGAAACACCCACACAACCCCAGGGCGGACATAGGAATCGAAAAAAACACCCAACCTCTACAAACCTAGAATTATAAAGTAGATACACCTTTTATAAGAGGACAACACTCATTTTGTCGTTGCAAATGCATTTTTCGGGAACCAGAGGTGTGAAAAACCCCCAGTCATTGGAACCAGATCGGCCATCGAACCAGCAAAGGCTATTCCAACTAATCTAAATTACAAATGTAGATAAATACGTATATGGTGATGAATATCAAAATTTTACTTGATAAATGCAAACACTATAGACAAATCTCTAGTTTGTCATTAGCTAAAATTGGATATTACTATAACTTTTGTTCTTTTCAAGCCCCAAAGGTTCCAACAATACGCAAAAGGACAAAAATAAAACCACCGGTGTGCAGGATTGGTAATGAAGGACATATAGTATGCCGTAGTTAAGTAAAACAACGAGATGGTTGGTTCAGTGACTTAGCCCCTACACTTACACGGTTGAGAATGGGGGTTCAAACCCCTCTTGCTCCTAAAAAGCATAAGCAATCCCCCCCCCCCCCCCAATAAAAAAGGACACCTGTTGATCCCAAAAACCAGGTTAACGGGGCAGATAACTCTGGTCTGTTCATCACGGGTAAGAGCGGTTCACTGCAAACCCCTGGTGGGAAGACTGAGTCATGGTTGAACCAGTCCGACCAGCCTGTCCGGTCCATTCCGGTTCTTATTACTATGGGTAAACATTATAAGGGGTGGAAGTAGAGTTTCCATAAGCAAAAATTCCAGCAACAAAAACAACACAAAAATTGCCCAAATAACTAGTGAAGCAATCAAGAGTTATATAAACACGCCACTAATCTACATACCGATTCATGTGACAATTCCGAAATGTGCAAGAGGCCTTGTTGGCCACCATTGAACTCCACAAATGCACCATATTCCTTTATCGAAGTTACAATGCCTTTGTACATTCCTCCAACTTCAATCTCTCGACCAACTGTAAATTCAACCTATAGGAAGTAATGTGAGTATTTCAATTTCATGCACCCAAGTAATCAGAAGCTATTTCCACCACTGGCAAAGTATTACAAAACATGAGAATGGTTGGCATACTGTACGACATAAGTAAGAATGTGAACTAGTTCAGACAGAAGCCACCATGAGCGTTCGATTTCAAAAAGCAAGGATTACGAAGAAAAATATTCGAACTGAAGTTTTAGGGATTAAGGTGCCAAGCAATTACATAGTCCATTGTTCTTGCAAAACTTATAAATCACCATAGTAGGAGACAATATTCACCTCGTTAAATCGTTGAGCTATGGTGAATGAGATGATGGGAATATAAACGCTGAAGTCACTAATGAGATAAAATGGACCACTTAGCAAACTGAGTGTCCCCAATAAAAAAACCAGTTCTCAGAAAACGTTCACAAGGAGAAACACGTTTCATATTTGAACTTAGAAGATAAAAAAAAAAAAAAAAAAACTCCTCCATATTAGATGCACTTTACACTTACAGTAGCCGCAATATTAATTTTAACAAGTACACAAGGCACCCCCCAACCCCAGCCCGCAAGCAAGGGGCAGGGGCCATGTACAATAGATGTACAGAAAGAAGTTGAAACATGCAAAAGAAAAAGACGTGGGCCCCAGGAAGTATCCATGTCTAAAAAAAACCCTACAACCCAACCATGGCCTACAGAAACCAAAAGCTATAACTCAGGCCAAGAAAAACCCAGCAACAAATGCATAAATGAATCACAATAGTGCTTCTTGAGTGGGAAAAAAATAAATGGAGGCTCAGCTTAGTATGAAAGCTTATATAGCTTGTGATCATCTTGTCTCTATTTGTTTACAGGATTGATGATGGTATTTCATTCCTCCATGTATGAAATGAAACAACATTCATTTAAAGTGGATAAGTTTGCACTGCGACTACGTAAGTTCCAGAATTTAATCCAAACTCGTGGCTTCTATAACCGCTAGTATCATAGTTAGGTTAACGAAAATGTAACAGGAGTAAATTTTTTTGAAGCATAGAGCCTCCCTTATACATTTATCATTTTCTCATATATCATCTAAATCGGGTCGAGGATATGGGATCTTTAAATTACAAAACTTTAAACATGAACTGCTTCAAAATGACATGCTATATGACAGATAATTGACCGCAATAAAATAGACCAATGTAATATCCAGCCCGAGAAGAGCACGAGGAGACACAATACGCCAAAAGAGTGCAGTAAGTACCTTTTCTAGTACTTTCGCCATTACAGCTTGATTCTTAGCCACTATAGTAAGTGTTCCGTCACTCACTGAAATCCTTGCACCTGCATTATAAGAAGTATATATGCATTAGCAGGGACTCCATACAGTATCTATACATTTCGACACAAACAATTTCCTCGGCAACAAGAATACACTCATTTACAACAATTGTCAGTAGTTAGGGACTTCATTGCAGTAAAAAAAGATTGATGTATATTCAAGCACTGTTACCTGTTTCTTCTTCAATTTTTCTCTTTAGTGCACCAAGTGGACCAATCAATTGTCGAAGAACATCATTGCTGTACTTCAAGGTAGCTGCAAAAAGGATCATGTTGCCAAACAGAAGCAGACATGAATTAGCTTGTGGGAATCTCCTCTTTGGTGAAAGGTGAGATGTGTAGTATCACCGTAAAGTATACGCCCACACGTGTCTTTGTACGGGAAAGTGACTGTGAGAAGCTTATTAGATAGCGCAAAGTGGCAGAACCCTTCATGAAACGTGGGCAGGTAATGCAAAACGTACAAGCTATTATAATAGCATCTCAGGTAAGTTCTCTAAGAAGCTTCTCATTCTCACTTTTTATATCTAGAAATCCAAGAGACCGCTAAAAGCGTCCTACCTAACCGAGGGGAATTCCTGTCGTCCTGGGTTCGTGCGGCATTTATCTCTCGCTCCATATGGTCAAGGATTTGGAGACGACCTTTAAGCGCAGGTTCTAAACACTCGCAAATGATGTCAAGAGGAATTCCAGCAGGCTTTATATCCAATTGGATAGCGGTTACGCCATTTCGGGTCCCTGCAATTTTGAAGTCCATGTCCCCCAGGTGATCTTCAAGACCCTGGAGAAAAAAATATTGCAAAGAGTGATAAAGTAAGAATCGACTTGTATGGAGATGTCGCCTTCAAAGAAATAACAACATAAAGGTCGAAATTGGTAAGGCAAAAACTTATAAGAAGAAAAGTGACACAATCAAGATAAAACATAAATCAACCATGTGTAATTTCAGTCACAGACTAATGGTTTAGCTCAAAGTCCGCACCAAAACAAGCTGAGAAATTACTCACCAAGATATCAGTTACAATGCGATAATCCTTGATTATGCCAGTTGATGAGTCAACTTCACTTACAAGGCCTACTGATACACCTGCTACATGTTCTCTTAAAGGAATGCCAGCATCCATTAAAGCCATACTGCCTACAACAGTAGAACGAGAAGTGAAAGTGGACACTTTCAGTTAAAAGGGTGCAGTAAGATGCCTGATTAGGGGCTTAGTAGATTTAAAGAACATTGAAATACCTCCACAAACAGTAGCCATCGATGTTGAACCATCAGATGCCATGACTTCTGAATTGACACGGACTGTATACGGAAAATCATCTTCAGGAGGTAACACAGCAAGCAGAGCTTTCTCTGCAAGAGTACCTACGTAAAACGAAAAGCAGAAAGTTTCAATTTTTACTCGGATTACATAAACCAGTGCAACCAATGTTCAAGTTCAGGAGCCTAAGGGATACATGTCAGTAGCATTTGGACAGAATGTGTTGTAAATGCAGATCACTAGCTATTTAGGTAAGCCATAGATAGAAAGGAAACTGCACAGTCAACAACTTAAAAAGAATATGTTGCAGAAGGATCTTTAGCGCTTAACACAGTTTGTACATAAATTCTTCATCACATGAGACGAGAACCTAGGTGACAAATGCACTTTATCACCAACGCTTTTGGAAATTTTCTGTCTGTGATATAAGTTCCCCCACCCCCTTCATTATACTTGCATGTACCTTGTTGCCACCCTCTGGGCTATTTTATTAACAAGTTTATTACTATAGAGGCATTGGTGATTTTCCCTGAAAGGCAGTTGCCTTTCCCTCTCGACAGCATTCTTCCTACAGGTAAGCAGTAACATTAAGGAATTGCCAACTGTAGCACAACCTTACTACATAGTCATAGACCAAAAGTACACTATTTTTAGGCCAGAAAGGAAAACTACAAAAAGGATCCTCCAGAAAAGAGGTAGGAGGCTGGGCTGCTAGCCAAGTACTCATGGCCCAAGACCCATAATGAGTTTGCCACATTTTCGTGCCTACAATATGGACACTCACTGTCACGACAAACAACGAAAAACTTTATCCTGGATTCACATGTAAAGGATATGGAGAACTCAAATAGCTTACCGTGGCCAACTTCACGTCTATTTAAGCCAACTCGTTTACCAACTTCATTAATAGAGAATGGAGGAAAACTGTAGTGAAGCATGAAGCGCTTGCTTGGTGGACCAACCAGGGAATCTAAACGCTGAGCATCTCCAGGTGCTCCGAGGGTAACAGTACAAAGGACCTGTGTATAACAGCAGATATAGGCCCATTGTAACCAAACTTCAATTTAATCTAATATGACATATCAATGAGTCCTTTCATGAGCAATTAGATTTAGATTTAGACAAAGAATGACGAGTATAGATGCCAACCTGAGTATCTCCACGTGAAAAAAGTGATGATCCATGCAATACAGGTAAAGTACCTGCTTCACAAAACACAGGCCTTACTTCATCAAGGCGTCTTCCGTCCACTCTAAGTCCTTCACTTAAAATCCTTTTCCTGACAACCTGATAATTTCTAAAAGTTGAGACATTAAGATACTGAACAACATTAGGAAAGACAAATAATGAAGACTCTAGTAGATGACCCCTACAAGGCCAATCCAAAGTTCATGGTCAGATTATCTGTCAAAGCACACATACTCTTCAAGGCATACAATGTATTGTTCAGTGAAGCACAGATGAGATGAGTAACATCATATCTAGATAGGAGAGTAAAATTTTATAGTGGCAACAGATAAGCTGACCAAAATAGAGACATGCATACTAAAACGACATCCGGTGGAATAATCTGGTTATTATACTACTTCTTGAATTCTATATGTTCATCCAGAGAAGTTCAAACATATCCCATTATTGGGTGTGGCAGCAGTTACTATTAAAAGGTGAACTGGATGTGTTTCCTTGGAGATATATAAGCATCCTCTTAACACAAGTTGTCAAGATGACAATGTAAGGGCATAAGATGAGCCTCAATATCATCCGAAGAAAGTTGACCAGATTACCAAAAAGTAACACAGGACACAAAAAGAAGGGAGGAAAGTAGAGAAGAAGTTCACATGTCTCCAGCAAATGCTCTTAACATTTTTTTCTGCTCTAACATGAGAAAGCAGAGAAGTAGGACAAGTTCAGGAAATCATTGAGCATACTTCTTTCCTCACTGTGTCAACAGTCTTTGACATAAGTTTCAAGCTTTCCTCATCGCATTCTTCGTCGAGTGCCTTTTTTACATTCTGTGTTATCGTATCTAAGGCCTCTCCACGTTCAAACTGAATGTTCAAAAGCAAACGTGGAATTTAAAAGATGTTAAACAGAAGTTGATACAAAGCATAGCTTAAATTTTTTACTTTAATCGCACAAGTAAGGAGAGTATGCACCTTTCCATATGAAGGATCCGTAAAAACAGCCTCAATAGGTGCTTCAGCCAAGTTCCTGATTTTTTCAAATGCTTTCTCTGACAGCATAGACAGTTTATAAACCTTCTTCTGCTTACCAGCTTTGGCTGCCAGTCTGAGTTGAGGCTCAAGATATTTGACTGCCTGAATAATGGAAGTATGTGCTTTAGGTTTTCAACACTTCTTGTATATGTGAAGTGGCAAGCACAAAGAGAAGTCACAGTGAGATAAATGATTCACCTCAGGATGAGCAAGCCTTAATGCAGCCTCAAGATCTCTTTCTGAAATCTCGCGGGCTTGCACATCTATCATCAAAGTCTTATCCTTCGTGCAGGCATATACCAGGTTGAGATCGCTTAAGCTAAGCTGTGGGACATAAAATGCGCAATGAATACGAGTGAAAATTTGAAAGGGATGCAGCAAATTCGAAACCAGTTATGCAGAAGTCGATAATCTCATGCTGAGCGTACCCTATTTCTGGCTTCAGAAGGAATCAGATTCTTTTTCTTTTTTTTTAATGACTAAAATTTTATTGATACAAGACAAAATATAAGTCCAAAAGCTATACACTCTAGGAAGCTGTCTAAAAACACAAAAGAAACATCATTGGTGTATTTCAATTCGATTTTCCTTTATGTTTTGCATTTTGGAAGTATTCTACTTTGGGTGGGATCTTTTTCTTACCCTTTGGCATTAAGCTCAATTCAGTGAATCTTAGACCATCAATTTTGTGCGTCATAGGTAGGAGCTCAAGCAACCGCAGTTTGAGCTAAGATAGTTCGAGGTAAAACTAAACAAGGATTGATTTGTATTGCAGTCTTTCAGAGAAGAAGTTAAATTGCAGTTCTAAAAGAGATTTACTTCTCTTATCACAATACTAAGTTTTAAAGAACACTGATATCAGATTTGCTGAGAACGAGAGATTAAGGTTGCTTCTCAAGAGGGAAAAGAAAGTAGCAAGAGTGTATTTAAACGAACATGAATGTATTGGGTACACTAAGTTTATAATCATGTCTACTAAAGTTGTCTCGACCTGAGACTCCTTGAGGTGCCTAAGATAATACAGATCTTCCTTGTATATGCGTGTACATAGAACATGCCCCCTTTTGGTACTTCTTTCTAGTACTCCTTAAGTACATCAAAAGACGGAACAAGGGATACATATAACGGACAGAGAACAAATATACTGGGGAAAGAAGAAACTGTGCTTGAAGACTACATGAGGTCAAGGACCACCACCAACAAAAGCAAAACACAAGAGCTTCTAAATGCAATTTATACTTACAGAAACACCATAAATAGGTAGTTGATTATTCCAAACACAAAATTTACAAAAAGGAAACATTATTTACAAGTAAACTACTAAGTCCGATTACTACCTCATCCATGCTTGGATTAACAATAAATTGCCCGCTAATCCTCCCTATCCGGATCATTCCAATAGGGCCTCCCCAAGGAACATCTGATAGCATAAGAGCAGCAGATGAGGCGTTAGCAGCCAATACATCTGGATCTTGTTTCCCGTCAGAAGAAAGAACACTTGCCATCACCTATAAAAAAGACCATTATGACTAATAAAAGGTACAAGGAGCAAAAAGGGAGATAACATGTTTGCGACCAGTACATTACATCATACCTGGACCTCATGGTAAAATCCAGCAGGAAAAAGTGGTCGTATTGGTCGATCGATGAGACGACCACATAACAGTTCACGTTCTCTTGGAGCACCCTCCCTCCGCATAAATGTGGTTGGAATCACACCCTGAGCGAACTGTTTCTCTTGATAATCAACCTTACAAAAAGCAAAAGACCCTCATTATCATTTAAGGAAAGACAAGATTAACTCTCTCACCCACTCCCAATGAAGACGAGAAAGCTTGTAACTCTGTAAGCCCAAATTCAAAATTATATTTTATGTTTCTTCAATTATTAGCGAGTCTTAAGATTAGAGAGGAGGACATCAGCTTCGAAGTTCACTATACCACCACAACTACTTTGGCAGACAGTTTGATAGGTGCAACTGGATATATGGCATCTCGTCCATTATCTGGGTTTCTAGGTTTCACCATGCTTTTTCTTGCACACCAAAAGTTAACAAATCTGGACACATGGCCTGCTAAAAAAGACGCGTCGGTCCGCTAAAAGCCTAAAGGACATGTCTACGTAGTCTTTCCACCATAACGTGTGAATCAACTTAGAAATCTTCTCCTGTTTTCTTGTGGTTTGGTTTTGTTTCATTTTTTGTTTTTGATAATTTCAAATCTATAATTGTTCCACTTGCTATAATTGTTTCACTTGTATGTGACAGGTCTATAAGAGGATGGCAAGTCAGACCTAAAAGAAGGTATAGCCGTCGCAACGTACTACCATCACCACTTTGCTTTAGATGAAGCTGTTCGCCTTTGGAGGCAACAGAACTCAATCCCTAATGGTACTGGAAAAAGTATTTTCTAGGGCAAGTAGAAAAATGTCACACCTTTCCATTCTGCTCAGCGCCAATCCAAGAGTATAGTATAGCATCATTTTCTTCGTAATAATCTTCAAAGTAGAAGGAAAACCATGATTTTGTGGCAGGCTGCATAAGCATCACATAAACTCTAACTGCTCCAAATATAATAAAGAAACTCGTGTCCTAGCTCATATGGTTAATCAACCCTCACTTCTGATCAAGTTTGAGGCTAGAACCATGTTGATGAGGGACAGCGGAACCAACTCTACCAGAAGCTTAAGCTGCCAGGAAAAGTGACTAATCCTTTCCAAGCCCAGCGTCCATCTCATCCGAGCTCCATGGGTCCGCCTCGAGGGTCAAACTCCCCACCTCGCAGGTCACCCTAGGGTCCTTCCTCATGGGACATCCTCCCTGTGGGGCCTACTTCCCACTTCATGCCCTACTGATGCCTGGCCAGCAGGATTGAACCCCCCCTGCATTCCATATTTTCAAGAGAATAATTATCCTCCAATTCCAGCTTTATGTCAGCCTGTGGTGAGTTCACTTTCCAAATATGAATCCATGGACACATTTTTCCTCTTATGATAAGTGAAGAGTATACTCTATTAATGCCAAAGGGGGCGAACCAGTTCGCAAACAGTATACCAACTCAGCCACCTATAAAAACTATAAAGCTATCCAAAAAATCAAGAAAGGTCTCATTGGAAGTAAATTTCCCGTAGCCTAGAATGCTGAAATAGACCAAAAAAAGAAAAAAGAGAGCCTTTAAATTCTCAATAGGACTCTCCAACCCTTCCTAATCTCTGATGTTCCTTTTCTTCCAGAAACACCAAAAAGAAAAGGATGGAGGAATCAACATCAAGATCTTTGCTTTTGGACTCCGTCTCTTTTTGTACAGGGACCAAGCCTTTAACATACCAGCCACAAATCGTTAGCATGGCCCGTGCAACCCCCAACAGAGCGAACACCAAATCCCAAACAAGCCTGGCTATTGGGCAATGTAAAAGCAGATGATCACTGAAACACCAGTTTACATAAGAAAATTCTACGCCTCAAGTCACTCCCCGTTAAGTCGTTAATACTAAATTTCTAGCAGCCTCCCATACAAAAAGGACACCCTAGAAGGCGCTGGCGAACACCGAATCTCTTTCCATCAAAAAGAAGATTACCTCAAGAAGAAGGTACGAAATAGTAAGAATGAACCAAGAAAAGACCCCTGCAGTCTTCTTTCTATACCACCCTATCTAATTCACCTTGAGAGAAAGTGGCAAACTGCAAGCGCTCAAAGGAAAAGAAGGGCGAATCCAGCTCACAGTCATTACATTTGTAGCGAATCCAGGTCAGCATAAACATCCATAACGTTTTCTTACTACGTAAATGCTACTACATTACAATAAGACAGAATCTTGGCAAACGAGTACTTACAATTCACTACAGTATAAAACAAACTCTAAAACTGCAAACATAATGTGCCTAGATTCTTCAAAAAATATTGTAAAAGCGCATAAATAACTGTAAACCAGCGAAACTATTAACTGTGGTCGATTTATTAGACGTACAGTGAGAGGCAAGAAGTCGCGGGAGCCGTCGCCTTTGGCGGAAGCAACGGTTGATAGGACCTTGGTCTCGTCCAAGGCTATAACAGCCGCGCCATTGGCAAACCGAGCGATTTTTCCAGTCTCTAGCGTGATTTTACGAGACCCGATCTCGAACTCCTCTTTGAAAGTCTCGAGGAACTTCGTTCCAGCGACTAGGGTTTCGGAATCGGCCGGCGACGGGAGCGTCGACGTAGAGAGGCCGTGGCGGCCGCCGCAAATCCTGCGGAGGCCGAGTCTTCGAATTAAGGGAAGAGGTGAACGGAGATGATGAGCTCGTCTCACCGCGGATGCCATGGCGAAAATGATGCCACTGGTCAGGGGTTTAGGGTTTAAGAGATTTTAGCGCGAGAGAGAGCCCTGAGATGTAAAATTGGGGTGTCTTTTACTTTTTAACCCATCACACTAACCCCATTTGGTTTTAGAATGACTATTATTTTTTTTGCATTTAAAAGATGCTTCTACTTTTTAAGACTCTCTAAATAAAAAGTGGTTATCATCGTATTTTAATTCGGCTTTCAAACTATTATGGGATTTATTTTGTGATTATGTTGTTTGCTTCTACATCGAATTGGAACAAGCACGTTGACTTTCTTTGTGAACCGGATATTATGTGGACCGAAGAGAATTGAAGATTAAGAATATTTTTCCTCCAAAGAGTATCCAACTATGCCGGTTGAGCTGTGGCATAAACGGTCTTTACTTGTTGTTGTAAGAGGATCTGATTATTATGCCAATGAGGTGGAGCGTAAACGTTCTTTACTTCTTGTGGTAAGTGATGTTTAGAGATGGCAGTGAACATGGATTTCAATCAATTTTTTTTTCGAATTCGTTGTGATTCGTGTGTCTATAGAAATTCATTTACGACCAATTCAATCAAACAAAATCTCAATATTTTTCACGAAATTTCAACTCGAAATATTTAACTTACTTACATGAACCAACCGCAACTGTTGCACTATTATATGCAGATATTTAGCAAATTGGCATCGAATTTAATCTCAGAAACACATTATCATCTTCATTGATCTACCACCCGATGTCGCGGTCTAGCCTTCATTTTGTCTAGTTTCACAATCTACCTTTTTTTTTCTTTCTCCTAGGGGTCTTCAATGTTCGAAGCTAAAGACTTAGTCCGTGGAGGATAAGGGTTGACAAACGAGCGAGCGAGAGAGATAGAGAGAGAGAGAAAGGTGCAAACTGAGAAGTTCCTTTTTTTTTCCTTTTAACAGGAAGGTAAATTCCATCCCTCATAGTTAGATTTAACTTTTTTTTTACATATATTGGTAAAAGCTTGCTTTGGCCTAGCTTGCCTCTTATATGTACGTCAGAGAGTTAAAACAAAGTTAACTTTTACAAAAAAATATTGGTCATTAGCGCGCCAAAAATTATTAACGCATATAATTAAGTTTGCCAATTAGAGATGCCGTTGTATGTCCTAATTATGTTTACTAGCATTTGCATAACGAAAAATATATATCTTATTTCTTTTACCCCAAAAGAAGAAGATGTTGCATAACCTATCGTCACACAATGTCGTCATATCAGCAAATTGCAGTTTATTTTGGCTCTATTTGGTAACACTTTCAATTTCAGTTTTTTTTTTTAAAGAAAACTGGAAAGAGTTTTGGTTTTTTTTCACCAGTTTAAAAAACTGGTAGACGTTTGACAGAGTTTATTTTTTCAAAAAACATAAAACCCCAAGCGTTTGGCAGGACAACTCTTTGGGTTTATTTTTATAATTTAATATACATTTTCACATAATTAAACAAATATATTACAATGTCTTACAAATAATTAAACATGATTCTCCAATTGTATTACAATGTCTTACAAATAATTGAACATAATTAAACAAATACATTACAATGTCTGACACATAATTAAACAAATATATTACAATGTTTTACATCCCTACTCCTTGATTCAAATGGTATTAACCGAATCTCAACAATAAAAATCAATGTTTGACGTTCCAAATTATTCCAGCAATGCGAGCTAATCACATCCACCTCTACACCTACACATCCACTTGAAGTCCACAATACACAAGCCATTACAACGCGAGCTAATCACAATCAGTCGCTCAGTCACACAGTACATACACCAAAAAGTCTTAATCAAGCACGCCAAATACAAATGCTGGAATCGCGAGATACGTGCGTGTGCACGTATGCTACTAAACATAGTTTAAACGCAAGGAGATGAATAACAACCAACATTATTAGCTCATTTTATTTGCCTAAACAAGTCCAGAGTCCCAAAATTGGAGATAATCAGGAGTAATGAGATGATGCTATTTACCTGGGTGATTAAAGTGAAACGGAGAGGCCGATTGTCAGGTTGTATCATCAAATGAGAGCCAAAATTCGATTAGGTTTTTAATTTAAGGCTTTCGGGACGAGGGGAAAGAGAGAGAGATAAAGGGGTCGAAAAGCGTTGCAAGTCGCAGTGGGAAGAGGTGGAGCGGTGGAGCCGATGGACGCGGTGGGCTGTGGAGTCAGTTGGTGAGCCGATCGAGCAAGGTGATGAAAGAAACCCTAATTTTTAGGTGGGTTTTATACCCAGCAAAGAAAAAATGCAATTTTGTTGCTAGTGAGGCTCGAAACCTCAACCTCATTAATCCCTTCCTCAGCCCCCCGCGTGAAAATGGGTTTCCAAAACAGAGAAAAGAACAAAGTGCACTTTTTGGAAATGGGGTCAAATTTTAAACTCTTGGGCCCTTTTTAAAACCGAAAACCCAACCAAACACCCCAATTTTGTTGGATTTTTGGGAAATTTTAAAACTAGGCCAAAAAAAGGGCAAAACAAAAAAGAATGTCAAACGGGCCGAAGTCGTCATTAGACATACACTTTTAGAGTCCATTTTTTTGTGACGGAACTCAGCTCTTACACCAATTTGGCTGCTTCAACGGCAGATTGCACCTCTTCGAATAGCCCAGGGCCCAGGAAGGGATTTTATTGGAAAAGCGAATCTGCATTAATCCTTGTGAAACATAATCAAGGTAATGAACCTATGAGAAAGACCGATGGCAGCAATACGCTGCATTTCCAAACTCGAAAAGCCCGTATGTTTGCTGCCATGTCTTGTCCCATTCCATGGATTATTCACTTCCTTCTCACTCAACAGTGACTGATAAGTTCCAGTGAAGTACATTCTCCTTTATTGGGTTTTGTAACCAAGCAGAAACCAGTTGCGAGTATCAACACTTGTGTGTACACATGCAATGACTAACGTAACGAGATTTTCTTGAAGATTATACCTTTTGTAGCACACGAAATGGTTAAAGGAAGGTGAGTTTTGTCCTGTCACATGTTGGACACAGAAACCAGAAGAGGGTTTTACCAAAACAAAAGAAACCAGAAGAGGGGCTTGATCTTCTTTTTTGATTTCTTAATTTTCTCCAACCAAAGTATCATTCTTTTGAGCTCTCAGTCATTCTTCAAGGGGCTCTCAAGTTCTCAATCATGGTCCCAAATCTCTAGGAGCTTTCTTTGAAGTTATCACATGAGACTCCAACTAGTAAGCCAATAGGTGACGGAAGTGAACAGCTACAGTCTAGGACCAGCACTGTAAAAATCAGTTTGACACTGCAGAGGGTTTCATCCAAGATCGTTTAAGGCTGGCCTTATTTTTTAAAAATCCTTGGGGGGCCATGCTGGTTCTCTAAAGGAGCTTATGCCCCGCAATAAGGACTACAAGCGTATGTGTAATGCCTTGTCAAAAGTTTTGGTACAACGATGATAGAGTTTGAATAAGAACCGATCGGCTTGCACAGGTAGAATTGAATGATCTTCAACCAAGCAACAAGAAAAAAGAAAGAAAGTGGACACTAAGACATAACAAGATTTCAGAGACTCTTTACTACCAACATCAAATTAAACATGCTTTATTTACTTTGGACTGACACACTTGACAATTGTTGCTAGCAGCTCTACTGTTGGACTGAGAGCTCCAACAACATTTAATGGTTAAAGACCTGCATAGATACCCTCAAGTTACCTTTGAGAGCTGATTAGTTATGCAGTCGATTTGAGCCGCTTGGTGTGGTTCTCTTTTGTTCTTTGGAGGCACCATTACCATGAGATCTGAAGCCATGGCTTCTGTAAATCCTGCGACTGAAGAAGAAGTTGCTACCATGATTGTTTTTCACCATGTTGAATGGACTTTCCTCCAATGGTGAAGACTCTATAACTTCTCCACTAACAAGTAGTACGTTGACTACGTTCCCCTTTAAAAGCAATGGAATGATATAGAACACAAGCAGTTGCGCCCTGCATCCCATACTCTCTTGTAGACATCAAATCTGCTGAAAAAAGAAAGGAAGGCTTTCCTAGCAGAGAGGTCACTACCCTCCTCTCTTATATGGGACTTGGATTCTAGCTTTTTGTTCATCAGTAAATAGCAAAAGAGGTTAATAACATATTGCTCCCATCTACTTTGGTTCTATTTTGCTACAGCCATCCTCAACTTCAAAAAGTTGAACGAAATTTTTTTAGAAGTTCAGGGAAATTCAGCACAGTATTAGAATCTGCCAAAAGTTAAAACCGAATTTACCTGATCTTCCCAAAGCTAAAACATTCAGAACTTAGGAGGTTCCTTTTCGTTAAAAAAAGTCATAACCGCACTGAGGCGACTGCATAACTTATGCAGGATGCTATCTAGACAAATTTTCCTAAACAGGGAATGATTAATGCACCCATCTATATAAAGGAGTGTGATGCCAAGAAAGTGGTCGTAGTATACGTAGGTGTGTCACAGAAAATACAGTTTGAGTAAAAAACTTAAGGTCTATTTGACAAAATTGTAGTTTTAGTTTAGATTTTCTAAAAAATAAAAACCAAAAGTAGTTGTGGTTGGTTTTTTTGAGAAAAATAAATGGATATTTGGTAAAAGCAGTTTTTGTTTTTTACGGTCTTTTTTTTCATTTATCCTTAAATATTCTCTTTTTCTCCAACAAAAACCTTCAGCCAAGCACTATCGCGAGTAAGCACCACCACTGCTCTTTATCCAATCACACCCCCAGTATCAACAATTAAGCTCTATCTAAATCCAGTCAGACTTCTTGATCGTGGATGGAGCTGAACTTTTCGATCGTGGACCCGGTGGTGTGGTCGTTTGTCACCGCCTTGGAGTCGGTGACATTGGTCTCCATGCCCTGCTTCTTCTTCGTTTTCAGTGGCTGTAGTATCTCATCTGAGTGGCAACGATGAGGCGAGGATAGTAAGGTTGCAGCGGTGGGCATATCTCTGGGTAGGGGTGGCACAGTCCAGTTTGGTGTGGTTTTGGGGTCAAACCGCAAATCGAACCGTTACTCTTTGATTTAGAAATTGTTAACCAAATCAAACACCATCGGTTTTGGACGATTCGATTTGGTCGATTTAAACGGTTTGCGCTCACTTAAAGACATCGTTTCTTTACAAACTACTATTGAATCTAACAATAATTAAAAATTAAAGTTATATTTTTTTTCTTTTCTAAATTGCATATAATGTTACAAACGATATACAAGTGCTAGTTGCTGTATGAGAAAGAATGAATAAATATAAATTAGATATTTGTCATGAATATTTTGTGTTATAAGTGTTCTCATTATTTTCTTTTCTTTTAACTTTTAAGATATGTTTATTTGAGTTTGCTTAGTACTGTATATGTGAAATTATCAACAAATGTTGCTAGAAATAGATTAACATATCATAGGTCGGTCCGGTTCGGTTTATATTTGGTTTCAAAAATGTGAATCGTGAACAAAACCGAACCGATGTTGGTTTGAAAAATGTGAAACCGAACCGTTAAGATATTTGGATAGTTCAGATTGGATTGGTTGGTTTGATCTTTGAGCGTTTCGGATCAGTTTAAACAATTTGGTGCTCGCCCCTGTCTTTGGGTAAAGTGGCGATGGTTGGGCAGGTGAGTGGCGATGCGTAGCGGCGTTGGGTGGAGCAGATCTGCCTTAATGGGGTAGACTTGTCCGTGCGGTGGCCGCAGCGGGGGAAGGGATGTGAGTGGCAACAGTGGTGGGCGCGATGACACTAGTCTCGATGTTAGGGTTATCGGCGGTGGTGCGGTGGCGACTAGTGGTGACAACTTTGTCATTTGGTGGTGGTTGGGGATTGGGAGTAGCTGTTGGGCGTGGTGAAATGAAGGGGGGAAAAAAAAGTGATTTCAAATTGCTTATAGTGAAACTTGAAGGTTGGTTTTAAAAAACAAAACTGAAAACTCCAAAATGGAGTTTTAAAAAACAACCTTATGTTGAAAACTGGTTTATAAAAGTAAAGGGGAAAAAAAAACGAAAACTACGTGCCAAACATCATTTTTTCCCCAATTTTTAAAAGACAGAGAAAATGGTTTCAAAAACTACCTAAGTGTATTAATGTGGGACATAACAAGAGCGGAACAGGAGTAGGAGTAGAGACGAAGGTTTCACAAACAGAGTCCGAGGTGTGGCATTCTTACAAGGACGAATGCACAGGCTGAATATATGGCGACCAACACTACTCTAGTGCTTAGATCTAGTCAAAGTCAAGGTCTAAAAACCATGTTCATGTGCATTTTTCTCTTTTAAATTCTCGAGCTCTTAAGAGTGACAAAGTAAAATGTGAAATGAGTTGTGTTCTTCTTATAATGAATTCTCAAGTCTCTCAATCCATTTAGATTGAGAAGGTGATGTTATCAAGCAATACACAACGTTTGTGAAGAGTGACACCTCACTGAAGGGGGACGACAAATGCCTGGCAACGACCCAGGGAAGACATTTGTCATGCTGCAATCATTTGACCAGATTTGCACCATAAGATATTGTTTTGGCAAGTAATTCTACGAGTCTATAAACACCCACAAAAGCAACCTGAGTAAGTGCTAATGCAACAATGCAACCTTGTAAATATTCGCAAACTTTGTTATTATATCATTGTAATCTATTAAGAAATAACTTGGAGAAAGAAAATCAAAAATATAAAATAAAACTTTATGGGTCTTGCTAACGAGGGAACTTGTTAAACAACATTGAATAGCATGTTAACTCTGTAGATTATCATTGATGCAGGTAAAAGTTAAAAAACAAAGTGACCGTTACATTGAATGCTTAATTGATTTATTTGCTTTCTCCAACGAAATTAAAAACAAACCAATCTAGTTTCCAATCTTCGTGAACTGCCCTTGAGGCATATTTTCTTCACCTAGCTTTGTGGGTATTTTCTTCCTTAAGGCAACTACATAATTTTCTTAAAAAATAATTAAGTAAAAAGACATGAAAGTATAATATGCACCCAAAAAACTAATTTCAATAGCACTTCTTATAAAAACACAACATTTGAAATGATTAAGATAATTCTATAACATTTCTTATATGTATTCTACTAGTTAAAAATAATCTTTTTGGGCAATTACTCATTAATTACATCTTAAGTGCCCTTAGGACACTCGCTTATCATATGACTAGAGTGACTAGAGTCATAAAGCCACTGCTCGAGTCCAAACACAAAGTGGAATGTTGAGACTCCGCCTAAGCGCCATGTCCGGCGCTGCTGCTACTGCCATGCTTTCTTCATCGGCATCACCGTCTCTAACCCTGAAAAACCCTAGACTCGCAATATCTCCTAGTGGGAGACTCTTCCGCACAGCCTTCTTCAACAGCCGCCTCTCCCTCCCAACTCGGTTCTCTAGTAATGCCTCCCTCCGTTGCTTCGCCTCCGCCACCGTCGATAAAATCCGAGTCGACAACCCCATCGTCGAGATGGACGGTAACTCCATCAATTCGTAGTCGATGTGCTGATTCTACGAGTATCACGTAGTGCTGACTTTGTTTTTAATCTATTTATAGGGGATGAAATGGCCAGGATCATATGGCATATGATTAAGGACAAGGTGTGAAATTTTATCTACCAGTTTTGCTCGCATTCACTAATTGACTTGAACAAAGTAGTGCAAAATTGTGTCTCTTGGTTGCAGCTTGTGTTTCCGTATCTGGATTTAGATATAAAGTACTTCGACTTAGGGATATTGAATCGCAACGCTACTGACGATAGAGTTACCGTTGAAAGTGCTGAAGCCACTCTTAGGTAAGTCTCTAAATTACCTTAAGCACTTATTTTTTAGATTAATGTGTCTTTTATTACTTTGCCGGCATTTGATTTGTGTGTGTGGGGGGTTGGGGGGGGGGGGGGGGGGTGTTGTAGAAATTTGTTTTATGGAGGTGTTGAATTCTTCTCAAGCTTTTTCATGATTTGTAGACCTGTGGGGTTTGTTTAATTTCTTAAGCATTTATTGCTTATGAATCTGCTTATCATAATCAAGTTATGCATCATGCGGTAGAATGGTCGTCTTGTTTGAGAAAATTAATGGACCTCATGGACATCGAAACCCTATAGCAGTTCTGGAGTCCAACACTCAGATACAAAAAGAATGTAGCCCTCCTATGTTTTTAAATGCATTTTTTTTTTCTACATCTAGCATCACGTGTTTGTGTGTGCGTCTCTGTCTACGTATTTTTTTTGTGTTGGGGTTGGGGGGGGGGGGGGCAATGTTACAAAGAGGACGGGGAAGACCAAAATGGCTAAAAGAAGATATCATTTAAACGCAGACCTAACTAAAGGAGCTACCTGTAAAGAACAATGACTGAAGATTACGTTGTTACCAAAATATATGCTAGATGCTAATGGATTAGTTTCATCAATCTCTAGAGGGTGGGCTAGAGAGAAGAGAGTTTTTGTTGATGTTGTCATTACAAGTGGTTGATTTACTCTCAATACTGTTGTTAGGAAAGGAAAGACACGATGAGATCCTCTAATGCCACGTGCTTAAAAGATGAAAAAACATAACAATTTTCTGAATGTGTGAACCTGTAAAGCTCATTGCCAACGCGAAACATGTTTTTAAAAGATTTAAAGGCTCAGAAAATGGAAGCATGGACATATTTTTGTTTTGTACCCGTGTACATTGTAGTATGTAATTTGTTCATGATGCAAAACTTAAAGCCCTCAAAAGCTATACCTTAATTTTACTGTCCTTCATGTGTCTGCAGGTACAATGTTGCTGTGAAATGTGCTACTATTACTCCGGGTTGGTTATCATGTCCTCTATATCCTCTATTTGTCCCTGCAGTCTAAAATCTAGGAATATAGTTTCCAGGGACATGCCGCCTTGGTTGAATTGGTCCATAAAAAGATCACTATCACTACTTAGAGTGCTCATGCTGATTCATGATTCTTATAACTAAAAACTAGCAATTACCTATATTTCCAGCCATTGTCAGGTAATTGCATATTTCTCTTTGGTTGAAGATGTAGAAGCGTAAATTGTATACCATTCACAAATTGCAACTTGTGATTTATTTGTATTTGATATAATTATTTTTTAACAAATAGGAAGGTGACACGTGTTTCCCGAAGTATGGATGTGACTAATAGACTAGTTTGACAGTGATTATTGTTGTGATTATCTTTTAGTATGTCACAATGAGGCGATCTGGCCAATCAAAAGACATCATGCATCACCTTAAAGTTTCTAGCAAATAAGATAACGCCATAAATATGATATTTGTCTCTTTTCAAAATTAAGAGATAATTATCAAGGAGATACACTCTTACATGAACGCTCCTATTTACCACTATATATAGGGGTTGAGCCTTGGAGAGAAAAGATGTAATTTTTTTTCTCAAGCTAGAGAGAATATTATTCTCTCAAGTGAGAGTTTCACCAAATTGAAGACACAAAGTCTTCAATTCAGAAAAAACTTCAAGTTCCGAAATTCAAGGTTGTTCATCGCCAAAATTATCAAGTGCTCGTGATGAACTCAGTCAAATTCGCCATTTGATACGAAAACAAGCTATCAAGCTTTCGGTCAAGCGTTTGCCACGAAAGAGAAGAATCATAGGACTTTTTATCTAGAAAATTGTACTAGATATTCAAATTAATACAAATTCAATTTGACACTATTTTTCTTATCTATAATTTTATACCCGAAATTTGTGTGCACAAATTTCGGGCACTCCCAGTGGGACCATCTCTCTCTCTCCTCTCTCCATCCTTCAAGTTTCAAGTGCTAATGACTTAAAGGATGGTTAACTTTAGTCTCTTGGTCATAAGCTTTGCACGCGTAATTTTGTAGTCACAAGGACTAGCATCAAAAGTCGAAGTAAGGCGAAGACTGCAAATTAGCTGCTTTCACAAACTAGTTCTTCCATGATGCCAACTCCGAAATTCAATGCCACCGATAGAGTCATTGTTCAAAGTCATCGGCGGCAAAAGGTGCTACATCCATGGTTGGAAAAGTGTTGTCGCACTCAACTGTGCCTCAAGAGTCTGCTTCTTCTGACTACATGCCCGAATCTATAACGGAGTATGACGTTGACTCAAACAGTGGTTCCATCTCTCAAAGTCTCTTTGCATGACTCCACGATTGACGAAGTTAGTAAGTTTTACTGACTCTTTTGACTACGAAGTTATGCTGATAATAATGGTGCCATCAAGTCCTATGGAAGATCATATTGCCTACGTGACAAAGGCTCTCAATGATCTTCTAGAGTATGATAAACGTTAAGGGGCTCATATTGACTATCTACTTCATAAAGTAGATCTCATGGAAAAATCTAAAGAAGCCGGAACAGATGCAGACAACCTTAAAGAGTAAAAAAACTTCAAAAATCAATGTTTCTCCCGATGGATCCATAACAGGTAATCAACTTCAAAATTTCATTATGGTGGCAATTGCGAAAGTCAACCTGAGAGATCCCAAATTTTCTAAGTACTACCTCAAACCATACACGGAAAGAATCAAGTGCTTGGAAATGCTAGAAAACTATCAACCGCTAAAACTTCAACAATTTGATGGCAAAGGAGATCCAAGGCAGCATATTGTTCACTTTGTAGAGACATGTAATAGCTCGACACGATCGAGATCTTCTCATCAAGCAGTTCGTCCGCTAATTAAAAGGATTTGCCTTCGACTTGTACACAGACCTTGAGTCAAATTCATAGATAGTTGGGAAGACTTAGAAAAAGAGTTCCCTTACTGCTTCTTTAGTACTCGAGGTATTGTCGGCATGACCAAATCGCCAATACGTGCCAAACGGAGGATGACCCAATCATTGACTACATCAATAAAGCTTAAGCCTCAATTGCAGGAAGAGACTGTCTAAAGCTTCTGCTATCAAAATGTGCATCCAAGGCATGCAACGGCGACTCTACTATATTTTACAAGCCATCAAACCAAAATCCTTTGATGATTTAGTTACAAGAACTCATAACATGGAACTCAACATATCAACCAGTGGGATAGACTATGGCCTCGTTGAAGACTTGCATAATCGGTAACTTTTAAGCACTTCTATAAAGTGGTAGAAGAAAGTGAAGCTAACGGCTCGAAAGAAGAAGAAACACACCGTAAAGAGTCAAGTAGCAATTCTTTTGGCCACGTGGAGCAAAAGCACATAACTTTTGACCGTCCTGATGGTAAAGACCTATTCGACAAGATATAGGCGAAGCTACATCCAACTTCACTTCAATTGTCTTAGAAGAACCAAAGTTTGTTATTTCTTCAAGCCAAATAGATATTCTCGATTTGCAATACATGGCATCAACAATGTCTGCTTATGGCATAAAGTTTAGACTATTCAATTCGGCAACGGTTGGAGATGGTCCAATCTACGTCTCAAATCAATATGCTTAGTTCAAACTAAAGTCTCATCATGCACTTCTGATATGAGCCTAAACTGTCAATGATAGTTTTCAGCAATGCTCTCCTGTACGAGTTGATGCTGAATTCAAATTATTTCAAGTTCTTGTCACGAGTTAGAGCCCGTTTGGGATTGATTAAAAAAAAGAGATTCTGCTTAAATCTTAATCAGTTTTCAAAATCTGATTTAATCAGAATCAGTTTGCTGTTTGGCAAAAGTAGTTGTAAATTAGATTAAATTTATAAAAAGTGTTTGGATAAAAAGTACTTAAATCAGTTTCACTATGACAAAATGACCATAGAGGGCATTCAATAAACAATTTTTATAATATCCAAGTAACGTTAACATAACTTTTATTCGTAAATAATTATAATGTCCAAATAAATTATGAAAATAACTATTTTCACGTCCTACAAAAACTGTTATTTTTTATTTTAAATTAAAAACATAAACAATCTCACGTTATTGCTTATAGTAGGACAACATCCCAAAATTACAAATAAAATTTATCTTGAGCAAAAAAAAATATATTTATATAGTAGAAACCGCATCACAAATAGCATCACGAACATTAGTATGGAAAAGAGGTTAGCAGAGAAGAGATAAACTCCAGCAATTATCTAATTAATTAAGGGGTATGAGAGGTCTTTTTGTAAAAAATATAGGGATAGGATGGTAAATTACATGGTCAAACATGATTATGGAAAAAGTGATTATTTCATAATCCTCACTTTTGAGGATTATGGATTAAATCAGTTTTTAACTTTTGGAGATGGATTAAATCTGTTAATCTATTTTGCCAAACACTCACAAACCTGATTTAATCTAGATTAAATCAGGTTTGACCAAGATTTAATCAATCCCAAACACCCTCTTAAAATTGTCCACAAAATCATTTTCAGTAATGCTCCCTCATACGAGTTGATGTTGAATTAAATCTTTGCAAAGTTGTTTACAACGATGCTCCTTCAATAACTCTGTTGTACGAGTTGAAGATGTCTAATAAACTATTTTCAGCAGTGATCCCTTATATGAGTCAATGTTGAAGTCAAATTTCTCCAAGAACTCCTTGACATTGTGGAAAATGTTTGCAAGAATGTTCTCGGTAATACTCTTGTATACGAGTTGAAGGTGCACCCAAAATTTTGTCGGAAACTCCTTGACGCGAATTGAAACTGAATACAAATATATTTTTTCTAAATGTCCTCTACATGGGTGCGAAACTCAAAATCGAAGAATTTCTTAACCAAAGTTGCCGGTGTCAGCTTCTTTACAGATCGTCTACAAAAGTATTTTTGGCGAATGTGTTGAAGCTGCAAAGTAGAACTACGTTTGACTTGATCTCTCCGAGGTACGTCGGCAACTTAGACCCAAATTCTGAGTTTAGTTGCAAAATTGAACAATCATCAACTTTCGAGACTAGCTCACCATTCAAGCACTCCTATGCCGTGCTTGTGACCAAGTCCCGAGATGGCATTTGTAGAAGGGTAACTTTTATACCAATCTTGGATTGCCATGTGTTATTTATTTGCCTTTAGAATAGTTATGTATTGACAAATAGGATGATGCTTCACCTTAAAGTTTCTAGCCAATAAGATGATGGTATAAATATGATATTGTCTCTTCACAAAATTAATAATCCCTCCGTCCCTGAAAATTTGATCAATTTGACTTTGCACGCATATTAAGGATTTAGGTTATATATTGTGTTTTTCTTATTTTATCCTTTAGAGAGAGAGAGGGGAAGAGAGTGGGGCAGGAGAGAAAAAATTGGTTGGTAAAGTGTTAAATGTGGAGAGAGAAATAGAATAAAAAAGTGTAAAGTGGTCGGCTAAGAGAGAGAAAATGAGTTGGTAGAGAGTTAAATGTGGAGAGAGAAATAAAATAAGAAAAGTATAAAAAGGATAAATATGTAAAAATATTTACAGAATTTTTCTTAATTTGGAAGCGATCAATTTTTGTGGGACGGCCCAAAAAAGAAATATGATTAATTTATGAGGGACGGAGGGTGTACATAATTATCGACGAGATAGAGTCTTATAGCAACACTCCTACTTACCGCTTTATAGGGGATGAGCCTTGGGGAGAAAAGATGTAAGTTTTCTCTCAAGCCAGAGAGAAGATCATTCTTTCAAGTCAGTGTCTATTATTTCAAGTTAGAGTTGTGCCAAATTGAAAACACAAGTTCTTCAAGTCGGAGAATACATCATGTAAGATCAGACATTCAAGTTTTTCCGTCGCGGAAATTCATCAAGTGTTCGTGATGAACTCAGTGAAATTTGCCGTTTGATACGTAAACAAGCTATCAAGCGCTCGGTAAAGCGTTAGTCAAGAAAGAGAAGAATCAGAAGACTTTTTCTTTGTGTAAAATTTGTGCAGAGAATTATACTCGCTATTACAAATTCAGTTTGTTGCTATTTTTCCATCTATATATTTTTATACCTGAAATTTGTATGCAGAGTTGGATCTCAAAAACTTCTCATGATAAGAACCTCATCCAATGATTTAGCTTAGTTTTAAGTAGACTTTAAAGTAGGATAAATCAAGTCCAGCCAAACACTCTTATTTGATTTAGATGAAGATCTTTCTTACAAGCAATCTGATCACAATCTAGTGATTTCGTTTCATTCTTGATGTTTGCAGATGAGACGAGAGTAAAGGAATTTGGGCTGAAGTCCATGTGGAGGAGTCCCAATGGCACAATCAGAAATATTTTAAATGGTTAGTATATGATGGATTGGGCTTTTTTATTTTTTCTGTAGGAAGTTTCCCCTGATCAAGAAAGAAGGTCAGTGAAGGCCTTCTTGTCTGCATATGACGTCATGGTTATGATTGCATGCTTGGGATGGGAGCCATCCCGCGTGGTTTTACATATTGGTCCAAATGGCGCAGTCAGAAACATCACGACCGTGTATCAAGTTTAGGATGCTCCTTTCGTTCTGTGTTTCTATTTATTGCTCTTGCATTCAGGCAAGATGTTCATCCTTTCACAGTGCAGCCACATTTGTAGGATATGCTAATTTGTGCTCTTTTAAAAAACCATGTAAATTGCCTTCCCAAGGGTTAATTTGCAATATTGGCTTATTGTATTACAGCCATCAAGCCTGTGAAGTTGTAAAATTTCAATCATGACAAGAGCCTAGTCTTAAGTACAGAGTCATCTAAACCTTAAGTACAGAGTCATGTAAACCTTTTAGGTAGTGCATCCGTTGATCTCGAATTGGTAGAGATACACGACGATTTTGAGTGGTTTGAATGAGTTTAATATAATCGTGTTTTCCTGCATGTTAATTTATGGCATACGCTTACATTCACGTATTTGATATTTTTTTAGTCTTCATAATCAGATGGCTAACTCATTTTTTTTGCAGGGACTGTGTTCCGTGAACCTATCTTGTGCCAGAACATACCCAGAATAGTTCCTGGTAACATTGTGTATCCAACCTTGAATGTATGTAAAGTATCACTGACCATTTTCTGAGACTTATTTTCTGATTTTCAGGTTGGAAGAAACCCATTTGTATTGGTAGGCATGCCTTTGGCGACCAGTATCGTGCCACTGATACTGTCATTGAAGGGCCAGGAAAGCTTAAAATGGTCTTTGGTGAGACGATCATATTTTACTGGTCGCTTATCTACTTTAAAAAGGCTGAATATGTGAACACAATGCTTATGAGGTAATATCTTTTTCATTCTTGACTCAGTCCCAGAAAATGGTGGCAACCCTGTGGAACTTGATGTTTACGATTTTAAAGGCCCTGGCGTCGCACTTGCAATGTACAATGTTGATGAGGTTTGCCTTCTTAGTTATTCTTGACAGCATATTGTGTGCATATCATTATCGGCATTATTTGCTCTACAGCACTTCTTCTTATTTACTATGGATTCATTTATTTTTATTTTACAGTCCATTCGTGCTTTTGCTGAATCATCAATGTCACTGGCATTTGCAAAGAAATGGCCCCTTTACCTCAGCACTAAAAATACAATTTTGAAGAAATATGATGGCAGGTAATTATAAGTTTGTAATACTAGGCTTAGTTGTAAAATTTGCAGAAAGACGCGTAAGTAATACGAGTAATATTCATGTCAACTTGATGACTGCAGGTTTAAAGATATATTTGAGAAGGTGTATGAAGAAAACTGGAAGCAGAAGTTTGAAGAACATTCAATATGGTTAATTCGTGTTATTGGTCAATTGTGGCTTTGTGTATCTATTTTCAATGTTCTTCTAATTGGTAATGGGAATTCTCTGACTGACACTCAGGTATGAGCATCGCTTAATTGATGACATGGTGGCTTATGCAGTAAAAAGTGATGGTGGATATGTTTGGGCTTGCAAAAACTATGATGGAGACGTCCAGAGTGATCTACTTGCTCAAGGTGTTTTGAGTTTCCAACTCTTAGAGACAACTGTTTTCTTTGTAATATGGCCTCAAGATTCTGCCACATTGCAATGGGTATTATGAAAGCAACCCTAGTAATGAACTATAAAGTTTCTCTGTTGTTCCTGATATTCCTGGAAACTCATTTTGGATTGTGAATTTGGCCGTAATGAAGTCGGTTCCTACATGATCGTTGCAGGCTGTGTCAGGAAATTGAAACTGATCATCTACTTGCATATTGTAGTTCACCTCAATCCTTTGCATCATGAGGCTTTCTTGTATAGCTAGGGTTAAAGTTTGTCTAATAGAGAGGTGGTCGCTGGAGTAACATATATAGTGGTATTGTTTCGATTAACATGATTGGATAAAGGATTAACCGGCTAAAGTTTGGGCAAGTATTGAAGCTTCCAGTTTTAGTCTTCCGTTGGGGTATAAATTATTGGGCAATTGGATTGATCGAAGGGAAAGTTTGGACTCCTTAAATTGCAAGATCTCTTATATACTTTGCCCTTGCTTTTTATCCTATTGATGTCTCACTTCTCCATTGAGCTTATACTTTCTTGCGAAAAGTTTAGAGTTTTCCTAAAGGTTGGTTTGCTACTTGCAGGTTTTGGTTCTTTGGGTCTCATGACTTCCGTCTTGGTTAGTGCTAGTCATAAATATTTCCCTAATGCCGATTATTGTCTTGGTTTTCTTGATGTTCAAGTAGTTTTCTTAATACTTGGTTTGCAGTTATCCTCTGATGGAAAGACATTAGAAGCTGAGGCAGCTCATGGGACTGTCACCCGTCATTTTCGGCTGCATCAGAAGGGTCAAGAAACCAGTACAAACAGTATTGCCTCTATATTTGCATGGACACGAGGACTTGAACATCGGTTAGTTTTCCCTGTTTCTTGCATCTCAAGTAAGACAATATCGTTTTGAATTATTATCTTCTTGGATTGGCTTAGCCAACTAAAACAGTTGAATTAGTGAGCCAAGCTTTTTATGATACTCTTTTTTGGGATTGGCTTAGCCAAACTAACATTGGGGTTGTGAGCCAAGCGTTTTATGATACACTTTTTTATGTCAAATGACTTGTGTCTATATCAAGCATCTATATTGCCTCCCCTCTCCTCTCTCCCTCCTTTTATAAGCCTGCGTAGCTTAAACACTAATACTTCATCCAGAAATGGAAATAAAGATGTTTGTATGAAGGTAGTAGGAACTTACGTCTTTGACGGGGGCACAAGTGAGAATCTGGCACAAAAGTAAATAAGGACAAGTTTAAAGATTCACTTGAAAGTTAGTTTTTCTACTCATGAAAAGGCGCACACATATATCCGTTCTATTCTAGACATATAAGTGGGAAATTTTTTGGGAGCAGGTGAGATTGTTTTGTCAAGTTGTTGACTTTGTGGCTGAGACATGCATAGTTTGTTCGGGGCAATTTGCTTTGGTTTATGATATTACTAAATAAACCTGTATGTTTTTTTTCTCGCAACCACAAACTAAATAGTGGTTGGTTCTCAATGTTGAGGTCTCCAAAATTTCATTATATCTTATGACATCGAGAGGTTTGATGACCTGCCGTTTACATGATAAAATGATTTCCAGGTGTAGCATGCATTGTTTGATACAAATTCTAGTCACATGTGAACTGCTGAAGTGCTTATAATATTATTTACTTAGTCCTCTGTTTTGCTTATATTAGTTTGTTTATGGTAAATATGTTACTTTTAATACTTTTCTAGCTTGTGTTCACACGTGAATCTCCCCTCTCGAAATCGTGATCAGGGCGAAACTTGATAGAAATGAAAAGTTGTTGGATTTTGTTCACAAGCTAGAGGCAGCATGCATTGGGACGGTAGAGACGGGCAAGATGACGAAGGATCTTGCCATCTTGAGCCATGGACCCAAGTAAATGTCACTTCAACTTTTACAACTGTTCATGCTTGTTACCTTATTTTGAGCTTGTCCTTTGATCATCCTTTTTTTTTCAAAATTCTCCATATTTTCTCTACTTATGGAATAGCGCACACTGCATTTCTTATATTAGTATTTTTTTGGCTGTTGCTGTTCCTCAATATATTATCTTTGTTTATCTTTTGGTGTGGGGGGGGGGGGGGGTGTTGGGGGTTGAACTTGTGATGCCCTGAATTAAACCGAAATTGTTGACAACAAATGATGTGGATTTGAAAGTAAATAAGTACAGAGGAAGTTTGAAGTGTTTGAATATTGTTGTCAACATATCCTGAATGAATGAACTTTCGCCAAATAATGGAAGTCGTAGGAGATGGAACAGATTCAAGCACTCAGCTAACTTTTTGACACACACACTGCTGCAATACCAAATTGTTGTCAGAGTTGGAGAGCCTGAAGTTCTTTGCTGTGCAATGAGATCCATTTGATTTTACCAGCTTCCAGCTTTTCTAACTACATAGATGACAAGAATTTTGAATGACTTTAGTGTCTTGTATCTCCATGTCTGATCAGAAGTTGTGACCTGAACTTTCAGTGTCTTCTTTGTGTACTCAGTTTAATCAGTGAGAAAAAATGTCACGTTTTCCCAGCTCATAATCTCTTATTCATATCGTATGATCTGCAATTAAAATTTTGGCAGTCTCGTTTGTGAATTGTATTAATTTATGGTGTCTGAGATGCTATGGCATACATGTAGGGTTTCAAGGGAGTTTTACTTGAATACTGAAGAGTTTATCGATGCTGTTGCACTGAATCTTGAGTCGAAGCTTAAGGTTCTGGCAGTTTTGTAAGTTAATCTGTACTTCTTTACTGGATGGTAAAACGGGAGAGCCAAAAGATGGAGAAAATTGCTGGGAACAAGCTGATGCACAGCAATAACACTATTTCCAGTTAGTTCACTGTGTTGCAGTAGTTGCATTTTGGTTGACACGCAGTTCGTTTGTTACAGTGTAGGATTGAGAATCGACACCCCGAATCTTTAGAGTTGAAACCTTGGTTCATCCGTGGGTCATTAAAATCCAAAATTTGTTCACGTTTGCCCTTTCCTTTTCCTTCCGAAGATTGATGTAAATTTTACGTTTGTCAAAGATGTTTTAACACTTTCTTATGATAACATTCTCATTCTGGGGTCTGGTAAAGATGTAAATGACCACAAGTTGATAATCTCAATCTATAGCTCCTGAACTGAAGGTATCAGTTTGACTGCTACAAGGTTGTTAATCTGTGTCTGTAATATATGTTACAATCCTTTGTATGATCGGGACGGTTTATTATGTATGATATTTCTCTTCTAAACCAAAACAAAGGTTGTTAATCTGGTTAGTGGCTTTTTGGCAGATGTAGACAAAAAGTTATATTTAGCGATCATTAATTGACATTATATGTATGAGAATGAGGGGACCGTAGCCTGATTTGCAGTCTAAACTTTTTTGTATCGAGAGAAAACCCAATTTTGAATGGCAACAACGCTAGTTGATTAAGAAGTTACCGCACGCAGTTGTAGGGCTAATGACAAAACTGCGTTCAGCATTTTATACGTTTTTGCAGGTCTTACCTGTATTTTTAACTTTGGCAAAAGAATCTCCTGTAGTTCAAAAAACGTTGCAAATTGATATAAAACCTAACACACATCAAGTGGGCATGCCTACAGTATATGCCCTTTTTCATAGGCAACTTGGTACAATCACTAGCACCCCGACCCAACCAAACCTTCACCATTGCCACCATACCCACAACTCCTCTGTGAAGACGGTTGGGCAGAGGACAATAGTCGGGGGTTGTCGCCATACCCATAACCTTCACCACCGCCGCCATATCCTAACCTCCAACCTAATTGAGGCCTGGGGATGTCACGACTTGGAACTCAACCGCGCAACCTCCACCAAAAGGATCGGTGGCTGAGTAAGGCGAGAAAAGGCCAACGTCGGCAATGGTGGTATGCCCGATGTCGACTCAGCCTATTGGTGGAGATGCTACGGTGGTGGTGGGGAAGGGTGAAGATCGAATTTGGAAAGTGAGGGACGGGGGTTGTGATCGATGGGATGGTGATGATGGTGGTGGAAGGTTGTGGCTAGACAGTGGAGTGGTGGCTCGAGTGTGGAATGTGGTGGTGGCGAAAATGGAGAGAGAGATTCAATTGAGAGAGTAGCATCACCATCCCACCACCACCAGAGCATCACTCTCCCCTACCACCACCACCATATCTTCACCATCCAGAGAGAGGAAGACAATATAAAGAAAGGGAAAAAGATGAGAAGATTGAGGACTGATGAGACATTAATGGTGGCAAAGAGAGGGAATAAAAGGAGAAAGTGGCGGTGGTGATTGGTGGTGAGTAAGGTGGTTGCAAGGTGGTCGGCAATGATTGGTAGTGCTAGTGGTGGCGGTGATTGTATCAATTTTCGCATGAAAAAAAAGGTATGTGTTGTGCACGTGTCTAATTAATGTCTGAAACATAATGGGCGCTAGTTTTTGGTGGTGGTGGTGATCGATTTGCCAAAGTTAAAAATATGGAGAGAAATTTGAAAATATGTGTATAAATAAGGGAGCCAGTTTTGTCACTAAACTCATATTGTCCCATCACCCATCGAATAATTCCACATGCTTAATCGAAATTTACCGTTCGCTTTGCGAATGACATCCGTAAGGATTTGCTATGGATGCCGTAACATTAAACTCTATCACTATGCTTTAGTCAGTGAAGCTAAAGGTAAGTCATTTGTAAGCTCCCCTAAATGTCATTTGGTAAAGCTCGTGATGTGAGAGACCTCAAGTAATATTACATCATCTATGCCCCGTATATGACACTATGGTCGAAGAGGAGAATATCTTTTTGCCCCTGGGTGGGGTTGCTCAGAACAATTTTTTCCTCCGGCTGGGTGAGGTTTATCAGTATTGACATTGAGAAAACGGGTTTGTGTAAATTTGATAGACTATTGAGAAAGACATCAAATATAGAAGTCTACCTAGTATCAAAATTGAGGTGAAATTATGGACAGTACCACCACATTTGGCAACTTAAACAAAATTAAGCTAACAAATTTGTATTTGTTATTTGAATATGCTATTTTTGCTAGTGATGTAGGCATCTTAAGCAATTTTTTTGGGTACATAATCTCAAATTCATACGAGAATAAGAGATACTCAACAGTATGATAATATGACTCATGATGGGGATTTGAGCTTTCCGGAGTGGTTGGAACCCCTTATGGCACTTTGAGTTATCTTCGTTTTGATCCTCGGGGATTTTTGTGATGGATGATGCTTTGAGTTATCGGCTAGCATATCGGGAGACTCCGTCAGCAGCCCACGATAGCATCATCGTCAAGCTCGGGTTCCCGTAAGCACGACCGCTTGAATGAATATGAGGAGTCGATTGAAAGTTCTGAAGGAAATAAAATTAAAGCGAATGTCCCTATGCGTGCTGATTAGCTGCCAAATCTCAAGGCGGATTGAGTTGAGCATGCATGGTACCTCATTGTTTGCCGAGAGAGTGTGGGTGGTTTTGCCATTTGATTGTACATTGGTGCAGAATTGTCTACCTGCTCTCATGGTGGGACTAGATGGCTTACAAGGCTGGTTTGATGTGACCTTGTTCATCCTTCGAGTGTGAGGCAAATTGCAGGATCGATTGAGTTTTGGGTGTATCTTAACTGATCTGTTAGTATCGTATTGTCTAATATAGTAATACTGGTGTAAATATCTTGATTCTCAATGGCATATATTTCTATTATCCTAAATAAATAAATAAAAACATTTTTGTGTTGTGCTAAGATCAATTTGGGAGCAGTAATGGATCCGCGTGTAGCGTAAATCCATTACCAAACAGCCCCTCTGTTTTCCTTTCAAACTCCTCTGGTTAAATGCCTAAATCCCCGTTCTATTGCATCTTATTTCTGCCACAACCGCCTTTCGCCACCCATCACCGCCACAGCGAGGTTTCTGCCTCCGCAATTCCTCCTCTTCAACAAGTTATTCACTCGGCCCCAATCGTGGCACCACCGCAAATCGCAAGCGGCCGTCGACTGTTGCACCTGATCGTCCAACTTCCCTTTGTGTTGTTAACCTAATTCGAGAAACTTGCAACAGGGGTATGACGTATGCCCCTTTGAAGTACCACTGTAAGCTCTCCTCCGTAGTCTTGCTCTGTTCTTTAGACCTATGATTGAATACGACTTATCACACACATACAAACACACACACGAGGGGTATGACGTATGCCCCTTTGTACAGCCAGTTCATGAGCTGGCTCATCTAACCTACACATGACCCGTGAATGTACAAAGAGGTCACGCAATATGTCTAAATTAGGGTTTGACTGCTACATACAAACAATTTAATTACAGTAACATGTAGCGACACTTCATCCTAGCACTGTAATTGAATCGCTTCAAGTGTTTCTGAAACTCATGCTATTCCTCTCATTTCGTATTGTGTAGATACTAGATAGCGGCAGAAAACAGTCACTTGTTGGTAGTTGGTCTGGTTAGGAGCGACAATGGAGGACTCGAAACACAAGTCTAGGAGGGAGGAGGTAGAGAAGAAGGAGGACTCAAAGAGGAGCCATCGCGACAGGGAGAGGAACGGAGAAAAGCACAAGGATCGGGACAAGGACAAGGACAGAGAGAGGGACAACCACCGTGGCTCTTCCGATAAGAAAGACATGGAGAGGAGTCGTGAGAGAGAAAAGAGTGTCGACGACAAGCACAGGGAGAGGGAGAAGCACAAGGACAGATATAGAGATAGGGATAAGGAAAAGGACAGGGCCAGGAGCCGGGACGATGAAAGGTCCAGAGATAAGGGGAGAGACAGAGGAAAGGACAGGGAAGATAGAGAGGGGGAGGAAGATAGAGAGAAGGAGAAGGAAAAGGAAAAGAGGGAGAGGGTACGGGAACGGGAACGGGAGAAGGAGAAGGAGAAGGAACGCGAGGAAAGGGCAAGGGAGAGGGAACGTGAGGAAAGGGTAAGGGAGAGGGAACATGAAGAGAGGGAGAGGGAGAGGGAGAGAGAGAAAGAAAGAGTTAGAGAGAGGGAGAGAAGGGAGAGGGAGCGAGAAAGAGAAAGGGAGAAGAGGGAACGCGAAAGAGAAGACAGGGACAGGGATAGACAAAAAGATAGGGAGAGGAGGGAGAAGCGTCGAGAAGTGGATAGGGGTCATAGTAGTGAGGACGACGATGTTAGAGGTCATGACAGAAAGAGGCGGAGGAGAGAGGACAGTCATAGTCATAAGGATAAAGAGCATGAAAGAAGGTACAGGGATGATAGTGAAGATAATAGCCCCAGAAAAAAACGCGACGAATCAGCAGACAGGAAAGATACTAAAACCGAAGAAGTGGATCTCGAGGAAGAACAAAGGAAACTGGATGAGGAGATGGAAAAGAGGAGGAGAAGAGTTCAGGAATGGCAAGACTTGAGAAGAAAGAAGGAGGAATCAGAAAGAGAGAAACTTGGAGTAGATGCTGATCCTGATGAACTCAAGTCTGGAAAGGCCTGGACCCTAGAAGGCGAGTCTGACGACGAAGAGGCAGCTCTCGAGGGGAAACCAGAAGCAGAAGTAGACATTAATGGCGATGCCAAGGCAATGGACAAGGATGGAGATGATATGGCGGTGGATTCGGAGAATGGTGTTTCTCTACCTGCTTCTCAAAATGGGGGTGACGCTGTTGTTGAGGACGATGACGTTGATCCTTTAGATGCTTTCATGAATGCTATGGTAATACCGGAAGTCGAGAAGCTGAGCAATGCAAAGGCTACAGTTTCTGATGATAAGAATCCTGACTTCGCAAAGGAGAAAAATGCTCAAAGTAATGGAGATCAACCTAAAAAAGGTCGTAATACATCTGTCGGGAGAATAATTCCTGGTGAAGATTCGGACTCGGATTATGGTGTTCCTGAGGCTGATGAAGATCCTTTGGAAGATGAAGACGATGACGAATTTATGAAAAGGGTAAAGAAGACAAAGGCTGAGAAGTTATCAATTGTCGATCATTCAAAGATTGAGTATCCATCATTCCGGAAAAACTTCTATATTGAAGTGAAGGAAATAACAAGAATGACTTCTGAAGAGGTTGCTGCTTACAGGAAGCAACTAGAGTTGAAGTTACATGGAAAGGACGTGCCCAAGCCGATTAAAACCTGGCACCAGATTGGACTGTCCACTAAAATTTTGGAGACGATAAAGAAGCTTAACTATGAAAAGCCGATGCCAATTCAAGCTCAGGCACTGCCGATTATTATGAGCGGTCGGGACTGTATAGGTGTTGCAAAAACTGGCTCTGGCAAAACTCTAGCGTTTGTGTTGCCAATGTTGAGACATATTAAGGATCAGCCACCACTGATGTCTGGAGATGGGCCTATTGGGCTTATAATGGCACCTACAAGAGAGCTTGTTCAGCAGATTCATAGTGACATTAAGAAATTCACGAAGGTAATGGGTCTCAGCTGTGTGCCTGTTTATGGAGGTTCTGGTGTTGCTCAGCAAATTAGTGACCTCAAAAGAGGGACAGAAATTGTGGTCTGTACTCCAGGAAGGATGATTGACATACTTTGCACGAGTGGCGGGAAGATTACAAATCTGCGTAGGGTCACTTATCTGGTCATGGATGAGGCTGATAGAATGTTTGATATGGGTTTCGAACCCCAGATCACCAGGATAGTTCAAAATACCCGACCAGATCGTCAAACGGTACTTTTCTCTGCTACTTTCCCTCGGCAGGTTGAGGTCTTGGCACGCAAAGTGCTCAACAAGCCCGTGGAAATACAGGTGGGTGGCAGGAGTGTTGTAAACAAAGACATAGCCCAGTTAGTTGAGGTAAGACCAGAAAATGAGCGGTTCCTTAGACTTCTAGAACTCCTTGGAGAGTGGTGCGAGAAGGGTAAGACTTTGATATTTGTCCACACACAGGAGAAATGTGATGCTTTGTTCAGGGATTTGCTAAAGCATGGATATCCTTGCCTCTCGCTCCATGGGGCTAAGGATCAGACAGATCGTGAATCAACCATTTCTGATTTTAAAAGTAATGTATGCAGTTTGTTGATTGCGACAAGTGTAGCTGCCAGGGGCTTGGATGTAAAGGAACTTGAACTGGTGATCAACTTTGATGCTCCTAATCACTATGAAGACTACGTCCATCGTGTTGGTCGCACAGGTCGAGCTGGCCGTAAAGGCTGTGCTATTACATTTATATCGGAGGAAGATGCAAGATATGCACCAGATCTTGTGAAAGCTTTGGAACTATCTGAGCAAGTAGTCCCGGATGACCTTAAAGCTGTAGCTGATGCTTTCATGGCAAAGGTGAATCAGGGACTTGAGCAAGCCCATGGAACTGGGTATGGTGGAAGTGGTTTTAAGTTCAATGAAGAGGAGGATGAAGTGAGAAGAGCAGCAAAGAAAGCACAGGCAAAAGAATATGGCTTCGAAGAAGACAAGTCGGATTCAGATGATGAAGATGAAGGGGTGCGAAAAGCAGGTGGCGATTTGTCTCAGCAAGCAATATTTGCCCAAGCTGCTGCGCTTGCTGCTGTCTCCAAAGCGAGTAATGCATCGGTCCCAGTAGTGAGCATAGGTGGTCAATTGCTTCCAGATGGTATATTACCTGGTCCTCTGCCGGCAGTTGTGTCTGGGCCCTTAGGTCCAAATGCTGCCAACGATGGGGTTGCTAGGGCAGTAGCACTTGCAGCGGCCATGAACTTGCAGCATAACTTGGCGAAGATTCAGGCCGATGCTATGCCTGAACATTATGAAGCAGAATTGGAGATTAATGATTTCCCTCAAAATGCTCGGTGGAAGGTGACACACAAAGAAACTCTGACTCCAATCTCTGAATGGACTGGAGCTGCCATTACAACTAGGGGGCAGCATTTCCAACCTGGTAGGGTCCCAGCGCAAGGGGAAAGAAAACTTTACTTGTTTATTGAGGGCCCTACTGAGCAATCTGTCAAGAGAGCGAAAGCAGAACTGAAACGTGTGTTGGAGGACATCACAACCCAAGCATCGTCTCTTCCAGGATCAGCACAACCAGGCCGGTACTCGGTTGTGTAAGACCAGGCTTGACATTTAGGTTTTGGCTTATTATTTCTTTCTCGACTATACATGAGGTTGTTCATTTTTATATAGACATGCCTTACCATTTTTCTGGTGGACTATGATGGAAATTTTATCAGATTGCTGGTTTTACCATATAACTGTAAGCTCTTATGTCATTGACATTTTTCTCCTCCAGATGTTGAAGGACTCGCGTTAAATGAAGAAACAGGAAAAATAAAATTTTGTGTTATCCTCTTGTTAAGCATTCTGCACATTGTTGTATTCCCGTATATATTATCTGATTTTATGATCTGAAACGTCGATGCAAATATCTGTCATATTGGTAGAATGAAATCCTTTAAATAGAGGGAAAGGTAGAAACTTGGTGTAGTTTGCAAATTACAATTTGTCAACAGCGTGGAATGTAATTGAAGTGTAAATTTGTATTTTAAGGGTACAGTTGTCCTTTCAGTTTTCTTTGCTGTGCGCGTCGGGGTAGGGGGGTGCTTGGGGGCAGGGTACCGGTTTATCTTGCTAGAATTTTTACATAATGGGCAGTCAGTTCCTGTTTACCTGGCTCTTGAAACCATTCCACGATGAATTGAAAGTCATGAGTTGAATGTCTTTCTACCTGTCATTCAAATGATCTGATTTAAAGATTGGGGTTTTTGTTGTGCTCTTTGAGTTCATTGATACTCTTCACTCGGCCTTTAGCATGAAAAGACTTTGGATTATGTTCTGTGCTCACCTACCTTCGTACATTCTTTTGTTTTATTTGCAAAGTTAACTTGCTTTGGCTGGAGGACCATTTAGGGCTACGCTTCCATGTGCAGTGTGTTTCAATTGCTTTCAGGGCTGACCAGGGAGATGGCAATCGTGGTGCGTAGTTTTCCTTTATGACCCCCATTCCCAAGTAGGAAAACAAACAAAAAAGGGGGTAAAGGGAAAACGAGGATGCAGGTGCAACATGCATCCTGAACTGCTGCTTGAGTTACATTTTCTTTCTTCTTGACTTTTGCTATTTGATTTGACCTTATTTGTTTTGCCTTTTCGGTTGGTTTTGAGTGGGAAAGCATAAAAGCATCTGTTGTTTTCTTGTCAGTGTTTTGTATACTACCTGCTGTAGTTGCGACGCACAACCTCTGTATGTTATACCATATTCTGTACTAGGGTTTACTGGTAGCTTTCCTTGTTATTTATTTACATGTATGCCTGTAATTTTGCCCTCGTTAGTTGCTCATTCTGGATCATAGTGGAAAAGCATAATGGAAGTGGCCTCTGGTGATCTCGTAGTTATTTAGTTTTAATGTTCTTGCACTGGATTAGTTAGCAAGGTCAAACGTTGAGGTGGTTTGTCTTTTTTGTGCGTCAGCTGTTCTATTGCAGATTTTTTCTCCCTTTGCATATCAGAGCCCGTTATATAGGTTTTGTGAAAAAAATTTGTAAAGAAGAGAGATGTGGAGGAGTTGTTTCGCAGTCGATAGCAGACCTGAGATATTATTAAGCCTAACATCAAACTGACCAGATGTGCTCTTTTAATTTGCTCCATGTCTTTATGGTGTCACTTGGGCATTTTTTCTACTGGACAAGACAACGCAAAGTTTTGGTCAGTTTGATGTTTTGGTTAGCGGTTGGTCAGTTTTTGCACGAGTTGTTCCGTTTGCACGAGTTTTTGCATGTCCTCTGGTTATAACTAAATTACAACTACAAAAGTTGCGCATTGTTCATTATGCTCGCTTGTACAATGCTTGTGCAAGTATGAGAAAATGCTTCATCCTCACTTAACTACCTGCTAGGCGCTTTAGCATGAGAAAAATCTTGTCATTATACTGCACTTTATTTTTTACTTTTGTTTCTCATAAGTTGCACGTGCCGAGCTCAAGGGATTTTAGTCTGCACTTTAATGAGCTTTAGAGCGTAGTTTACCACCATTCGAATTATTACGGAGTCTTTTGCATGCTGTTTTCCAAATAGAGATCTGAATTGACCCTTGTGTTGATGCTAAGCCCCTCTTTTGGGAGATCCAATTGCTGTCTCGAAATTTTTAATTGAACAAAGCACATGGCAACAATACACGAACAAATTTTGTTTATTTAGAACTGGATAGCTTGTTAGCTATAGATGCGTCTGTATGTTTGAGTTTCGGTTTTCAGTGTGTGATGGAGGTGGTGGCGGCAGCAGCGAGGCAAGAGAGCTGGGCATAATTTGATGGGTGACATAGGGAAAGGCTAGCAACGGCGGGGGTGGTGCCTGACATGGTGGGTTGCGATGCTTTACAACAAGGTAACCCCGGGATTGTGACGTGAATGGGGATATCATGCCTGAGGAAGTGACAGCAGGATATGAGATGGAGCTTCTGTCAGCTTGTCACCCCTTAAACCATTGGATTGACAAACATTATAAAGTCGGATACTTGGGGGTATAAAGGTGTGAAACAGGTTATGCAACCACATTGGAACCGTCCGTTTTAGTTGCTTCTGTTGTAACCTGCTGCATATGGTGGCTCAGCAGGCTGGTCTTTTCGAGGATGCTGTTGGCTAGATTTCATCGAGTCGATTCTGATTTTAAGACTCAAATCTTGGGTAAACACCCTTCTTAGTCAAAAGTTGTTGAACTCCTTTTTTTCTTGCTTAAACTGGAGTGCTTCTGGTGGCAGCTATAGGGTCTTTGAAGTATGACGTATTGGCGTTCCACTTACTCTTTCTTCTCTACCGGTTCCGGTTTCGACATGTGATGGTATTCAAGCTTTTATCAAGTCTAGACAACACAAAGTTTAGACTTTTGAAACCTCAAAAGCATGCACGAAGTTTGGGTTATTGCAATAGCCTCCTTCAGTTTCCAGCAACCGAGTAGTTTCCAGCAACAGTGGTAAAAGTTTTCGTTCGAGACCACGTCCAAAAGAATATACGGTCGTTGACTAAATGGAAGTCATCGTAGGTGGAGTTGATCGCTTTTGCTATGGCTAACAAAAGTCGCCAAAAATATTTTAGTGACGTTGATTGTAACTAAAAACATTAGCAATAGCTGTTTAGAAACAATTTTTTCCTGCTAAAGCTGGTGATGTGGAGCATGGGCCCTTGTCCTCGCAGGCCGTGGGGATTTATTTCTCTCTTTCTTTAATCTGTTTGTTTCTTTTAGGAGTACATGGTTTCTTTAATCTCTACGTTTGATAATTTTGATGAACGAAATTGATTTGATTTATAAGTCACATGCAATCTCTATTCCAAAAATATTCTTAAAATCAAAGGGGACAAGAATTTTGAAGTTTTAATAATTCAGAATTTTGAAACATATATTATCTTTACCTAAACTATTTTTGAACTCATATTATGTACAATTTCTCTAAAGCGAGACTATCTTCGAAAAAGACTATTCCACAAAATGTCCAACTAATTAAGACAATAGATTGCCGGCTTGCAAGTAGGGCTACTAATTAATTCGCATTTTCTAAAGGGTTAATTGCATAAAATACCTTTATGGTTTGGGCTAATTGCAAAAGGTCCTTGTAATTACAAAAATTGCAAAAGAGCACCTGTGATTGTAAAGTGTTGCATCCGATGGTTTCTGTAATGAGTTAACTAAATTGTCCAAAATACCTCTGTATATAAACCCTATTTTGTTTGTGTCCAAAAAGAAGTCTTGGCCGGAGTCGCAGCCGCACTAGCTGCCACTCAAACCCCGCCCTTCATCGCCACAAGCCCAAGCCCTCTCTCCCTACCACTACCACCCAGCCATACCCGTCGCGGCCACAGGCCCAAGCCCCCTACTTTCGTCGCCGCCACAACCCCGTCAAACCCATCCCTTTCCCTTTCATCGCCAAACCAATCCCACTGTCGCAACGCCCTCTTCTTCATTCTTGCCGAGTTTTATCGGTGACGGGATCTGTTTTGTGGAATAAAACCTATGTGTTTAGGCTTAGATGTGGTAGATTTACCGAAATTGCACAAACTCAGATCTAGGGTTCCAATCGCAATGTGCGTAAAACCCTAGATCTCCTAGATCTGAGTCGTGCGATTAAGGTTGCGTTTGGGTGCGACGCATGTGGCTGGGGTTGATTGCGGGGTTGGTGGCGGTGCAAGTGGTTCGGTTGATGACGGGTCTAGCGATGCAGAGCTCGCGATGGGTAGCGGGGGCCCACTTGGCGCCGGGTTAATAAAGGGGTAATGCGGCGACACAGGTTCATGGTTGATGGTCGGGGCCGGGTGGTGGTGGATGGGGCTCTGTGGTGATTGCAACTTGGGTTTTGGTTGAGGGTGGCTGCTAGGTTTTTGTTGGTGAAGGTAGCGACTAGGGTTAGGGTTTGGTTGGATTGGAGAAAAATTGAGACTTGAGTGGGAGAGAAAAAAGAGAGAGGATATTTTAGTCTTTTTAATGTATTAAAATCTACTAAACTTAAGAGAGTGAAGATCACCCTCTGTCAAATTGGAGAATTTCTTTAACGATTGCAACAACATTAGCACATCAGGTGTCTCTTTGTAATTTTTATAATTACACGAGTCTTTTTGTAATTAGCCCAAATCACAAGGATATTTTATGCAATTAACCCTTTTCCGAAGGAACTGCAATTGCTCAATCAATGTTCTTCCTTTTTCAAAGGATTACCAAGTGGGCTGATAGCTGCAGCAAACTGCAATTAGTGATCTGATTTGACCCTGACCCTAGTTGTTAATGCTGCTGGGGCAAGACCAATCCAACGGCTAACAATAAGTCGGTCAAACACGCAAATTGGGTGAAATGAGCCACAACCACAAAGATGATCCCCCTCGCCTCCAACCCTGCCGTTGTATATATACCACCAAGTCGCACCGGCTCGAGCACATTGCAAAGAGTAGTGCGCTAGGGTTTTTGGAATTGAAAATTCGCGACCACATTCAAATAGGACAGGAGATATGGCGTTGCCGAAAGCCGAGGAGCTCGTTTCCTCGAATCCAGTCGTCGTCTTCAGGTTTGTTTCTGCGCCCTCGCGTTGTATATGTATTTTTTCATTTGTCCATATGTATGTGAGTTTTAGTGATGGATCTCTCGGTGCGGATTTGGCAGCAAAACTTATTGCCCATTCTGCGTGAGCGTGAAGAAGTTGTTGGCTGAGATTGGTGCCACTTTCAAAGCCATTGAGTTGGACTGTGAAAGTCAGTATTTTCCCTCTCTCGCCAGTGCACACGCACACAATCGCATTCATATTTCTATCCTGCTTTGAGTTTTGAGCATTTCGACGGTAGAATTTGACCTTTTCTACATTGGTAACAAGTCAAACTATGGCAAAAAACATTCAGTGATTATGCTTTGGAAACAAGTCAAGCTACAACAAACATCGAGTAAAGTCAATGTTATTTGTTAGACGCGACATTTGCATTAAATCAAAGTGGACAAAATTATTGAAATGGAAGGAATTTGGATTTACTATGGCCAAAAAGCGGCAGTAGCTTCTGGCAAAGCAATTGGTGATAACAATAGTTGTTTGATGGTGGTAGGGTTTTAGTTGTACTCTATACATTTCAAAATTTAAGTGCCTTTGACATTTTTAGCTAATTCCTAGTATTTAAACATTTTAAACGCTGAATAAAGCACAAGTATCTATGGAAACAAATCAATGCAAACATTGCCAAAGGTCAAAGTTCTTTAACAAAAGGTGCCAAAAGGGGATACATAATGATGAGGGTCCCGATCTTGGTCTCGAAAGTTGACTCTTAAATGATGCGGCAATGACATTTTCGAAATAAAATGTTTCATTGGTTCACAATGAGCCACATCATTTGGGAGTCAACTTTTGGGACTAAGATTGTGATCCGCTCATTACTCCCCATGTACACTATGTTCGCTTCTCGCTCCATTGATCTAAACGCTAAGATATCTCTGCCCCTTTGTAAGCTACAAAAAGTATGAGCTCAGAAATATATACACACAATGATACAATTCAAGAAGGGTGTCGTTGGAGTTAACTCCTTTATCTCAGCAGAAATGAGTAAGCATTACACGCCTGGTCATTTCCTATAACCAGCTGATAGGAATAATGCCCCAAAGGTAAATGCTTATGTGTTCAAATAATAGTTTAGGAAGTTACTAAAAGGTCAAGGAAAGCTAAAATTTGGAATTTAGGTGAGCTTACCCTTTTGTGTGTTTGTTGTCTCTATATATGCATGAATATTATATGAGATGTATATCAGAGACCTGTCTCACCTATTTTAGCGAATTTTAGTGTTACAAAAACTTGTCACGTGTTGGGATAAGTTTCTAGCTCCGTTCCATTGGATTTTCCCTTTTTGACTTGTTGCAAAATTTTAAGATAGATTTTAGTACGTATAACGTTGAATTGAACTCAAATAACATTTACAAATTAAACAGTGTCATTAGGAAGTCAAGCTAGGGTACTAAATCTTGTTGGAGACAAAGGATCACTCAAACTCATACACTTACTTATATGAGGAGGAGATGGAGAGAACTTGAAGAGAACACATAATATATCTTAAAAATTTTTATCTCATAATTCTTCCTCTCCTTACACTTGCATCATCTTACACCTTTTTATAGTACTTCTAAGTAACTCCTTGACATGTAATTAAGTTACTACTAACCCACTATTTCAACAATATAATAGCCACTGTTTCCACTAACACATAACAATAATGCACTTGTAAATTATGCACCCACTAAGATATAACTTAATAACCCACTAACATGTCATACTAATCACCACTCCAAATAATTATATCAAGTTTATTTTCCAACACCCCCATTTAAACTTGATTTGTGTCAATAATTCTTCTTGATTGAGGGGCTTGATAAGTGCCAATAATGGTCTTCATCTCCAATTCCATCAACAACAACAATCTTCTTCGCCATTTGTTTTGATGTGTATCGTCTGTGGCACATCTTTTTGTTGCACCTCTGGCATTTTTTCGTCACTTGTGTGCATACTGGATCTTGAGCATTTTCTTTAGATATTTCAAGTAACTCGTCTGGGTCAAAAAACATCTCCATATTCACTCAATCTGTTTCACTCAACAAATTTTCCACAGCAAGTTGAGGATAATAACTTGTTTGACATTCAACAAAATCACTGTCCTTCCCAGGCATGAAAAACAACTCGCTAGGATGATTTTCAATGAAATAACTTTTCAAAGCATCAACCTTAGCTGCATATCTTTGTGGCACTACCACATCATTCTTAGCCACGAAAAAGTAATCATTATTCTTTTCTTCAAAATTTGCGAGGACGTATCGTGGAAATGAACCAACCACATTTTTTTCTTTTAAAGAAAAATTAAAGGTCATACCCGAGGAGTTCACGTTTCGACCTCCGTGAACTTTTATATCTTTGTCAATGCTCTTATCTTCCATCTCTTCATATTGAGCATTGTCATCACCATCTGTATTCTCGCTCTCCTTCATCTTTTCAAATGGCTCTTCTCCATTTGTCAAACTCGTCGTTCTCACTGGCTTTAAAGGCCTCGAACTCTTGTCCAGCCTTTGTCACCTCTGTTTCTTCAGCTTCGGAAGCGTGAAGCTTGTTTCGATCCTGCATTAGAGTTTCTTCCTCGAGATGTTCACCATTTTCATTTGTGAACTCATCTTCTTCCCAGCTTTGTACCCAATACTCTTTGGGTAAGAAGTCACGTATACGGTTGGAAGCAATGACCTCAATTATTCGCCAAACAACACTTGGAGATCTTACATCTCCAATGCACATCCATATCTCTGTATGGACGGCCTTCTGCAATACCCGGAGTGCCTTTTCTTCCTTCTTTTGTCGAACTCCTTTTGACAAGCTACCATGTGGTTCTTCACTGACCACATCCCACAAATCACATGATTTGAGATACAACGAAAGGACATTCCGCATTCTCACATAATTTGAGAACAACAGTTTATCACAGCAAATATCCATTTCGGATACTTTTTTCTACAACCGTAGTGACTAAAACATTAGCGCCACAACATCCATCCACTAGGATTGTTGTGGCTCTGATACCACTTTGTTGTAAACAAATGGTCACTCAAGCTCACACTTTGTTGCACTCAAACTCATTCTCTAAATATATGAGGAGGCAATGTAGAGATTTTGAGAGAATACTTTCATTGCACTTCATCTAAAATGGTTGAGGTACATGAGTTTATATAATGCTTAAAAGTAACTCCCAAAATTACAATAACCACACCACTCACTCCACTATCTATACAATATAATAGCCACTACTTCCACTTACACATAATAATAATGCACTTGTAACTTATGCACCCACTAAGACATAACTTAATAACTCACTAACATGTCACACTAATCACCACTCCAAATAACTATATCAAGTTTATTTTCCAACAAATCTATCTTAGGAATTCGCAAAAAGTCAAAGGGAGAAAATCCAATGGAATGGAGGGAGTAGATCTCTAAGCGTCATCATATTTTAAATCTCCAGTTTCTAAGACACTTAGGAACTGCAAATATGGATCTATGGAAATATATGCTTTATTCGTTCCTAGCATAGATGGTATATCTTGTAACATATGTTGTTTGATGCTTCTCTCATTGAAAAGCGATAAGGTACATCAGTTGATGAGTAACGTAAACTTATCTCATACCCTTGTTTATTTGTACTGCATGCATTTTGCATAGTCCATGTGAAGTTGATGCTCGACTTCCTGTGTCTAATGCTACTTACAAACTCTTTTACTAGTGTAACGGAGCAAAGGATAAAAACATACTTAACGAACTTGTTTGAAGTTTCAAAATAGTTGAAAAGTCTAAGCTGAAAAGGAATCAAATTTCAGAATGGCTCTATATAGTGTAACACTGATGTCTGTTTTTTCTGTGCTGGAAGTATAGCAACGGCCAATATTCATGAGTGAACTTCTAATTTTCACCTAGTTGAACGTAAGAGGCATCATCATCCGTGTGTGCGTGCAACAATTTGGAATTCCACTTCATGTCTTGGTGCCAAAAATATTGGAATTATGTATCCTACTGGTCCAAGTAAACATATACTAGTCTCTATCATCTATCAAGTAGGTTTTTTTTTGGTCCCAGCGGGCCACTAGATGCTACACGAGGACAATGTTGTTGGTTTGTGTCTGTTAGATAATTAAACGTCTTCGGACAACCACTCCGAGATATAAAGAAGAAAACCTTCATCCGCTGTTACTTTCTTGATTTTTTACACGCAAATTTATGATCCATGTGGGCGCATGCTGTGTTTAAAGATCCTGGGATTAAAGGAGTTGCATGTCTTCATGTTATTCTTTAAGGTGATGGAAGTGATCTACAGTCAGCATTAAAGGAGTTGACTGGACTGCGGACTGTACCTAATGTTTTTATTGGCGGCAAGCACATTGGTGGCTGTGATAGTATGGCCTCAATTCCTTTTTAACTGGTAAACGTTTCAATTGTAGTTGCTTTCACTGCAGTGCTTATGTTTAGAAATTTCCTGCAGAAACAACTGCCATGCACAAGGCCGGACAGCTTGTTCCTTTGCTGACAGAAGCTGGAGCCATTGCTACTAAATCTGCCTCCTAGAGGACCATACAAGTAAATTGAAGATTATGGTAAAATAAGGAGATACTGCTTATGTTGATTGGGGTTTATGTGTACTGTGTTAACTCCTTCAAGTGGAAGTAATGTTTGACATTAAGTTGTGAGTCTGGCGAATAGTTTTTCTGCATATTGTATAATGTTTTCAAGCTGATGATTATTTTGTGCCTGAGTAGCGAAACCGTAAACTTCAATAAGGAAAATCAAGTTGTTTAAGTTCTACTTGCGTGTGAATGGGATAATTGTTTAGTTTAATAGTATTGACTTAACGACTAAATAAGTCGGGCTTGATCACTTTTAGTGCTTTGCTGTATTTCAAGTCCATCACCACGACGCCACCACCAACCACAACCATGGCACCACCACCACTGTGCGCAACAACACGCGCATATATCTAAATAAACACAGATATACGTGCATGCACGCACACACAGAGTGATTAAATTCCACGCCCGTGAGCATACATGTACTGTTGAATTCCGAACCACAATCACACACATGCACACACATTGATGGATTGAATTCAGACCCAAAACAACACACACATTGACACTATTCTGACTCATGAGAGCACACGCACGTAGGTGTGCTGCGCATAGACACCGATTGAATTCAGACCCAAGCGCATTTGCGCGCACACTATCATACACAATAATTGAATTCAGAAACACAATCCCCCCGCCCTGCACAGAGTTTGAATGTGTGTATAGTGTATGTGTGTAGTGTGCGTGTGTATTTGTGAGTTTCGGTAGATCCATGGCCGCGTGCGACACCGATTGAATTCAGACCCAAGTGCATTTGCGCACACACTATCATACACAATAATTGAATTCAGAAACACAATCCCCCCGCCCCGCACAGAGTTTGAATGTGTGTATAGTGTATGTGTGTAGTATGCGTGTGTATTTGTGAGTTTCGGTAGATCCATGGCCGCGTGCGTGTATGCATGCTCGAAGAAATTGAAGATGGGGATGTTGGCAAGATATGTATACAAGACTTATACGGATCAGGATCCCTTGCTGTAACTCATGGTTACAGCAAGGGTGCTGTGATCCCAAATGAGAGAGGGAGAAGAGAGAGAGTAACCATGGTTTACATCACTCTCATTTGGGATCACAGCACCCCTGCTGTAACCATGGGTTACAGGAGGGGATCCTAATTCGACTTATACATGTTTAAAAAGTTAAGTGTAAGAAATGTCTTGTATTGACATGATAAATACGGTGCACTACACAAGCAAATAACATATTGAATTTAAACGGCGTTTTGATAGAATGACATTAGTGTTACAAATCTTTAAAATTTTGACTGACATGTAAAAGTTCAAAAGTAGATAAAGTTGACTGATATTACACCATAACCCAAAGATTTTATGAATATTTTCCCTTAACTGTTTTTGTTCCTCCCTTTGACTCTCGGTAGCTAGTTGTGGGTTGTGCAGTATAGATATGTGTGACATTAAAGCTATTTATTGACCATAGGCTCCGGAGATCCTTGCTGATATCTGCAACTCTAAAAAGATTGTTAGTAACGCCTTATATATTATTAATAAACGCCAGTCTCATCAGAAAATTAAAATAAAAGGGATAGTTTCATCAGCACTCCAACTCAACTGGTTGATCTAGAAATTATTCTAAAAATTCAAAGCATTGGACACTTGATTTACTTAGTATTGAATAAAACTCTGCATCAAAAAAGGAAAGTATAAAACTGGAAAAAAAAGAAAAGAAAAAGGAAAGTATCCAATAGAGCTAGAAAACAATCTTTTTCATCCTATCACATAATTAGGTCACTTCATCAATGGAATGGATTGTTGGAAAAAAAAGAAAAGAAAAAAGAGTTGCAAAGGATATCATTCATAACCTAACACCAACTATTTGATTCTCAAGAATTAAATTTTACTAACAATGACAAGCGACATGGAGATACACTAATTAGTATCCAACCCAAGATCCAAAATCTTTGCACATACAAGGGTAGGTAATTAAAAAGTATTGAGTGGTCCGAGATCAATAACTTCAATTACTTAAAACCGTTGAATACATTATATAATAACTCTCTGTTGCCCGTGGCTCCTCGTCCTATAACAGAAAACTTCCTTGGTTTAGCAGTTTTAGATGATCGGGACGGGAGATTGATTTGTGACCATGCGATGTGTTTTTTTTCTTTTGGGGCAAATGAGAGTTTAGTCATCTTCTTTAATTAACCTCAAAATCGTATCCAAATTCTTGATGAAATGCACTGGCTTTGAATTTTTTCTTTTTTCTTTTTCTGCAAAATTTTAGGGTAGATTTAGTATATATAAGTATGAGCTTTGCTTATGTCGAACAATTTTTAAATATGAGTTTTATAATTTTTTTATAGTAAAAATAAAAAGAAAATGGAATAGACTCCAACCAAAGTGGGTGGAGGTTGTTGCATACCATGCCATGTGCGTGGCAATAAAAAAATTGCGAAGCCACCATCGGAGAGTGGCCAAGTTAGACCCGCACCCGCTTTGCTTATAGCAGCCAGCCAGAAAGCAGGATCTTCTCTCCCTCTTCCTCTCTCTCTCTTTGGAGTTTGACCTGTTAAAATATCAGATCTTCTTGCACTAACAAATTCGTTGTGCTCTCACCATATCACAGATCTTTAATTTTCCGGGTCTATTCGGTTGCTTCAGAAAAAGAATCTATCTTTTCACTGTATCACCCATCACCCAGAAGAATATACAGGTTTGGGTTCTTACTTTTTGAGTACTAGATGTACTATGTAGTTGGTAGACCCTGTTTGATTTTGAAGAACCATTGGCAGAAAGATTAAGAGGAGTCAATGACTTGGCGCTTTGAGTTGTATGTGCTTGCTTCTTGTGACCCACCTTTTCTTTTTCTTGATCTTGATTTAGATTTTCTTAATCCCTCTTTGCCTTCTTCCTTGTCGCTGATCTATTCGTTACTCACTTGTAGAATGTAGTTGAGTTAATTCATTCGGTTTTCTTGGTCAAATTCTTCTCTCGGACTCGTTTAGTTGATGGGAACAGATTGCTGATAAATATACGTTCTTGTGTTGCTGTATCTTTTTATTTCAAAACTTTGGTAACTGAGTCTTCCAAATGAGACCACTATGATTAGCAGATGATCTGCTTGCGCATTCTGACCTCTCGATTGGTTGACAATTGGTCAAATCATTGGATCACATGGATCTTAACAGAAGTGTAAGGACTAACTTGTGAACAAAACAAATGCCGATTGGAAGATACTAGAAATTTGTTCTTTTACCACTTTGCGAGGGAAGTACCTTAAAGATGTCATTTATGTTATCGCAAAAGGGCTGCAGATTGAACTCACTATACATAAATAGCCGATTTACTGCAACATATAGGTTTATTATATATAGGACTTATACCCGCTCCCTGCGCAGGGTCCGATCTCTTTTTGCCACACATCTAAGATAGTGGGGCTGATTTTGAGCTTCAAGATCTCCTTGTTTTGATTTGTTTTGGTGTGTTTTCTATGTAAAGTGAGACTGGAAACCTTCTTTTGTTGAATTGTACTTTACTTGCCTCTAATTTAGTTTGGGAGCACGTTCCCACCATCTATTCAAAAGTTGCTAGATACCTTTACTTTTAGCTATTGTGCAAATCCAAAGAGAAGCGTTTAAACTTGGTTGACCTGAAAAGTTTCCCTTTAAACGACATATTTGCTCTTTATCTTCCTCTTTCTCTTCTATAATCAAAACCACGATTTAGACCACCTCTAGCTCATCTTCGTTGTCAGAATCCATTGCAGACTACTGGTCCGCAGTATCAACAAACCTGAACTAGCGTTTTGTTAATTTTCTATTTTCTGTGTATACAACTTGTGGTCATCTTATGCTACCTCTTCAAATAACCTAGGGTTTGAAACTCTAGCACGTGGAAGAAGTTGCAATTACCATGTAGGCACCGCGTTCTAGCCAAATGCTGAGATCAGTCATTACACAATGATCGCTGTCATCAGTTTGCTATCTTCATATCAGTGTTCACATAGATCGATATGCACATGCCTGTCTAATTAGTAGAGAGGAGGAAATAAATAGAGTATTGACGTAAAGGGAGGCTTGGTAGAGGGTATGGAACTTATTCTGGGGCAGACTGTAAGTGCAATTTCCATTTTGCTGAATCTAAGGATAGAGCCAGAAATATGAATACTGAACAGCAATGGCTTATCCATACGGATAAGCTTTCATCTTTTTGGTCAATGTGGAGAGTAACATGGTGGATATAGGTTTCTCATGTCCTTTTTGGACCATGTTGGCCAGTCCGCATCAGTTCCATAGTGATTTCGACCATTCATTTCTTAGAAGTTTTCTTAACACACACTACTCTATGGTTACTTTTGATTGCATATCGACAACTACCCCAGCTGTTTAAAGAAGATGAATATTGAGACTCGTGACGTATGGTTGCTTTAAATTTGATTGAGTCATACATGTCTTCAAATGCTATGTCAATTGTGAATTAATCCCCCGTTCGGCCTGTCCCCCCCTGTATCTTATTCTTTTGCAGAAAAAGGAATGGCTGCCCCACCGACAAGAATAGGCCTTGCTGGTCTTGCTGTCATGGGCCAAAACCTGGCCCTCAACATTGCTGAGAAAGGATTTCCCATTTCTGTTTACAATCGAACTACCTCCAAAGTTGATGAGACTGTTGAACGAGCTAAAAAAGAGGGAAATCTTCCTGTGTTTGGCTTCCACGATCCTGAATCATTTGTGAAGTCAGTCCAAAAGCCTAGGGTGATTATCATGCTTGTCAAGGCTGGGGCACCTGTCGACCAAACCATTAAAACCCTCTCTGCTTACTTGGAGAAAGGCGATTGTATCATTGATGGTGGTAATGAGTGGTATGAGAACACTGAAAGGAGAGAGAAAGCAATGGCTGGACTGGGTCTTCTCTACCTTGGGATGGGAGTTTCTGGTGGTGAGGAGGGTGCCAGACATGGTCCCTCTTTGATGCCTGGAGGGTCCTTCGAGGCTTACAAAAACATTGAAGACATTCTTCTTAAGGTGGCAGCCCAAGTTTCAGATAGTGGTCCTTGCGTGACTTACATCGGCGAAGGAGGATCTGGAAATTTCGTTAAGATGGTTCATAATGGTATCGAGTATGGTGACATGCAGCTTATTGCAGAGGCATATGATGTGCTAAAATCAGTTGGAAAGCTTACAAATGAGGAACTGAAAAAAGTTTTCTCAGAATGGAACAAGGGGGAGCTTTTAAGCTTCTTGATCGAAATCACTACAGATATTTTCGGCATCAAGGATGATAAGGGAGATGGTTATTTGGTTGACAAGGTCTTGGATAAAACTGGCATGAAGGGTACTGGTAAGTGGACTGTTCAGCAAGCTGCTGAATTGTCTGTTGCCGCTCCCACAATTGCATCTTCTCTTGATTCAAGGTTCCTTAGTGGGTTGAAGGAGGAAAGGGTCGAAGCTGCAAAAGTCTTTAAATCAGGTGGCTTTGGAGATATCCTAACTGATCAGGTGGTGAACAAGGAGAAACTGATTGATGATGTGAGACAAGCTTTATATGCATCTAAGATATGCAGTTATGCTCAGGGGATGAACCTGATCCGTGCCAAAAGCATTGAGAAGGGTTGGGGTCTGAAGTTGGGGGAATTGGCTAGGATTTGGAAGGGGGGTTGCATTATTCGAGCAATCTTTCTAGACCGGATCAAGAAGGCCTACGATAGGAACCCAGACCTTGCAAGCCTTCTAGTTGATCCTGAGTTTGCCAAGGAAATCATTGACCGGCAGTCTGCCTGGCGAAGAGTTGTAACCCTTGCTATCAATTCGGGTATAAGCACCCCTGGTATGTCTATTAGTCTTGCTTACTTTGATACTTACAGAAGGGGGAGGTTACCAGCTAATTTAGTCCAAGCTCAAAGAGACTACTTCGGTGCTCATACATATGAAAGGACTGATATGCCAGGATCATTCCACACTGAGTGGTTCAAAATTGCTAATCAGACGAAGAATTAGGTCTTCTCTTCGTGGTATGCTTCACAATCTTCATTCATCGTAATAATGTTTCTCGTAACAGTTGATTGAGAAGGAAGCTTACACCACCTATATGTGAACGAAATATATTCGAAGAATCCATCATCTATTATTCAATAATTTGGAGTTATTTGTTTTGCTGTTGTGTTCGTAACTCTGATTGTACTTAGACTCGTATCACATTAATGTATCGTTGTGGTTCAAGAAATCAGTGCTTGTCTGCATTTTGTTATGTTGATCGAGAATTTCTGGGAAAATACTTTGTTGCTACTTCCTTCTGCTTCTTTAAAACATTTTTTTTCTAGGAAATTCTTTCACTCTTAGTATTAATATATTTCACCTTATGGACCTTTCTTCCTTTGAATGTCTTTGGCTTTTATTATTCATCTTTTTCACCTTATGGACCGTTCTTGCTTGAGGCATGCACTCTCACATTGTCCATGTTAATTTCCTGATGATGCAAGGGTTGTATTAGAGGCTCCAAAAATTAGTGGCCGTCTGTCTGAATATTTGTTATGTTGATAATGGAATAGCCTACAAGACTCTCGCTTTGATACTATTCTTCTTTTTCTCCATTTCCATCGCTAATGTAAAGCATCCTTGGTTTCACAATCTCGCTGTTGCAATGGCATGTCTATGTTCAAGTTATACCTCAATAATCTGGATTACATGACATCCACCATCAGGAATATAATGGACAAGCGTTGGTCAAAAGGAGAATCTCAACTACCAGAGTAGGAGAATTATCTAAAACTTGCACATGATGCTACCTTCTCAGTTTTTCCAAGTACATACAACATTGCTCAAATGTTCTAATTCCGGTAACTGATCTTCAGGCTAGCGTGACTGTTGGTTCTTTGATCTCCTGATTTGATCGGAAATCACTTAGAAAGATTAAGAGATGAACCATGAGTTAATCTTCAAGAATGCTATTAAATGAAGAAGTATACGATGATTTCACTTACACATGAGACACTAATCCACCGATTGAGTGTTTTGAGAGCCTTCCCTGACTGATGTGTTTCACGGGCTAACGCTACCGCTTCAGCCAGTGTGTTAGCATGTCCGCTGACTAACAGTGCTGCTGCTGCGTTTAGTACCTGATTCAATTACCAAGTACTTGTTCAGAGTCACTTTGGCAGTGGTATCAAACCCAAGAAATACCAGGTTACTTCGGCTCAAACCCAAGAAATACCAGGTTACTTAGGCTCATGTACAATCATTTAATGTCTATCTTTATACGGAAATAGAATTTAATCTCACCTTAAGGTCCGAGAAAATTTGTTTCTGTTTTACTTGTAAAAAATACAAAAAGAAAAGATGGACAAACAGCTATCGTATGCTCCTTTGCACTTGGACTTCCCACTGATATATCGTAACGTACAAAATCTGAAGCAAATTGCAAGTTTTATCAACGCGGTAATTAAGAAGACACTTACAAAAGCATCCGCGATGGGGCCTCTCTCACCAGATAGTACACGCCTTATAATCCCTGCATTATATTCGGGATATCCTCCTTGCAAGTTTTCAACAGTGCAACGGGCGATACCAAAATCCACTGTAGAAACAAAGTGGAATTTAACCAAAACTCTAGAATGTGCTAGTGCAAAATTAATTCATCTAATACATTCAAGTTCATAATAATGATCCATGACGAAACCTACTCCCAAATCAAAACATGTACATACAGTTATGCATGTACTAGTGGTTGAAGTAGGCGGCTTATGAGCAAGGAGTCAAGTGTAATGCTCAGATTGGAACTTGGAAGGACAATCCTGTAAAAATAGATAAAACCAAACCAAGATGGATATGCAGAACCATACCTTTGTTCTTATTTGTTTAATCCCAAACATTGGCACAAGAAACTATCTAATCCAGGTGTATGCAACAAAAACAATTCTGCAAGTATAATTGAGTAAGAATGTTACCTGGGTCAAAGTGGAATTTTTGAATGCTTTCAGGTGTAATGTCGTAAGCTACTCCAGGCCCTGTCAATGTGAGAGCTACTAATCATCAGAAAGGTGCTCTAAATACTAACAAGATCTCAGAGAATACAACTAGTAATAGAAAAACACGAGACTAATGCCCTCCGAAAGAAGGAATCTCGGAGATTTAAGCCATTAGCTTCAAGCAATATAAAGAAGGAAACTTACCAAGGGGGCTCATTTCATCTAAGCCATCTGAATGTACGACTAATGCTCTTTTCATCCCATACCTTTGCAGAGCTTTAGCCATCTTAGTGACCTGTGCCAGAATGAAATGCATAAATCATAATTACTATCATTTCTTATAAAATCACACCCAAAGTGGTCAATCAATCATTCGTAAGTATTAGATTATGATGAAGCAAAAATACTGATAAATAATTAGGGCATAAATCAGAGACAATTCCGACAGAAGCATGGAATGACGAAATTCAGGACAGTGCATTGAGAAAACGAATAGTCCTGCATTTCCTTTCTTTAGTCAATGAATAGAGAGAGCCAACTTTTAGGACATGAACTCTACGTCTGGCTAGATCCTTAATTTGCTTAGTGCTTGTAGAAGTTACGGTAAACCAAAAACTTGTGAGTCGAGCGTTATAGGATTTTTAGTCACTTAGTACTGTACATACGCAACTCTTAGACTGAAGTCTAATCATGAAGTTTTGCCCTCTTTATAACAAAACAATTGGAGAAGAAGATAAAAGCTCGAAGCTTTGCCAATGTATCTGAGACCATCAGGCATTTACTTTTACTTATCAAACTAGTTAATACATGAGCTAGATATTTCATTCGTGATGACTTAAGGTAAAACACATAAAAGGAACAGAGAAATTACGATAACAATGGACGAGAAGGATGAATCTGTCATGTTTTTTGCAAAAGAAAACTTACAATATCTTCCTTGTATACACCAATAACTGCAAAAGGTACCCGTGCTGGATTCAACATAGGACCCAAGATATTGAAGACAGTCTTCACTTTCAGTTTTCTCCTCACAGGTGCAACAATCTTCATTGCTGGATGATACTTTGGAGACATCATAAAACCAATCCCTACTTGTTCCACACATCTCCGCACTCCCTACTCCAGAGAAAAAATTTGCAGACAAAAGATAAGTAACAAAAAAGCAAATTCCATGTAGAACTAGCTTAGAGCTACATTGACCTTTCTTTTCAAGATCCAACCAAAAGCTGTTAAGTCTTCCTTCCCAACCGTAGGAGAAAAGGACAGGAAGAAAATAAGAATGCTTTAATTTATGTGGAAAAAAATTTGTGCATTACTAGTAAATTTAAGCAGCTTATGGGGATTTCCAAGTGGTGCCAACGCTTAAGGTAATGTAGACATCAAACGATTCTACTGGCTCCACAGGAAAACTAAGCTTGCTAAAATATTGTTCTTGGAAAAAAGAAAAGGGTGCACATCCAAGATGCTCTGCCAATAAGAAGTTTGTAATACAGAAGTTAAAGAACCTAAATCTGCAATATATGGTCGAGTTGAAGCAGTGTATATGAACAGCAACCTGAATAAATGAGAGAACAAAAAAGGAAAAGTGACTGTGGTTTGGAGGTTCAGTGGTTCACTAAAAGGAGAATTTAATACATATGCCAAGTTCATTTTCTTTGTCAGCTAAAAATAGGTAGGTTCAATGCTTAATCGTAAGAAAGCATGGCAAGACAAGCCAATCTAGCATAAGTTAATCGGCCTACTCCCTAGTGCACCCATGAACAAACATGCACAGGAAATAGAATATGATTCATCCACCAATAAACAATCCTATAATTGCATTAGGAATCAATGATGAACTAACCTCAGGCCCCAAGTCAATGACCACTCCCAAGGCTTCCAAAACGTCCGCGCTTCCACAAGCGGAAGAACTCGACCGATTCCCTTGCTGCAATGGAAATAGTATTACGCAAATCTTAAATGTTTCCAATTTATTACTATTTCCTTCTTAATGCACACTGCAGAACAATATCATGCTACACTCAATGTAGAACAAATTCCACCTTTGCAACTTTTGCACCACAGGCTGCAGCAAGTATGGCAGCCCCTGTTGAAATGTTGACTGTGTTCGCCCCATCTCCACCCGTTCCAACAATATCGACCGCGTTATCTATCTCTTCAACCTTCCTACAGCATTCGATCATCGCCCTAGCTAATCCCACAATCTACATATCATCGCTAATGCGAATAAGCAACTATTTTAGGCACACAAAAAGCAAAGCGTATGCGTTAGCGCGTGGAAAAAAAGGAGCATCTGTCATAAGTGATGACATACTTCCTCAAAAGTTTCGCCTTTGGCTCTAAGGAGAACGAGAAAAGCGCTGATGAGAGCTTGACTACCATCACTGAGCAAGAAATTGAGCGAAGCTTCCGCCTCGTCTTCGCTCAAATCCTCGCGATTTAACAAACGCTCGAGCAGCTGCACAAAACATTAACAATTTTCATCAACCACAAGATCATAGACGTACATCAGAGTTAGTCTTTGGGGGGAAAAGCACTACGCTCTGTTTGGTTGCTCAGAAAGTTGGCATTTTTTTCCTGTCGACAACCAAAAATATAGCAACAAGCACAGGCAAAATCCCACTTTCGGTTGACTAACTTCACTTCCGAAGCATGGGAAGCCACATGCTTCAGTTTCATAATCTTTGTTCCTTCCAAGACTGTTTGATATCTACCAATCCATGGATCAAATCAAATAAGACGAAAAAGAAAAACGAAGGGAGAACCTCTTTTGGGCACGTGATGGGAAGCTCCAACGGCGGCGAAGAAGAACGGGAGTACAAATGGGTGACGAGAGGTTTTGACTTGCTTTGACATGATCGGATTGGCGGGTTGAAGAGGAAACAGTTTCGAATCTCAGGCGACACAGGTCGGTGCTTGCGAGGACAGAGTGTAGTGAGAGAAAACGAAATGCTGTATCCAGATCCCGCCATTACTGCATTACTGTTTGATTCTTACAAGATTGGCACACTTTATTACTGAGCTCCCCACACTCCACACAGGAGGAGGGCATAAAGATGTAGCCTTAAAGATGTACAACTACTGTATTTCACGGCGTACAACTACTGTATTTCACGGCGGCCAGCCGTCGACCGGCCCCCCGCCATTAATGAGGAAACGTGCTCCCGCAACGGCGCCAGCTTATCTTTCGTGTCAGTGTTGTACCCTGCTCTCACATTCATATTTGTGTTTACAAATACATACTCAAAAAAATTAACGTCAATAACGTGCCGATTTACAGAAAAAGAAAAAAGAACAAAAAATAGAAGACGTGAATTCACCTCCACCCTCCACCCTCACCCACGCAGAAGTAAGGAAGTTACAAGTTGCAAGTCGAGTCCTTCTTAACGGAAGACAACTTTTGTATCTCGTTTAATCCGTCATTCTATCATATTAGTCTTCCTCATCCAACAAATCTCGACGATCGGGACTATTAGTTTCGAACAATCCAATTTTTTTTGCAAGTCTGCAAACTCCATCTTAACGTTAAGACATAGTTTCTATATAACGTGATTGGTGATAAATCCGGTCGTATAAGTGAGAAACTTTGATGACACTTGAGAGACATCAAGTCACGAATGTTCCATGTTTACAATAATTTGGCCACTAAACGGAGGTTGCAGAAAACTTATGTCCTTATTGTGGTTAATGCATGCTGAGACTAAAAGGAGTTGCCTAATTAAGACTCCAAAAATAAGGATTGCATGTCCAATTCGGCACGCTCAATACTTGTCCAGACCTTTTTCTATAAACAATTCAACATTAACATTTTTGTGACAATTCATGTAGTGAATAAGTATTTCGGGGGTGAAAATAGACCTTTCTCCTAAAATGCATAACATAAAAAGCTTTATGCTTGAGAGAAACCTATTCACGTTAGCTTACGATTCTTCTTCCTTGATCAATTTAGTTTGTTAGTTATTCCATCGTGAAATGCTAATGTTTGAGCTGTTCTTGTTATCATATACACTACATAGCAAGGATACTCATGGTTAGTGTGATTCTCATGTTAAGTCCTTCCTCTCTCTAGTACTAAACTCGGGACAATCCAAACCCTTCTGTTAGAGACTATACTGGAATTGCAGGATTTGTTGTCCAACTATTTATTAGCATTACTAACCTTCTCTATGATGATTTGAAACTCCATTTGTTTCGTTTCAACGGTACGAATGCCAACAAGAATTGGTAAAGGTCAAACTCGATTTGATTCGTTTTGACAGTCTGAACGCCAAAAAGAGTTGTTGTAAGTATGCCATTTTTATTTCGTCAACAAGTTCAAGTCCAGGCACCAAAATGAGAAATATAGAATCTGAAAGACATTTTGAATGGAGGAGTTCCCTAGAGGAATTTAGGGTACATTTGTCCCCACACATAGGGACAAGAAGAATTATGTTACTGTGCTTTGAACTCCTAGTTTACATCTTAGCTGACGATGTTTCTTCACCGTAATTCCATCCTTTTCCACAATACCACCACAATAGTATGATCTCTTTTCCTGAGAAAAACCTCGAATTTCTGGACTTGGAGGAGCGCGTGTGAGATAGCATCTTACCTCAAACTCTGGTATGATTCAGGAAACCATCTAGACAAAAGGAAGTACTTTATTTTCACTGCTACTGCAAACATACTGTAGCAAGGAACATGCAATACTGCGACCAGCAAGTACCTGCAAAGCAATACAATTACGCGGGGGAAGGCAACGAAAGATTGACCACAGAGAATCCATGGATATATAAGAAGAGTTGGAAACACCTATATGATCGTCAATGCTGGTGTAAATACCACTAGGGTCGCAGTTTTTAGAATTCCTAATTGGTGAGACGGTATAAATTACTCAGTGTGAGGTGGACATTAAGTATCTGAAAAACTGATCAAAAGATATGTCCTGAATGAATAAATCAGGAAGGATTGATTGCACATTGGTAAGAACAACAAGCTTTAATCAGGGTGCACTACGGTTTACCAAACTAAATTGAGGGAAACCTTACCAAACTGAAATTTCGTTATATAAAATTTTTGAATTACTCAGGATCCCCAAGCCTCGCCAATCTGATTCATATAGAAACTAAACAGCATGAAAATACCCTTGGAATGATTTGTCAATAAAGGATACCCAGGGTGGATTATATAATCAACCCCTAAAATGCAGTTTTTTCCAAACCGAACCAAAACCAGAATTCCTTTTTCAAAACCAGAACGTACCACATTGTTCTCACCCCTGGTGTGAAGACGAGATAAAAATCTCAAGCCAGAAAATATTAAGTGACTAGGAAGGTCTAATTGCAGAAAAATGTAGGATACCTTGGTATATGTTTGGAAAGGAGCACTACGAAACGATAAGACCTATAGAACGTAATAGGTGAACACTCCCACTCGCATATCCCAGTCAAAGATATTGCCCCCTTTAAAACCTGTCTTCAAACTATTGACCCGTTACAAGTTGCTTCCAATCCAGATAGAGGCACAGGATTGCATAAAACACCCACGTCTACAACCTTCCAAATTTGCAGCCTCAAAATAAATTCGAGCACGTTCCATCTAGGTACTTTCTCTGGGTTCTTCCCCGGGGGGTCTAACCATCTTACTAGCTCATACTTCCTTCTCTAACATATGTACGACCCTCTCACATCTACTCAGATGTTACTTCAATTTCTTCCTCAGTATTTTGAAGATAAAAATGATCTCAATCTAGGATTTGGCTTGGGTCTCAGTGAGTGTTTTGTGGCGGCAGGTGGGTATGGCATATTCATGAATGGTGATGAACCCGCCTAGCTGCCGGATCGAAGATTGAAGTATGAGAAGCTGTGAACGAACCTTCAAATCTGCCTTTCGACTTGATTATTAATCAAGGGACATTAACCAGGCAAAACACGAAAACGATTCACGTGCATACAGATTCATGTATGACTTCAGCCTGTTCAACCTTAACAAATTCATCCTGTCTTGAATGAATTTGCCAATCGCAGACATAAGAACATCTACAAAATTTCTTAGAATGTTACAGGTCACATTTCGTTGCAAAATCCAAAACTTGGACGCAATTTGTATGGGTCAATAGTTTAAGGAGGAGGGGGGAGGGATTGTTTGACCTGATCATGAGAGGGGGGCAATCTTTACAACTGCTAAATGCAATTCCAAAGTTGCAGTTACGTAATACATTTCCCATGCATGTAAACGAACTGAAAAAGAAATTTGAAATGAAAATAGGCTGCACAATGCCAACACAATGGTATAATGTTTATGTCACATACCATAATGGCGCATATGGTGATGACAATTCAAGAATTGGGTAAGGCCACCTGTCAAGAAGAGAAGTGCCAGTAAAGACCATAGACAGAAACCAAATAGTTGTTACATGATATAAGATGAAAGAGAAATACCATTACCCAATTGAGACGAAGGCATGCACAATCCACTCAAAGATGACGTAAACACCCGTCCATAAGATAAAGTAAGAAATCCGGAATAATGGGAATCGCTGAAAGGAGGGTCTTGAAAGTTTTTTACAAGTGTTTCTAAGCCAGTGAAAGATCAACAGGAAAAAGGAAAACTAGGAAGGACAAGAATATTTACCAAGCAATTCAAAGCTGTTTCACCGAGGAGACAAATCATATTGAGAGAATGCGCAAGAACTGTCAACTGATGCAAGTGGAAGAACATAAGGTCATTACAACAAGGAAAAACGTCAGGGGAAAATTATATACAAGTACTGCTTATTCATATATTGACACACTGAATTTGAACTGGGAACAAAAGCATCCTCACTGACTAAATGCAAAGGACAATTTTGTGGTTGTGAACAAAAAACTTTGCAGGTTTTCTCAGTATTGGGTGAGTTTTAAGCAAAACAGTTTGTTCCACTGCACATACATAAATTCAAATCATATGCAATAGTATCAAACCTGTTCTTCGTGACCACTAAACAAAGTGATACACACAATGTAGTTGGATTGACTAAGTTCTGGCCTCTGGGAAAGGAGGTTTGGACTAGTGATGCCCATGAGAGTATTTACATAAGTTTACAATCCTGAACATTTGATATTATGTCCTTGGTAAGTGCAGGAAGTGTGAAGTGAAGCAGCACAGGGACTGTTATTACATTTTCAACATCTACTCAATTGAATATTTAGCAAAGCATAAAACACAAGGCCTTCCCCATTTTAATTTTCCTATCTATTAGTGAGACAGGTTCGATTTTTGAGAAAGATTTCATTGATTTTGCCTTTCACCAACCAATAGGTGCAAAGGGCGGAAGGACCCCAATCTGTCTCACCTTGGCATTGGTACCGTAAACAAGTTGAAAAGAGACCTTAGAAGAACCTCGATGCAGTTATTGAAAAAGGTTTTTAAGATTAAACCAACTTTCCAAAGATATTTGTTTAAATTCAAAGCGAGTAAAGTGTTCGCATGTCATCTCCAACAACCACCAAGTGTAATGTCACCTTTGGCAAGGGACAACGAGGAGCATGAAGAAATGCCGGCCACTACATAAGCCACTAGCGGCTGACAGGAAGCAAGCGCGCCTAGGAGGAATATGGAATGTTATTAGGCAGCACAAACACCCACTAAAAGTGTCATTGTATGCTAGCTAGCAGTTTTCAGCTGACCGTTATGCTAACTGTAAGCACGTCTTCCCTCCGTTAGAAATTTCTCCTTGTTTTCTTCATCTTCATTTAGCATAGGGTGAGGCTACTTACATGACAGTTTTGCTGTAAAAGGCACATTCTGCCACTTCGCACCTTTAGAAACAAGGAGTATGTGTAAATAGCCAAAAGGATGGGGTTGGGGGCTTTGAATTTGATTGCTTGATTTGTTTTCCGAGTAAATTTAGGTAAGAAAGTAATGCAAATCATAATGATAGGTGCTAGCCTTAAACCAAGGACATATGCTAGTCCGGTCATCAATGAGACACCTAAATATCTTGCTAAAGTAAATTAGTCATGTAGATTGGCCCAAGCAGACATTTCATCACAATTCCAAGGACACAAGGAATTGCCATGTAGAATAAGCATAATGGCAGTCTAAAATCCTGAATCATCCATGATTGACAGAGTGGAGAAATGTCATTTGATTAGTCCAGAAAAAGGGAAAAAAAGGGGAGCACAATTAGAACGTTAATAACTGAAGCTGCTCAAGCCTCCATGTCACCTGACCAAATTAACCACCGCTTTGTAGCTTGGGCATCCACTTTTGTACGTTGCTGGCTATCTAGAACTCCATATTGGAGCGAACTGAGGCAAACGGGAAAGGTGGCCAGTGGTCAGGTGATGCTTGCAGCAATGATTCTGTGTATTGTGCGTTTCTAGGCATACAAGACACCAATTAGTGGCAGAGCCAAGATTAACAGGTAAGGGGTAATACTCTAATCTGAGTAACAAAGTTTCAATAAGTTAACTAGTTAAAGTCAAAGTCTATTGTATTAGCCTTCAAACCATTTTCTCCCAAATGTGAATGCAGCCAGTAATGAGATTTTTTTCTTTTTTCCTAAACTCCAGGTACAAATCACCCACCTTACACAAGTAGATCATCTGACCTCCGTAATTGTCTATTACGATGTCTACTGCAAAGCATTCTTCATTTTCTCCTATGTCTAGGTTAGAAGCGACGACTGATGGGAAGGGGATTTTGTTAACATATAAACAACCATATTCTCATCTTTATCAGAAAATTCAAAAGTGGAGGCGCTTTTGCAACTTCTTTGCAACGACTTACAATGGCATATTTTATCATTCAGAGACTAGGAAACTTTACCATACTATGATTCAATTGATACTCAGCAAGCTGTTCACAATGATCTTTACCACATCTGAAGGGTATAGTAAAGAATGTAAGCAAAGGCATTACTCGGTAAGGACTTACGATATTCAGATCATAGTCAATGATGGTAAGGAATGGGAAAATCACACACCAGTAAACACAATCTGTAAGCATCACCGCCCCAGCAGTCATCTGTTTAGGACGAAACAGATATAGAAATCATTAGCAACTCGCTTAAAGGCCGAGAATGCAACTACACAGAAAGCCATAAATCTCTTCAGACATGTAAATTGTCAACAACAAAATTCTGACAAACTACTCATTCAGATGATATCTTGTTAAGCACCAGAGTTATTGATTATGCCTGAGAGATGTGTTACGCACATACTTGAAAGAATGGTAAACTCAACCAGAAATTCAAGCTTGATCATCCTTCCCTGATAGAACAATTCCGGAATTGCACCCGAGCTAGCTAGGCTTATCAAACACAACAACTCCCTAAAAAAAGGATCTAAAAAAGAGTAAGGACTAAACAAAACGAAGGATGATCTGAGCAACCTTACTGCTGCACAAAGACTCGGCCACTGTGCATGCTAGATAGAAAGAATACATATAAAATGCTCAGCGAAAAACTTGTGGCCTCAGCACATACAAAGCAAGATCTAGAGAGGATCTACCTGGAACATTACTTGAAATGCATTGCCACATATGACATCAACTTGGAGAACAAAACTTTTCCCCTGACCCTGTTGATCCGAGTCTCTTAGTAATTTGCTTCCATTATCGTTACCCCCGCATGTGAGAGGCACGTAAGATCCTTTCTCTGCATCTTCTCCTAGATGATGAGCGCTACAATTTGTTTGAGGCTGGAAGTATCCGTAAATAGAGAAAAGTGATCCAAACTACAAAAGAAGAAGAAAAATAAAGTTATAAGGAAGGATAAGATAAAGTTGAAAGAATAAGGAGGGATTACAGAATTTAGAAATCTAACCATATGTTACAACAGGCGGTGATTGTACATGCCAGGAGAGAAGACTTTAAAGAAAAGAGGTGAACACATACCCCAAAATAGATAGTAACCAAAGTTAAAGTCCACCTATTAGAAAGCAAAAAACACGAGGAACCTGGAGTTAGTAATGGAAAAAAACAAAAACAAAAACAAAAACAAGAAGAAAATAAAGGGACACAACTCAAGGTTAACTCGAAACCTCAGATTATTAAACTAGATGCCTTCGAATACTTGTTTCTCAGATAAGAAAACAAGTAGAGGTAGATATATTGAGAGTGCATTAAGAAAGGGGATTGCATCAGTTTGTTACCAGAATTATGAAAGGGTAAAGCAGACTTACTGTGTATAATAGTAATTTATGCCACCTCCATAAACAACTACTTCAGCAATGAGTGTCCCTAAAAGTAAACTGAACGCAATTATTCGGAAAGCCATCAAATATACGGGACGTATTTCTTTCATGCAGGGCCTCCAAGCTTCTTCGCTACTCAAAAAGCAAGCTCTACCTTCCTGAGTCCTTTCTCCGTCTGATTCTGAATGGCTAGAGTAATCGTACTTCCAGATCATAAATGATGCTATAAACATGCTTGCAAATAACCATATTGCACAAAGAAAGACCCTCCAGTTCAACCAATAACTCAGGGTAGTAGTATCAGTATTCACTTGTACCTGCATTCTGTTTAAAGCACCTTAAGTTATATACTTCCTTTTGTAATATATGGCAGGTTCTTGACCAGGCACTTGTACATTGTAAAGCGTAATGCTCTCCATAAAGGCATTTTTGGATATGTAAAATTTCCTATTAAAAGGGCGGCAAAGCGAAAGAACACCCAGATATGCAAAGGCTACTCAATCAACTACGCAAAAGAACAAATGACTTCATAAGATCCTAGAAAATTTTCCTCATACCAAATGTTGAAGGTACACTATACAATAGCCAAAGGAGATTCAACCACATCAAAAGCTTTATTGTTCCTTTCCCACCATAGACAGCATAGACAGATTAGAATCAAGAAGGAGTCATCTTCCATTTTCTCCTCTTGTGAAGTGGCCAGCAATGACCCACAAACTTTTCATCCAACTTTCACTAATTATTTTTGCTTTGTCAACTCAACTTCTTTGTAGACTGCATTTGTATTCACCTCCAAACCCCCTGTTCTAAACTGAATTTGTCAACTCAACTTTCACTAACATACCACTTTAAGAGTTGGGGTGTTGGGGTGGGGGGTATATTGCTTCCAAACCCCCTGTTATAAACTGAATGCACACCAGATCCCATTTTACTAGATCAGACTTCTTCTCACGTGAAATGTAAACCAAAGCAGCACGGAGACAGATACCGACGAGGACACAGTACCAAAAATGAAGTTTTGGACGCCGCTAACTGTAAACGGTCAAAGAGGAAAATCCAGTGAGGAGTAACATTTTCTAAAAATGACCACCAAAATAAGAATGTAAATCGAACACCTTACAGAGGTGTCAGACACGTGTTCAAGAAGTGTCAGGGTGTCAATGAGGGTCCGAGACTACCATTTAGCCTATATAGGTGTACGTGCTTCCTAGCTGTAAACCATCCACAAATTAAATAAGTACTGGTTACTTCACTCTCCCAATTTCGTTTTCAACAATTCCACTACCAAGCTCCAAGAAGCCTAATTATATAAAGAACGCCCGACTTGAGCCGCTCGGGAAAAACCTACCCTGTAACCAAAGGGACCTCCCACTGATTCACATTAGGAACCTTGCTTATCGGATTGAATTCATTCCTTGATGCTTTTATTGATAGCCCAGGCAAGCCTAAAGACGAGCCACATTGATCTTAGATAACAAATCTAGGACATGTCAGCTCCACAGAAATGATGGTGTCATAAAAATGACCATAACCCATTAACCCACGGTTCTGCCAAATCAACCACCACATATCCATTTATAACGACCCCTCCTTACTCGCCTCAATGACAGTGACAAAGAAGATAGAAAAGGTGACAACAATCCTGTTGCCGCACTAGAGGAAGAAAAGAAGACCGGAAAAAGTAACACCAAGAACCTAGCCAAAGCAAAGCAGAACTCAATCTACTTCTTGCATCAGACCAAAGCGCACTTCCCTTAATATAAAACAGAACCCCAACCCACACGTATGCCTTCTCACATCAAGATTGCACACAAGCCCAAGAATTTTGCTCTTCACCCCCCGATCAACGCATTCATTTGCCACCACAACTGCAACCAAGAGAGACAGAGGCATCCTGACTCCTGAGAACCAATCCCTCTGTCCTTTCATAGGTAGATAGGGCAATGAAGGCAAAATGAGATTAATCCAAGATAAACAGATAGATTACCAAAAAGTAATTCGACCTAAAAAGGGTGGTCTAGTGCAAAAGGCTCTTGCAAAGCAGCAGTTCCTGAGGAAAGTCACCTCAAGGTCCCCTTCCAACCAAAGAAAAGCAATAAATTTGTGGCCCCCCTCCCCACCCCACCATATATGTCAAATGGGGTACATATCGTGTATCAAAATCCCAGTTTTGAAATTGAGTATAGTCTGGACATGTAAAAGATGAGTATATGTGTTGAAAAAATAAATCATCTTACATAGTGGTCAATAAGGAAGACCAATTTTTTCCAACTGTAAATAGGTATTGGCGAAACTAATTTATCAAGGCGAGAAGTTCAAATGTACAAAAAGGAAACCTCATAGCAACTGTTGTTCTAAGATAAGCGCCTATAGGTTATCGATTTCGATACGATGAATTATTATTGTATCCAGTATCAAACAAAGTATGTTTTGATCATCATGCAGCTCCCCCAAATCAAGGCAACTTGGCCTCCTCTTTTATCTTTGCGATGCAATTCGAAAAGATAATATATTAAAATATAACATGTTCCATTTGCCATTTGCGACGTAATTGCAAGATAATAAATCAAGATATAACATCTTCCATTAGCCTCCTCTCACCAATATTTATGAATGCCAAGATTATACAACCTCCATTTCACTGGGTTTCTCTCTTTTAACCTTTTGCAAACTCCCAGGGGACCAGGACTGATTTAGCACCATCTAAAAATCGAATTGAACTCAAATAGAAATAGTAAATATATAAGCATCGTTTGATAAGTTAGAGCTAAGATAAACACTACTAGCCAAGCCTGCATATACAAGTACTAAATCTATCCTAGAGAATTCGGATTCACGAAAAGTCTAAAGAGCGAAATTCTACAACACGGAGGTACGATGGGAACATAATCCTCGAGTATAAACAACAAACACCTGTGCGCATTAAGGTTGTAAACTTCACGAGATCACAACAACATAAAAGTCGGCCACTTACATGCAGTAAGAACAGGAAATTTGTGCTTGTCTAGCAGATTCCGACTTATTCGGACAAGCCGCCGACACGTTTGGGGGTCAACTTGCTATCCCCGACCGCAGTCGTCTTACTGGCAATCGGAGAACAATGCGCACGTGATTTGATGTACGTATACATGAGACGTGTGTGCGTTCGTATATCGTTATGCCGTCCTCCAATTGCGTGTAGAGTGAACAGATACTAAGAAGAGAGAGAAAGAGGGAGAGGAGGCCACGTGTGCCGATGCAAGAAAGAAATGAATTTGGTCCGCGAATAAACTTCGGCTCCTATCCGAGTCGTAGGAATCTTCTTCTAACCCCGTGTATAGTGATAATTAATAATCACTAAATATTTCTAGTGACTTTTCTTCTAATACTTTTAGCGATATTTATTAACAGCACTTTTTTAGCGTCACTAAATAAAAGTCACTATAAACATTTAGAGACCAATGATTGTCGCTATATAGGGGTATGAGGAAGATTCTTCCAACCGGGGTAATAGCCAAAATTTTCCCTTGATCCATCGAGGACTATGTTTCTTCTCGTCTCTCCTTCCGGCCTATCCTGTCATTTAAACACATTTTATTAAATTCTGAATAGACGAAGTGTACTGTCTCCGTCCCACATAAATCGCTTAGAATGAGTTTGAATGAATAATTTCAAAGTACCTTGTATTTCAAAGTTCATTCATTTTAAAATTTTACTGATTTACAAATTTCTGAAATTACAAATCTAGTATTTGGATGATTTTGTAGAAACAAGTATTTTATTTGTAAATTTACATTTAAAAATTTGAACCTAAGTAATTTGATGGTGTATGGATACAAACTAATGATATAAAATTTTCCTTTTTAGTTGAAGAAGGTAGCTAAAATTATGGAGACAAAAAAAAGTCATTTTTTCCCTATATTTGGGGAAAGAATTTACTAAATAACTAGTCTGGACTAGTTATTTCTACAGAGGATTTTAGCACACTTAATCCATTTTCAAATCCCTCCTAGAATTTGGTAAATCCATTTCATCATAATCCAAATAAAGAATATGGCATGATATATTTTTAAATCCTCTATAAAAGTGAAATCACACTTCAATTACCTCATCCGAACGCACTCTTAATTTGACTTTGCACGCATACTTCGGATTTATGTTATATATTGTGTGTTCTCCATTTACCCTTTAGAGAGAGGGGGAAGAGAGTGGGTCAGGAGAGAGAAAATTGATTGATGAAGTGTTAAATGTGGAGAGCGAAATAAAATAAAAAGCGTAAAAAGTGAGCAGGAGAGAGAGAAAATGAGTTGGGAGAGAGTTATATAAAAATGAGTTGGTAAATATATAAAAATACTTACAAAATCTTTTCTTAATTTGGAAGTGATCAATTTTTGTTGGACGGTCCAAAAAGAAAATATGATCAATTTACGTGGAACGAAGGGAGTAATACATTTAACGATAATTTTTTCTCGTTCGTGAAGTAGATACAATAAAACACTATATATATATATATATATATATATATATATATATATATATATATAGTCGTGATCCATTGCTAGCGCTGACAACTTAACCGAAGTTGCCCACGCAATATAGCCGTCCACGGGCGAGAATGGACTGCCAGATCGCGCGCCACGACCACCATTTTTTTACCGTCCGCTACATAATGTAGCAGACGGTAAATTATCGTCTGCTACATAATGTAGCGAACGGCCAGATCGCGCTGGCAACTTGCCAGCGCTAGCAATGAATCACGATCCATATATATATAGTTCACACGTGAAAGAATTTGTACAGTTAATTGGCATATCAGTCCCCCAATGTATATTGGTTTTGAAAAAATGGTACGATTAAAACCTCTCGGGTGCAATTATTGACTATTTTGTATACTCTTCTTGTCTAGGAAAATAATTGCCCAATTTAAAAAGTTAAATAAATACTTATTGACCAGATTTACGAAAATATTGCACCACACACCACTAGTAGGAGTATATATGGAAATTAATATTATTTTATGTAATATTAAGAATAGTCATGCAGCTCTCATAAAGTTGTATTGTGGGCAAAGTCAAATATGGCAATTGTTTATAAACGGGAGTATTTTGCTTCAGTTGTGAAAATGTAGGGTCAAAATTGGACGGAGTTTTTAGGGAAAATTTTTGGCTGCTACCCGGGTTGCAGGAATCTTCCTCCTACCCCCCATGTAGCGATAATTAATGGTTGCTAATATTTCTAGTGACTTTTATTTAGTGACGCTAAAAAAGTGCTGTTAAGAGTTGTCACTAGAAATGTTAACAGAAAAGCCACTAGAGACATTTAACGACTATTAATTGTTACTATATATGGGGTTGAAGGAAAATTCCTACGATCAGGATAACAATCAAAATTTGTTCTTTTTTTGAGCTCAATGGGTCAGTTAAGTCCACTAGACTACTAAGATTTATAAATACGTGTTTATAGAAAAGTTCTTAAGGCTATCTGGTGGTATTATTTACCTCAAGTCTGAAGATTGTTAAATGACACTTTATTTAGAAGTCGAGCTATTATTAACTTTTCACCCTTTTTTTTTTATTTAAAATGAAAATACAGGCTAACTAAATCTAAGATGAAATATATTTGAAAAGATAATACGAGTGACAATTATCCTCCCCTATTGTTAATTCTTATTTTTTTGCAAAACCAATACAAAAGTCATCATGGTGCTTCGGGTGCAAGTTCAAACACTGTTCAAGGGCTTCAATTCTAGGTTCTAACATTGTTCAACTATTGTTCAACCACAAAGATTATATCTTATAACAAGTAGCTCATAAATAAACGATAAAAATGAACCCATCAAACTTATCAGCAACCAAAAAAAATATATATATATCTAATAAAAAAGATCAATTAATATGGCTGAGCAAGACGACAATCCATTTGCTAGGCTATCTAGTTGTCCACAAGTGAGGTGGATCCATTGCTATTAGCACGACATAAAGCCGATAAATGAGGTACATTCAACCACTGAGAATATAGAATTCTTTCTTTTCCTTTTAACTATGGGAGGGACTACTTTGGCATGCGCCAAATTAGCTCGTACACCTTCTGTGCTTTCTTCTTCAACGCCTATCTGAGAGATCAAACAAACAATCAATCAATACCATGAGCATGAGTAATACAAAGTGAGTCCACTTGAGATAAAAGCAACAGAGATAACTGGTGATCATTTACCACATTATGAACAAGAAGAGACGAGCTGACTTGGCACGTAAAGAGTGAAATTGTTGTAAAAAAGGGTTGAGGTCGAGACCCAAGCTTATATACATCCACGTACAAGTGGAACTCGCCCTGGAGTTTTTTTTTGCCTCGGTTGGACGTGAACCATGACCATGAAGAAGTTTTCACCACCTCAACTGTTGCAAAAAGTTAAAACACTATCTCAGCAGTCTCTTATGTAGAGACTAAATCCCGTTGTGACCTAGAAAGCTACGAGTCAGTGGTAGACACCCTACCTATCCCGCTTACTGGCTTGTATCGACCCTATCACGTGTCGTACGCATTGTGTGGCCCTCCTTTATCTTTGATCTTTAGCCTCATAGAGAATACTCAAAATGCACAGTGAAATTCTTCCCATTTGAACACTAACTCACCATTCACCTTTCTTTCTTCACTAAGATCTTACTAGGACTGTAATCTCTGATGCATCACACATACTGGCCGGCCAGACATAAAGAAACCTCCGCGTGGTAGTCACTAACATTTCAAAACTAACCTCTACGGCAAAATTTTGGCCGTGACTCGAGTAGTAGAAATAGCTTACAACCCCTTATGCAATGACGGTTAAAACTCGTTGGCTATTGTAAGTGATATTTTTCTAGATATTTTAAGCGACAATTCTCAGTAGCATTTTTCTAGCGCCACTAATTACATGTTTATTGATAAAAGTAATTTAGCGACGATTAAATATCGCTATATAAAGAATTACAGGCTATCCCTATAGACCAGGTCGCAGAAGAAAGTTTTTCAACCTCTACTAGGTAATGAAAGCCCTCATTCGATTGTAATTTTGCTTCAAATGCTTGTATATAAATCACAAGTTGGTTCTTTGGCCTCCTGATTTGATTAGAAATCGCTTAAAAAGATTAAGCGATGAACCATGAGTTAATCTTTAAGAATTGCTATTAAATGAAGAAGTATACGATGATTTCACTTACACATGAGACACTAATCCACCGATTGAGTGTGTTGAGAGCCTTCCCTGACTGATGTGTTTCACGGGCTAACGCTACCCCTTCAGCCAGTGTGTTAACATGTCCACTGACTAACAGTGCTGCTGCTGCGTTTAGGACCTGATTCATTTACCAAGTACTTGTTCAGAGTCACTGTGGCATTGGTATCAAACCCTAGAAATACCAGGTCACTTAGGCTCATGTACAATCATTAAAGGGAATTAATGCCTATTTTATGAGGAAATGGAATTTTAATCTCACCTTAAGGTCAGAGAGAAAATTCGTTTCTGTACGTTTTAGTTGTAAAAAATACAAAAAGAAAAGATGGACAAAAATCTAATGTTATGTTCCTTTGCACTTGGACTTCTACTTCTTGTCGACTTATATATCCTGACGTACAAAAGTTGAAGCAAATTGCAAGGTTTCAATGTCAAGAAGACACTTACAAAAGCATCCGCAATGGGGCCTCTCTCACCGGAGAGTACACGCCTTAGAATCTCTGCATTATATTCTGGATATCCTCCTCGCAAGTTTTCAACAGTGCAACGGGGATACCAAAATCCACTGTAGAAACAAAGTTGTAGTTTAACCAGAACTCTTGAATGTGTCGGTGCAGAATTTACAGTAAGAGTTCATCTACTCTGTAATACATTAAAATCCAAAATAATGGTCCACGACGAAACCTACTCCCCAAAAAAATTATATATGTACAGTTATGCATGTTCTAGTGGTTTAAAGTAGGCGACTTATGAGCAAGGAATCAAGTGTAATGCTCAAATTGGAACTTGGAAGGACAAGCCTGTAAAAATAGGTAAAACCAAACCAGGATGGATATGCAGAATCATACCCATGTTCTTATTTGTAAACTATTTCATCCTGTTTTAGTCTGTACTGCTATGCAATAAAACAATCCTGCCAAATATAACTGGGTAAGAATGTTACCTGGGTCAGAGTGGAGCTTTTGAATGCTTTCGGGTGTAATGTCGTAAGCTACTCCAAGCCCTGTCAACACCAGTACTACTATTCATCAGAAAGGTGCTGTATATAGTAGCAAGATCTCAAAGAATACAAGTAGTAATAGAAAAACACGAGACTAATGCCCTCCGAAGGAAGGAATCTCGGATGTTTAAGCCATTAGCTTTAAGCTACAGAAAGAAGGAATCTCACCCGGGGGGCTCATTTCATCTAAGCCTTCTGAATGTACGACTAATGCTCTTTTCAGCCCGTACCTTTGCAGAGCTTTAGCCATCTTAGTGACCTGTGCAAGTGTGAAATGTATCATCACTTCTTATAAGATCACAAGTAAGTGGTCAATCAATCCTTTGTAAGGATCAGATTATGGTGAAGCAAAAATACTGAGAAATAATTAGTGCGAAAAATCAGAGACAATTCCAACATAAGCATGGAAGGACGAAATTCAGGGCAGTGCCTGCAGAAAAAAGAATATTCCTGCATTTCCTTTCTTTTGTCAATAAATAGAAAGAGCCTACTTTTATGACATGAACTCTAGGTTTGGCTACATCCTTCGAATTCTGATTTATTGGCAGAAAGTGAGACATGAGAGAGAAAAAACGAGTTGATGAAAATTTAAATGTACGTGGATAGAGAAATAGAATAAAAAAGTGTAAAAATAGTAAATATGTAAAAGTATCTGCAAAAATTTTCTTAATTTGGAAATAAACAATTTTTGTGGGACGGCTCAAAAAGGAAAGTTGATCAAATTATGTGGAACAGAGAGAATAATATTCAAACATTACGTTTTGTGTTACTCAGAAAAAATCTTATGATGTCAAGTGTCAATATTTTAAGTAAAAATCGAGTATTTCCATTATTTTGGTTAGCACAGATAAAAGTCTCCCCAGGAAAAATGAAATCTTCATTCAGATCGATTCATTGGAAAGCTCGTAATTTACAAGGAAACAACTAGCTTTCTCTTTCAAAACATAGGACTAGTAGTGAACGTAAGCATACAAAGCATTCAATACATGTATTGATGTCTAACTGCATTATTTGTTGAGCACTTATTTCGACGAGAGAGAAATGAAAAAGTTAGACAAAACATTGAACATGTGGCCTCAAAGATACAACGATATGTTTTTACCCACAATGTTTGGACATAAACTTTAATTACCAATGAAACATGTGCGAGAGAAAAAAAGAAAAGGAAAGAACAAAATCGTTTACGTTGTTAGGCCTACCAAATCACCAGGACTCACATATGAACATATTGCATTTCTTGAAGCCTCTAGGTCGCAGAGCCGATCCTCATATTAGAGGAAAACTAGAACTTCACATTCTCACATTAGTTTGGGATTTGCGATATCAAACGCTAGGTGCCATGTGGCGGTTATTTGATAGTCAGAGACACTCAAAAGGGTTGATGGAGGCTGAGGTGATTTGGAACTTTGGAGGGTGAGGTCGTAAAAAGAAGAATACGCAGACAAAGAAGACGACAAAGAAGGCAGCAACGATTAAAACGATGAAACAACGGAGGATGGGAGTTTTTGGACGTTGATATGGTGGCAAAGCTTCATTCTATTTTGGAGGCTGGCCACAAATTTCGTTCATGGCTAAAGACATGTACAAAGATAAAGTATAGGAAGAGGTCTAGGGTTTTCTTCATACTTGAAGGGAGAAAGAGAGATCAAATATGCGAACAACGGGTAGGAGAAATGGAGGTTGGGCTTGTTTGCTGGATTTTCAGGGGAAAAATTTGCCTTTAACACTCGGGGGGGGGGGGGGGGGGGGGGTTGTTCACTTTAATTAAATGTCACTAAATGACATTTACTTTTTATTATTTCTGAAGAAATAATGGAAGATTCAAGAAGTGAAAGAAACCAACTTCTGAAAATGTGTCCTGTTGATAAGGGATAAGTGTGGTTGATTACTTATTAGTGAGTGATTATTTCTTAAGTGAGTAGTTTATCTCACTAAGTGGGTAGTTTCTTGTAATGATAGTTCTTTTCTACAAAGCCTCTAGTATAATTATTGGGTCAAAGAAGAAAAACACACACACACACACACACAATCAATCATTAACTAGACAAATTAGTCTTTTTCTTTCTTTTGTTTAGAAGATTTTGCTGTCATCGATAGGAAGTTCAGTTTCCAGACTTGGAAACATTGTTATGTAAACATTTGCTATCAATTGAAGCTCTCTTTGTCATTTATGGGCGCACAGTCTTTTACATCTGATGTTCATCTCTTCGTCGAAGTTTCTCGCTTTCAGGAAAGTTCCCAGGCCCTAGGGGCAAAAAAGATCCCGCACATTTAATCGATCGTGCCGCCGGCGCACCGATCGATAGTAAGTTTGCCCACCAGCGCAAACAGGGGGGGAGGGGGGGGGGGGAGTATTAAAAATGAAACTGTTTGTTAAAGGCTTCGATTTAATCGGGCTACAAGCCTACAAATATAAAGATGAAGCGATTTCCCAGTGTATTCTAACTTTTGCTCTCAAGTTTTGGAGTAAACTGCAAAAATAAAAACCTACACGTGTAAATATACAGTTGATCAAAAAGTTCAGTAATTAGTAAGCTTCCCTAATGGCTATTGCCAAAGCTGTATATGGCCAGATCAACAAGCAGTTTCAGATTTGAGTGTTTGAGTGTTTGAGTGGTACAAGACTCCAAGTTATACATTACCTTGACAAAAGTCATTTTCGATTTGAAATTCGAACATATGGTGGACTTCGTAAATTTGCTCTCCAATGATAACCTAGTCACGCGCTAAGTAGCAAGAGTGATTCCAACCGTACTTCTAATAGTTAAATTTCAAATTACGTGACAGTAACATTTTTAGAATAATACTTACTAGCGACCATAGATATGTAGTTCTCCAACAGGTGGTCCACATCATCGATCAATTTGGAATTTTGAACTAAAGTTGAAGTATCAATAGTATCTCATAGACAGCCGTAGCTGTTATCCGAATTGCTGTGACCGGAAGACCAATACCAATGACCACTTGGAGGAGGATAACATACAATGTTCAGCATTATTTGTTCCATGGGTTTGCGTCAATTAACTTGACAACTCATTTCGCCCTTCATGCGCCCGACTTGTTTTGCTTTCGGGCGCAAAACTAGACCGGTAGAGACTATATATAGGTAACGTTAAGACACACTTCTTGTAAGAGTTAGCTTTTCGATATCACTTTTTATCTATATGCGCTCGAAAGATTTTAAGACACAGCTTGCAAGACTCCCAAAGTTGAGCCCTTCAATCTATTACTACTCCGTATGTAGAAGAGTATTCCTCATCGCATAGTTTTACTTGATTATCATTTACAATTGTGAGGGACGGTAATATATTTGGCAAACCCGAGATGTTAAAGGATTGTGAAAGTCAATAAATTTTTGAAAGGAGCTTATAGGTAACTATTACTCTAAAAAAACATGCATATGACTTGGCCACTAGTTACACTTTCAGAGGCTTGCCAGCACCTAAAGAAATACCTAACTAATTAAACAGCCCCCCTTATCAAACTCCAAATTAATGACTTTAAAGAGGAATAAAAAATTCTAAATTAATTAGATATGGTCTCTGTCTCAGTTTCTGGTGTTTGGCAGTTTCTGGTGTTAGGACGCGGTGTTGTCCACTTCAACGGTTCAATCTCTTCGTCTACTACTCAAAACCTTCATATACGGGCTGCCTGAAATAACAAAAATGCAAAGTAAAGCTTCAGCTGAGATGTACTGAGAAATTAAAGAGATTTTCACAGAGATGTGGAGATTTTCACAGAGATGATGCATCTTCTTTTGATGATAGGTTAAGTCTAATGGAAAACTAAATACCTCTCATGTGCGCATGCAATGCCCTTGGTCTCGTGACACGGAAGTGCGGCCTTGGAGAAATAGCATGAAAATATGCTTGAAAGAAGGTCTTGTTCTCTTTTAGCAGCTCTTCCCACACTGCAAGAATCACTTTAAACTGTCAATTAAGCATTCAACTATGCGACGAATTTGGATTACCCTGAACCAAATTTAAATTGCCAATGACTTGCTCCCTAGCTAGTCTGCAGGTTTCAAAGCATTGGACTGCGTGGCTATTCTAGGCCACACACGCACGTACTCAATGGAGAGTTCTTATCTAGATAGTCCCCACCATGTCACTCGTGAAAACAGTCGGCAAGAGCTCGTCTGCCAAGCAAAACCGAGATATACGACGTGTAGATAATGTTTACGCCTAACCCGGGTTTTAGGTCTACGTTTCTTTACATGGTAAGGTTCTATTTGTTGTTCCAATGTACATGATACTTTGCACCTAAGGGTTTCTCAAGACAAGGAGAAGGGGTGTGGGACGACTAAGGGGAGATGCCTGCAAGATATATAGACCTGTAAGCGTGACAACGGGCTGGATACCGGCATGCTTTGCAAGAGCCTGGATGCAGTCATCCCGGGTCATGTGGAATAGTAGGCACCTCTCTATCAAATTCTGAACCTGTCGTGTCAAATTCATTGCAAACAGAATTAGAACAAAACACAACAGCATTAATCATGTATAGACATTCTACCTAATATATATGGTACATATACAATACTGCTAAGCTAGCGTTTACCATTCTGATATGGCTATTTGGCTGGCAGTGCAAGCAAGGAAGCTGTTGTTGCCCATGACAAACCATCTCCTCTCGATCTCTCTCTCTTTCTCTCACGCTCGCTCTCGCTCTCACTCTCACTCACACTCTCGTTCTCTCACTATATATATGCGAATAAGGTAGCTAAATATCTCAATTTGGTCTTGTATGTTGACAAAAAAGGTAGCTAGATATCTTAAAAAGTGCCAAGAGTAATAGGATCTTTGTACGCAGATATTTGTAGTGATGAAAGAGAGTAGTACGGCTGTAGGAATAAGGCAGCACTCGGCAAGGGGGGAAGTTGGTTATCCGAGAATATCCAAGCGGAGGGCCAAAATTAAAGAGCATGCGAAATCCGAAACAAGACCTCATCCTCAAAGTGATAACTCTTACAGGCTTACCCAATAGCATCATGATTATGACTCTTTTTACTCTTACGGTCCCCAAAATTAGATTCACCTCATCGAAGTTTGATGAATGCAGAACCACCGTGTGGTCCCTCTGCGGACCATCCAAGCTCCTCCTATACATATTTCTAATGCATCCCCAGTGATGGAGGAGTTGATTTGCTTGGCACTACGAAACTGAAATGCATGTGAGTAAATCACATAGACCGTATCGTAGAAGCTTGAGGTCTGATCTATATTCATCTAGTTTAGCGAAATTGAAAGTAATGACTTAGTTGAGTTTTTTTAGAGACCAATGTGATAGCCTAGTGGTAAAGATAAATGTCATTCTTTTTCTGTGCATGGTCACAAATTTAAGTTTAGCGAAATCGAAAGTAATGATTTAGTTGAGTTTTTTTAGAGACCAATGTGATAGCATAGTAATAAAGGTCTCTCTTTTTCTGTCATAAATTCAAGTTCTCTTGATTTTAATGTAATTTGGGCAGTCATTCATTTTAAATTATTAAGTCGACTCATTGTCTTACAAACTTGATCAATGATCAAATCCTTAGCCCATGCCTTGTTTAGTTACCATTTAGGTTGTTTAGGATCTAGTCTTTATCCCATGCCATGGTCATAGGCTTACATCTTTGAACAATTAAAAAGTTTCGTCGGATCAATTACAGGCATCAATGGGCAATGAAACGATTTTATTCCACTAATGTTGGGGTATATCGTCTTGGATGACAGACATTATAAATTTGGGTGCCTCTTCCATCCAAACGCAATAATCATCAAGGACTCTAGCGTATTTTGCTAGTCCATGGGCTACTTTTTGTTTCTTGTGCGCCGTATAAGGCTGAATTCACATCTATGAAAGTTATTACACATCATTTTAGCATCATCAATCACATTGTCTATCGCTGATAAATTCTCTCCTTCTTGCCGAAGTGCTGAAATCACATTTGCTGCATCACCTTCAATAATTACGTTCCAAAAATCACTTTCTAATCCAAAAAGTACAGTTTCAGAAGCTGTCATTGCCTCTGCACCTTCAGGTTCTAATAAACTTATCATTTTCTTCGACAAACCTGCATAGAAATCGCCTTCCGTACCTCAAACCACTACCCCTATACCAATTGCATGTTCCCCTTCGAAAACTGCTGCATCAAAGTTAATTTTATAACAACTTACCGGAGGGGCCTGCCAAGAAACATGAATCATATTGCTAGGTTTTGATGGCTTGATTTGTGTGTCTTTGTATTGCTTCAGCAAATTGATGGTGGATGAGTACAATTCTAGTGCATCTCATTGAGCTCTTACGAATAAACACTCGTTCCTGTTGTTCCAAAGGTTCCAGCAAAGTGTCACCAAAACTTCAAACTCCTCTGTGTCCACTCTTTCCCTTACATCATGAAGAAACAATTTTTCGATCATAAGTGTTCATCATGAAGGGAAAATATACTCCAAATTCAAAAGAAAGTGTTTGACAAATTGTGTCATAACTTGATAGCTATAACAAGAAAGAGTAACGCATGCAGGGGCGGAGGCACGTTGGGACAAGGGGGGGCTGAAGCCCCTCCTGGCTTCAGGGATTTTTTTTTGGGAATCGCACTGACGCCGTTCCCGAGATCACGTTTCCTGAGGCCCAATCCCCAATACCCCGTTCCCCGAGAGACCCACAATTGACTCTCTCTCTCTCTCTCACGGACTCTCTCCTTCACTGCTTCACCGGCGACCAGCGACCTGTGGACTCTCTACTTCACGGCTTCACTCCCCTTCACTCCTTCAGACAGTAGCTTCGACGACGACAAGGGAGACCGGCGACTCTCTCCTTCACGGCTTCACTCCCGCGACGCCCTTGAAGAACCAGATCTGAGACTGAGATCTCCTGATCTTGACCGCTGACGACCTCCCGCAGACCCGCAGTCCCGCGAGTCCCACGCCGACGACGACGGGTGACAGCGGCCACGACACAAGCCCACTACACCTCAAGTCAACCGGCGTCGCGACGATTGACGAACAATCTTCAGTCTTCGCTCCACCGGTGCGGCCAAGAATTCACCACCGGCGACTTCCTTTAAATCCCACCTTCAATATCACTGATTCAGGTATGTCTTCATTCTTCAAATCCTTCAATTTGATAGCTCTGCCCCTGCTTGTTGAAGACTTCATTTAGTTATGTATTACAGGGTGCAAAGTCAACAGAATTAACTTATCTTAGTTCTTTTTCGTAGTTGCCTGTTCAGCTATTCTATGCTAATTTTTAAAGGAAAGGTGCGGTTTGATTTAAGGGTTTGATGGAGTTTCATTTTGTATATCTTGTGTTTGTGTAGCTTGGAACTAGCTCCTTTGCATCTCAAGTTGCATCTTCCTTACAACAACTCTGTGAACCATTTGGCTGCAGGTAATTTTGCACGAGCAAACTAGATATACATGATTTAGTTATATGTATAAATTGCAAACATGTTATCTGAATTCAATTTTAGGTTCTTCAACTTGTTTTCCCCGTGTTACTATGGTTTGTTTATCGTTCAGTTGCAATTTCACCAGAGGCATAAGTAGATTTCTCCTTATGTGCGAATACAATTCTACTTCAGGAAAAGTTTAGAGAGCCGATATTTCCAAAAACTTTTTACTAGCATCTAATCTAAATCAATTGGCGGGTTGCAAGGTTGTTTGTTTCGTTGTAATCTGCGCTAAAAACACAAAGTATTTCGATGGTAATTTGGCGGATAAAGAATGAATGCATGAATGAAGTAAACTGGTTTATGCAATTATGTTGTTTGTTCGTGTAATTGTTGTCTTTTCTTATAACCTGTTGTCTTTACTTGCTCTCTGTATGTGTTTCTCCAAAAATAATTTTCGTATTTTTTGTGTATTAGCGAAATACGCACTCTGTTTTTTTTTTGGGGTGCTATTTTACTTATAAATTTTTTTATTAATTTCGATATATTTTTAGCACCCCCTAGAGTGAAATCCTGACTCCGCCCCTGAACGCATGAACTCGGAACGAGTCTCATTCAACTTCTTTAAAGCAATACAAAATTACATTTTATGACTATTCTAAAACAAAATTTTTTGGATATCACCAGCTTTGTGACATTAGGAGCGCCTCGCCTAGAACTAGGCACAACGTTTCGAGGAAGTGCACAAAGTGAGGTGACGCACGCAATCTTGACCGTGGGATCTTGGCATCTTGATTCTTGACCATTGAGTCTTTGTGTTTTTTTTTTACTCTTTCAAAAAAGTTTCACAAAAAAGAACCCCTAAAACAGAATCCCCAAACTCGTTTCCTGCTCTTCACTGTGCCTCGCCGCACCTGTTCTTCATCCCGCCATCGGCTTCTGCTACTGACGCCGCAGGCTGCTGCTTCTGCTCCGTCGCCGACTACTGTTGCTACCATCGTTGCTGGCGGCTACTTCTTCTCCCATTGCTGCCGACTGCTCTTCTTGCAAGGTTAGTCCCACTGCTGCCGGCGGCTCTCCTTTCCATTTACCTGCTGCCGGCGGCTCTCCTTTCCATTTACCGAAACAAATATTTTGTTAAGCTAATTTTATCTTGTTCCTTGTATAAACGTAAAGCAAAATGCCAGCATAAAATTGAAACTGTCAATTCTACGTAAAATAGATGAAGCTTGGACTTGTAGTTCAGTTTCGGTCTGTATTGCAGCAGTTCCAGTATCATTCTTATATTCTATGAAAAGCAGAATTTTTCAAGCCTTATTGTCATTGTTAGCTCACTAGTCATACTGCATTTCCTAGTGTTGGAAGTTTGTTAAATTGTCATATTCTTGGAAAATTTTAACGTGATTTTATGGATTTAATGAACTAATATTTATTTAGTTTTTGTTTATTTTTATTTAGCGCCTTGCTTCGAAAAGGCCTATGCAGGGCGCCTAGGTTCCAGGGATCCTTTGTACCTTAGGTGCGCCCACGTATTTAATAACAGTGCCATTGGGTAACGTGTGAAATCTGTGCGGTTTGACATTAGTAACATGCTTACACAAAGACAACTTACGATCATTCACAGGTTAAGTCTCCTAAAAAGGTGTCAAAAAGAATAAGAAAGTAGGAAATAAGGAAAGGTTTCTCGTCCTTTTTCTTAAAATCAAAATTAAAAATATGGGGAAAAAAAAAAATAAGACAAGGATTTGGAATCTCCCAGTGACATATCATTTCTTGTTCGTAGCTATATTATCTTCTCTTAGTCTCGAAGTAGAGAATCCAAAGTCTCAATCTAAGAAAAACCCTAAACGGCCTTTAAACCCCCTCCCCCTCTCTCTGATTTCAATTGCGATTCAACAGCCAAGATTTGATTCAAGTAAGTGCCAAGTTCACACGATTACAATCACGTATATGTATAGCTTAAGCCCTAATTTACATCGTTATGCCATTCCCCATGTTATAATTTTCATGTTCATGTATCTATGTTATACCTAAAAAATGCTAGATTTGCATATTTTGGATGCTGCATGTTAACTAGTGCTTAGCTAGAGTTTTAGTTGTTAAGAATGGGTGAAACGTGGGTTATTTTGTCATCATTGTGTTCAACTTAATCTGTCTCTGTGTGAGTTTGTGTATGTGTGTTTATCTTGAATTGGGAGACTTGAATTCTACCTACTAAGTATGAGGATTATCCAGAGAAGTAGCAAAAGATGATGAGTTCTTTTAAGATCATTGCTGTTACACTTATCTCTTGGTTAATTAGAATTTGTACAATCTACCTCCTCTCCTCCGCGCTTATAATTACTGATATTGTGTGTATTCTGGAGAAATTGTCCATGGAAAGTGTCGAAGCAAAAACCCTTATACAATTGAATAGGAACATAAACGTTCCAGACTTTGCTGTTTGCTGAATGCAGACTGTCCATTCCACTTTTATTTATTTTTTGATACTCTGCTCTGTTTCTTTCCTAAATAATGTTTTTTGGCCAGGGAATTGCTCTTATTGGCACAACATAGTATACGTAGCATCTTGATGATGCTGCCCATTGATCCATCAAAGAAGTTATCATTTCGCCGCTGCATCAGTGATGGAGATTTGGTTATTGTATACGAGAGGCACGATACCATGAAGGCTGTTAAAGTCTCTGAAAGTTCAACGCTTCAGAACCGTTTCGGTGTTTTCAAGCATTCGGACTGGATCGGTAAACCCTTTGGGTCTAAGGTGTTCAGCAGCAAGGGTGGATTTGTTTACTTGCTAGCTCCAACTCCTGAACTATGGACTTTAGTGCTAAGCCACAGAACTCAGATTCTCTACATTGCTGATATCAGCTTTGTTGTAATGTACCTGGAAATAGTTCCTGGTTGTCTGGTTCTCGAGTCTGGGACTGGAAGTGGATCTTTAACGACCTCACTTGCAAGGGCGGTAGCTCCTACTGGACATGTCTACACATTTGATTTTCATGAACAAAGGGCAGTTTCAGCTAGGTAAGAAGTCGACTTTATCAAACCGTACACCTGTTGTTTATAGAATAGTGAATTTGTCAATTATGTACCTGTTGTTTCTGAATAGTGAGTTTGTCAATTATTGATCTCAATGCTGCTGAGTGCTGAACATCTTATGTTAAACTTACCTAATTATTATACTTCATATGAATTGGTAATTGGTAATTGAGTATCACAGGGCTTGAAGAAACTCCAGTGGTGAAAGTTAAACATTCTTTCGAAGAATGTGTTGTCGATTGAATTAAAAGACTGCGTCTTTATGCTTTTCTCAGATCAGTTATCTGCGTCACTCATTACCAAGTGTTTTATTGAGCTGGTTGTTCCTACCAAAGAGTGGCATATCTTATAAGTGTTGGGCATTAAGTTAAGTCTGCCTTGTTGACATTCCATTGAACGTTTCTATGCATTAACTTCATCATCCCTTCATTAGTCACATCCAACCGACCAATGCACTTTGTGCATGGCTGTCGAGCAATCAAGCTTCGTATTGTCTATAGAGTTTATTGATTGAGTTTGTTCCATATAATGTACAGCTGATCTCTTTAAGTGAGAATTGATTAATAAAACACAACGAAAATCGAAGCATCTTGTTGTGTTCCCCATGTAAAGAAAATCCTTAGCTAAAAGTTATGTTACATGGCCTCTTTAAAATGCATGAAGAAATGTCAGAGGCTCAACACTTGGGAAGGTTATGGGATATGTTTTTGACCGATAATTCTCATAGGATATGCCACTATGAACACTGGTTATGTGCTCTTTCTATTTCATATTGCTTTAGGATGAATCAAGTTTTTGATTAAAACAATACATGTCACCTTAAAGCCATTATACCCTAGAGACTACAACTGCCGTGAATATTTTGTCGTGGTCCTCTGTTTTGGGTGGCGGAATTAGACAAATTTGACGCTTAGACGCTTAACTGACCCCAATACTCATACCTAGTCCATGTAACTAGGCTGGGAGAAAGAAAGAAGTAACAAGTGAAAAAGGAAAGTGAAGAAGTGAAAAGGAAAACATTAGTGAATCCTATCTCAGGATATAAAATATTACTTACTTCATAGGCATCACATGTATGTATCAGATCAAACGGACTACCCTTTGATGGGAATTATTCACAGGTAATCAAGTTCAAAATTTCGAATTGATAAATTTTGTCTCTTTTATGCAGGGAGGATTTTGACAGGACAGGATTGAACAGCTTGGTCACGGTGGGGGTACGAGATATTCAGGGGGAGGGGTTTCCTGATGATTTTACTGGGGTGGTAGATTCTGTCTTTTTGGATCTGCCGCAACCTTGGCTGGCCATTCCATCTGCTGGTAAAATGTTGAAACAAGATGGTGTCTTGTGCTCCTTCTCACCATGCATTGAGCAAGTACAACGTTCATCTGAAACACTTGGATCACATTTTACTGGTAAGATTTATGTGCATTCTTTGCTTATTTTCAAAGATGGTTTGCAATCTTTTCATAGCATTTACCATCTTGTTTGTCACTTTGAACTACCATTCACACTGGTTACATATTAACATATTTTTCTCTTGTAGATATAAGAACTTTTGAGGTATTACTCCGCACTTATGAAGTTCGAGAAGGAAAAATGGAGAGCTGCCAAGGGGATGAAGGCAGTTCTTTTGGATCCAGTTCTTTTGGATCCCTTCCTTGCAAGAGGAGGCAGACATCAAATGAAGGGAGCAATTGGCAGGAAAATCCTAGCTCCCCAATGATCATTGCTAGGCCATCCGTTGAGGCAAGAGGTCACACTGGCTATTTGACATTTGCTAGACTCAAGTGTGCCGCATGATCCCTCTTCAAGATATAATGGAAAAATGTTTTGGGTTGTTATGTTGCTAGTTACCAGATCGCTTGAAAGTTTTGAATGAGCTGTTCTTGGCTTGCGCGCATCTTTTGGTTTTGAATTAAATGGAAAAAGAATGCTTTTGAGTATCTCGAATGCCTGTGTTGTAAAAGATTACAGAGCTTATCTCAGAAAGAGCAAGAGAATCAAAATTTTGGAACCCCTTCATTTCCTATGGGGTTTGAATAGAATTTTTGCTAGTTTATTCCCTTTCTTTGTTGGTTTTGGGTATCAGGTGATGCTAATTGAAATACCAGAGTTTATGAGCAGTAATTGCAGGCCAACGGCTGGAACGAGAGCTGGCGGACCAACCGGCAGATGGGGAGGAAGCTTGAATTAACAGTTACTGATTGCACCAGAAGTATTCCACAGCTAATATATTTTCTCACTGTTTAGTTTCGATGGCAGCAGGATCAGTCTATAAGCTCCGCTTGGCTCGGTTACCTTGAAGAAATGAGTGAGCCTCAAAAAATCATTTACCGTTACAAGCTTGGCCTGATTCATTTAAAAAAAGCAAGCTGGAATAAAAGCTACTCCACTTTGTAACAAGCCCGATTAAAAAGCTCGTTCCGTAAATGAGCTTTACCAAGTTCTATCATATTACATATCTAACTCCTGCATGGCTTGCTTACCTTCAACTAACGGCACATTGCTTCCTATTTATCATAAGCTAATAGGGTTTAGGGTTTTGGAAACACCCCAAAAAGGAAGATAAATTACACCATTTCAATGGCCCATACAGAATTGGATGGATGGTTCTGCATTGGCTTAGGACCTCTTAGCCTTATATGTTAGCATTGGCTTAGGACCTCTTAGGACTATACATAACAGAACCCACTTATAGACCAAGCCACCTTCACAAGAGTAGGAGCAAGGTTAGAATCATTACGATGAGGTCTCACTCGTTTGCTTGAGGAGATGTCAGCCGCTGGCACCTACGCTGATGTTCTTATCCACATCCACGTTCACACAGAATGACGATTTTGGTAGATAATTTGAGGGAAGACCATGAAAACCCAAAAAAAAAAAAAAAAAAGGCCATATTTTAAAGAAAATAAACGACGTTCTCATAGTTCTAGAAGTGAAGTCCACTACGTAGTGGAAAGGTTCACGTGTGAATTAAGCACGCAATTAGAGACAAAATCTAGCTACAATTCCAGTTGAAAAATCAATCACACAGTTTCAGATCAAAGAACAGAAGACGGCAATCATAAGCCGGCAGTTATTGTCGTCGCATTGATTCATTTGAATGAGAACCAACTAAACATTGGAGGGCAACATGGGCGAAATCGGTACATCTCAAACTACTGCATACCAAAAAGATCTGTTCATCACATAGTGATGCATTTGGGGGGAGCAGGATCGCTCCGACTCTATAAATGCTATACCTATCTGTTCATCTCAAGAACCAAGTGACTGATTTTACACAATAGCAACATGGGGTACAGTAATAAGACATCCATGAGATATACCTCGTCTAGGATACAGGATAATGACTGTTTTTAGCATTCAAAGTAGAACAATTTCCTCGCCAACATCAGACTTCCCGATGTCAAGTTCACTATCAACTTCTCCTAGAATTTCGATCAAAGATAGCTTAGATCAACTAATCACAAGACAAGTAGACATCAACATAAATGTGATTGTTACGTAAGTTATAACAGGTAATGCCTCAGCAAAGAATCACTATAATGGGCCAAAATCTGAAGATATTTACACACTTTCTCTACAAAGTATGGTCACTAAATCACCATGGAAAGAGTTCTTTTTTTCCATAGTATTGACAGACAAGGCATACAAAATGGATATATATATATATATATATATATATATATATATATATATATATCCTAACTCTTACTAACCTCTGAGACGAAATCTCTCCGCTACTCTAGCTGGCACCTAGCTTTTACAGTTACGTCAGTACCCAATAAAACTCACAGCTCTGTCTTCAAGTGCGGAAAATGCCTCCAAAATAAAGTCCAGTGGAAGAACCCACCAACTGCCCAGAGCTCCAATTAAAAAGTGCTTCTGATTGTTTAAGTCAACTCTTGCCAAGCAAAGAATTGTGTAATCTTCAACTTCAACTTTAGTTGCATACAATGACTGCAGAGAAAACCACTCTGTGACTTTCAACAATCGGGATTAGAGAAAACTACATTTTTCTTTGGCAATACTGAAGTAATGCAATCTTATTTTTGCTTTCTTTTGGGTGGGGTGTGGGTGCAGGAACTTCCTGGGTTGACCAGAAGTTGCTGATCTAACATATCAGGACATGTAAGGAATGACAAGTGAGCACGAAGGAGTCAATTAGAACTTTGTTAGTTATACGTGGAAGGGCATCATTTCATGATAGCATAGATTTTTCAAACCAGCTTCTTCTCACGTCTTAATGGAATTGACTTGCTGGCTATTTAGTACAAAATTATTCTTTCTTAGCTACTAAAGTGCTCCTGAGCAACTAAAATGCATAACTACATGTGTGGCGGTCAGTCCTTTGGCAGATGTCGAAGCGGCTATAAGAGACGCCGCAAGAAGTGAATGAAGAATAATCTAAATACCCAAATTTTAGGGACCAAATAATGTAGCTCACTGAAGTCCAATTATATCAAAGCAACAGTGCAGTACATCATTTGGGTCGTCTGTCTCGTAGAAAATTTGAGCAACTTTGTATTATCTGAGAACTGGTCATTTTCTCTACCTACCCACAGAAAACGGTTATTTGACAATTGGCAGATGTCCAATGTTAAATATAGGTAAAAAGGTGTCTATGTAACACCATGCAGAGCCGCCAGTAACTTCTCTTAAAGATGAGCATTTCATTCTTGCCCAAAGGCAACAGATTCAACCAATTAAAGGATACTAACCAGGATTGGACCTCGAAGGAATGTGATTTAGCAAACAAATATATACCAAAGCCACAACAGTAAGAAGACTCGCCTTAAATTTTGACAATATGGGATGTTGACGCATATACTGACGTTGCAACTGCAAATTTAGAGAAACAAAGAAGAAGCACAACTAAGTCATTCGTTCATTTGCAGACAAAGACTACGTCAACGATTATCATAGACTTTGCTTGAAATATTTGATGCACATTTATGCATATTCCATAGTATAACTAGGAATCACAAAAAACAGAGAACTACTATATTTGTACCATTTTCCCATGCCTAAATATGAAAGCTACAATATGATTACAACCATGTTTACCGTATCAGCTAGCCATCCCTTTACCTCAGTATACTAATCATCTACAGGCCATAAGTCAAGCTGGCGAAAGGTAAATAGAGAGTGCCTGCATTTATGGCCCCAATAGCCAGAGTAGCTAGGCAGTAACCCAGGTCTCCACCAACCAAAAAAATCACATGAACCAGACAGTGCACTTGTGCCTGGTGCACAGGTGGCAACACACACACAGGATTATCAGGGAGGCCACCATCTCTCTTCATGCCTTTCTATGTACACAAAGTAAAAACTTCATGCTGCCAAGTGCAATTACAGGCCGATCGACCACCAGTCTCACCTTGTTCTGGCCCAGTTTGAACACGTTATTAATGTATTCCCCTTCTTTTAGTGCTTTTAGTTTTCCTTCTTCCAGAAACACATAAAATTTTATCAAAGTCATACGCAGTAGTACCTCATATAACAGGGCAACTTCTCTTATATATGAAAGCCATTATTCAAACTAGTGTTTTAAGCATTCAAACATTTGAAAATGGCATGCAAGTGGTGGCTTTTTTTTTTTCAAAATTTCAGAAAATGGCAGCCAGTTTCAAAAATGTAAACTAAATATAAATAGGACTTCAAAACACATAAAACGTAATTAAACATCATAGGTTTGCTGGTGTAGATAAAAATGCTATAGTAGTAAAAACAGAGACTATCGTTATGTGTCGTAAAATTGTTGATTTCTTCGGCTAATGCTCATGGGATACTGGATTGGGGTCACTATCATAGTTCCATGTTCATGCCCATGTGGTAGAGACCACACATGAAAAATCTGATGCAGCTCTATTAACTCTAAGAAACAATACATGAATCAAAATTCTTCCTGACCTGGTCAACAAACATATAAACTGAGAAAGGGCTAGGCTTTGTGGTCAAAAAAATAATGATGACTTTGGCTGCAAGAATGGCGGGATGACCCGCATTCATAAACACGGTTAAGAAAAGACAAGCAGGAACCAGCAACTTGCTGGCAAACATCAGTAAAGTATGTGGATCTTCTTGAAATTTTGAGTCACCCAACAAGCCCTGGCGATGATCATCCTCCAAAATGGTAACACCTGCGGTAGTGATTGTCAATATAAACTACAAGAATTTATAAAGATGCAAAGCATCAGCAACCATGTAGTTCATACCACCCATAGAGTACGCAGGGCGCGGACAAAGTATAACTGACCCAAGTGCAACTGATACACCAAATATGCTCCCCACACTGAATTTATGTCCTGAAAAATGCCAAAGTTGTTAAGAGATTATGCAATGATTTTATTATAGAGCAGTAGATCAGGATGCAGTAAAGAAACAAGAAAGCCGTATGTTTAAGTTAGTCCATACGCAGCAAAGTCATGAGTAAACCTATAGCACAAAAGTAATAGCAGCAGCAGCAGCAGTAGTAGTAGTATGTAAGCATAAGTGAAATGCGTAAAAAGCACCTGCAAACTCTACGTAATAAGAAACAAGGCAAAAAAATGACCACAAAAGTAGGGTCTCAGGCTGTGTAAGAAAATTTGGAGAGCTCGAACAATAGCCAAATAAAAGCTCCTAGCATAACTTTCCTGTGGACTCCACCAAAAGACCTGATGAATACATGGAACTTTCCTTAGGCGAGAAAAAGGAGTGTCAAGAATAATGGACTGGAGCATCCATTATCCCATTCCCACCAGATTACATATCAAGCAAAGAGGTGACTTTGCCCATCTCCTCCTGTGATCCCACTACATATACCATCTTAGACTGCATAATCTTTTGGTTACTACTGAACACCAAAAACATGCTGGGCACCTTGCCACTTCAATGGAAAAACAACGGAGATGGGGTTCGGTTTTTGTGTGTGTTGAGTGAGAGGGGGGCAGGTATTCACACCTTGTAATACACGCTTCAATCACTTTTATTATATTTTCGTGCAAAGGAAAACAACTCCTATTCCAGTTAAGAGAAGACCGTTTTATTATGAGGTAGAAGCAAACAGAAGCAACCAAAGAATAAGGGCAGGCTGCTATAACTTATTAGTGATCGCCAAAGCTCAAGTGACTCTCAAGTGATTTTTCTTTCACCCAATATATCAGTGTCTGTCTGCACTGATGCTACATCCATCTGAAGCCACATGTCCAAGAGCTTTTGACAAATTCCTTACTTCCTGTTACTCCTCAAACTGGAATAATGCTTTATTGGAAGATTCTTTAAAGCCTCTCTCTTTCTTAAACAAAAATCACAAATGGTTCATATTTTGGTTCGCTGATATTCTTGTGCTCTATATACCTCTGTTCACAATACACATGAATAATGTTAACATCCCAAACTTCTAAACCAAAAGTCAAAGCTACAATGTTGTGGCTCACCAGTCACCACTATCCAAGCATTTTAACATTAAGGTCCACTGCTTATAAAAAGGACAACAGGATGACATCACTTTGGCTTCAACTTTGGGTAGGAAAAATCTGGGAAAAATAGCAATACTTATGCAATATGACAGGTAGTGGCATAAATTGTCGAAAAGTGGAATACAAGCTTTAGAAATAATATAAATTAGGGTTGTAGATCAAGGATTTATAACAATTCATAGTGGGTTGAATTCAACATTACGAAGAAACCAAAGAAAGAGAAATAATGGAACATAAACGTAAAAGGGTAGCATTGAAGTGGAATTTGGTCGCAGAGACCTAAACCCACTTAAGAATCTCTTTCCGTTCGTAAAAAAATTGAGGCAGATAGCATTACTTATACTCAAAATGATAGGCAGTGGCCTCCTATGTGGAAGAATGGAACTACGGCAGGCAAGCTATACAAAGCATGACTTCCTAGAAGTAGGCTTGTAATCCACGGCGTTGTAGAATCCCATAGCCCGTTTTAGAACCCACATATTTCATAATCTAGACTTCAACATCATTAAGGATTTAAAGGAAGAGGTAAGGAAAGAATGCGATAGAAAAATATCATACGGGGTTAGCTCACTTTTTCAAACTTGAAGTCGTACTTGAGCTGTAGCTCAAGAATGATAGCCATGAAAAAAATTTCAGTCACTATAAGGAATTCAGTCATGCTCACCAAATTGGAAGGGCATTTCAATCATGGATACAAATGCAAGGCAATATAGATACAGGATGTGGAAAACATAGAACAAATGAAAATTAAGAACCAGTAGAGCATTCTTTGAGAGACAAGTAGACGAGACTTCAGATAAAAGTGTCAGTCTAGCACTTCAAGACATCTTAAGCCTCCACTTGCAAATAAAGTATCTAACCTAATCTCAAAAACTGAAGAGTAGCTATAAACCATGGTAAAATTGGTGAATCTGTTGATAGCATGTAGAGCCATGTAAAGCAATAACCTCGAGAAGTGAGAGCAAGAGTTAGCATTGGCTTCTTGGGAATGTTACTAGTTTAAAGGAAGATTTGGTTAGCTATTGTTTCATTTTCGTCACTATTTGGTTGATAACGAAGACAAAAAATGCCTCTAGTACCACAGATCAACTTTCAAAGATTTGTGTCCCGTACCACAAACGGTCCCCATTGAAGTCAAGTAGGACCAGACCACAGCATGTTTTGGCCTTTTAAATCCAAAAGCAACATGGTGCCAAAAATACAAATAGTTACGTATTGTCAGATACTCTGCCCTATAGAGTGACCGTTTTCTAGAACACAGAAAAAACGTCCCCAATTTGAGGAAACAAAATCAATCATAACAATAAAAACAGAACAATTGTGCATAAAATTCTTAATTCCTCGAAATAAGTTCACTTTACAGGGAGAAGTGAGGTAAGCAAAGTAGCAAATACACAAGTATACGAACAGGGGAATTGGTTGATATTTGATACAAACCTGCATTTTGGAAACTGGGCACGTCAAGATATCTGTGTATATACAATTTCCAAAGGGAACCTGGGCTCCGGTTTTGCAGTACAGTCTGTTGAAGGCCCTTCATCCAAGCTTTCACAGGTTGAAATTTCCCATAAACTGCAACGAATTGCACCGCCATCGTAAAAACTAATAAAGGTATTCATCACTGACCAATTACAATAACATAGACATGAATGTATTGAATTTCAATTACTGATTCCGTTTCATAGTTGGTGTCCCCTCTACATTTTGCAATTTCAAGGGGGAAACCCTTAACGTCTAAATATTGAATCATAATCCAAACGGTAAAAACTAATCAAACGGGTATTGCTTCAAAAGCCAAATTAGAGCAAAAAGCAATCGATCGAATGAGATAAAAATCATATAATGGGGGGTTATATTGAGTTGGTTAGTTTTTTTTTTCCTTTTGTTTTGGTAGACTAAAGTGGAACTTACGGATACTACTCGAGTGGGAGGCGAGAGATGCCCTGTATGTAGTCGGCAGAACAAGCCTGGCTGTCTGCGCCGCCATACTCCTACTATTTTGGTTGTACTGTAGTACGTTGCTGCGTGTGTCACTGTGTGATCCCGTCGCCGCTCAGGCTTTCTAAATGTGAGAAACACAATTTTCATAAACTTCTAAACTTAAACCGGAAAAGTTTTGGTGCAACAGAGATGGACCGAACTGGCGGCGGAACTGCGGAAGCAGCACACTTTTGTGGCTAAAAAGCCCAGAAATTTATTGAGTAACAGACAGGTCAAATTTAGCAAGATGGATCGACTTTTACTTGAGCATCATTGAGTTTCTTTTGTATTTTGGGCTTTCAAATTTTTTGCTATCCACCGAGGGCGCTTGGTTATGACCCGCTCCCTTAGTCCCAGGTTTAGGTGGAAATTGTACATTACCTACATTACTTGCACAATGTTTAAAGATTTTCTTAACTAGGTTAATGCATGCTATGAAACACTCCAAATATTTGCTAAGAATTTTAAAGTGGAGCCCGTAGGAATTAGCTAGCTTTAGAGTTTTGGGTGTGGCTCAGCTCGTAAGTAGTCATTAACAATGTTAGGCGTCATCAACTTAAGAATAAATTACAAGCAAACAAGTTGACGTTTGTTCAAATTGCAGTTAACGCCTTAATATCTTAACATTAGGTATGCCTTGAAGTGTCCCTCTTTGTTCTCATCATGTGTACCCCTCTATTTGAAAGTTTGATAGGCACCACTCTTAGCAAGTCTGATGACTCTATACAGATCAACGCTAGAGTCTAATAACAGACTTGTAATAAAAGCTTAAAGTACTAGCAAACGACATTTGAACATGACGATCGCACAGACTATTTAGTGCAGCATATCTTTTTTATTTTTTATTTTGATGAACGGGTAAACTTTGTATTAAAATCAGACAATTACAACCATGTTCCTGTCTTCTTCCACTATTGATAACAAGCTGAATGAAGGTGGAACAAAGCCAAAAAGGTTGTAACCAAAAAGCATTAGCTGCTAGATTATGGGCTACAACATTCGCCTCTCTTGGAGTGTGCATCGCCTCCCAACAAGGAATCTTGGTCAACAGGTTCTTTGTTTCATGAATAACATTCCTACTTCTCCAGTTTGGGCCGGGAGAAAGGTCTTTTATGGAGTTGATGATGACAAGGGCATCCCCTTCCAGAAAAAAACATACTCCTTATATTCTACAGCTTTCTGAATAGCCAACAAAGCTGTCAGGGCCTCAGCTTCTTCTGCATTGCCACTGTTGACTTTCATAGTGAAACCAAATTCACATTTCCTTCATCATTCCGGCAGACCATTGCTAAGCTTGCCGTGGTACCTCTAATTGCTGCATCAAAGTTGAATTTGTACCAGGCAAAGGGAGGTGGTATCCAGCCGAGTGGTTCAGGATGTCTTTGTGGCTTGGATTGGTTAATCACCTTAACAAAAGCCTGAGTTTCCAGATTTATAGATTCAGCCAATCTTGTCACGTTGATAGGTGCTTTCTCATGAATTACCTTGTTTCTAGTGAGCCAGACTAGATCCATTAGGGTGGTTGCAAAGATAGCATACTTCTTTTGGTAGTCCAAGGTAAGACACAGGCATTCTAACATGGCCAGCAACCTGCAGCCACTTTGATGTGGAAGTCTTAGGTGGTCTGAAACCCAATCGCGAATTGCGCCAAAGAACTCTTGTAGTGCTGCATTCGATGAACAGATGTGAAGCTGTTTCAGGGAGATCTCCACACAGAGAGCATAAGTTACCATCAGTAGAGTTGTGGTTGGTTTGGATTGGTTGAAGGGGAAGGAGATTCCAAGCAATTCTCCAAATAAGGATCTTGTGCCTTTCCTGAATTTATCTTTCCACAACTTTTTTCCAGAACACTTGAGGGAAAGCATTGTTGTGTGTGAATCTGTGCTTGTTTGCTTCCAAATAGGCTGACTTTGTAGAAAAGTTACATGTTCGATTTGGGGTCCAAGCTATGAAGTCTTGGGGTTGTTGAGTTGGAAGATGAATTTTCTTGATGTATTCCACAGTTTCACTGTCTTGGATGCTAAGTTCCATCGGAATCCAAGGATCTTCCCATAGCTGCCCCAATCCTCCCGTGAGCTTTGCAAATGCCCTTCCATAGCCAAGAAGATGTACTCTTTGCTTTATGTTCTAAGAACGGAATACCTCTAAGATATTTTGAGGCCACAATTTGAACCCATAGAGCTGCCGGGTTAGTCAAAATGGTCCATCCCAGTTTTGCCATCAAAGCTAAATTAATCTCGGACATGCGCTTGAAGCCGAGTCCTCCTACAGATTTGGCAGAGGTGGAAATTCAGTTTGGACAAATGTTGGAATCACCAAATCATCAACTCAAGGCAAGCTACTAGCTGCAAAGTCTTGAGATTAGTGACAGAGAAGAGATATGTGGGGTATCAAAGATGGGGGGAGCTTTTGCATGCCACACATACTGATATGCTGCAGTTTATGAACCACACAAAGTCCACTCATTTCCTGATTTCCACACACTTCTGCGTCCACAATACAACACTAACCTCCAAACTACAGAGCCCCTGGGCCGTGGCTGACTAGTCTGGTTCACGGTTTCTACTTGTTTTACTGTTGTCCCACCACCAAATTCAGCCTTGATTTACATGTGAATGCCTCAGAATTCTCCTAGTCAAAGAAACACAGTTTAAACGGTGTTGGTTGCTCCTTTTCTGAAAGTATGTGATAGCATTATTTCGCACCCCGTGCAACGTTTTGTTAGGCTCTCTATCTCCCAGATTGTTTCAATGGAGTGCAATGTGTTAGTTCTGTCTCCTTCGTCTCCGTGTTTCAAAGCTCGTAAACCTCCAAACAGAAACGCTCACGTTATACTAATCACTCCAGCTTTGCAGTATTGCTCGTCTCCCGTTAAATCGTCCATTCGCTCGTGTTATAGAGCCTGTGCGCTTTCCTTTTCTTCCCCGTCAGGCTTCAATGACCAAACTACTAGTTATTTGTCATTATTTACAAGGCAAAAGTCAGATGACTTGGAGGTCATCGTTAGAGCTTCTTCTGTTCCTGGAAGCGCAGACGAGGCCCCAGCCTCCAAGCGTACGTCCAGGACCTTGCAGCTTGGAGCTATGTTTGGATTATGGTATCTACTGAACATCTACTTCAATATCTGTAACAAACAGGTTAGTTGTTAGTTGTTCTTTGCATCAGTCCTGTTTTGCAAATTCGTATCAGGATCATAACCAGTTAGTTTAGTCTTTTGCTTAATGTTGTCGATGTTAAGAAATTATAGGTAGTTATTATTAACAGGTGCTGAAGGTCTATCCATTCCCAGCAACAGTTACAGCCTTTCAATTTGGATGTGGGACTGTGTTAATTTTGATTATGTGGGGGTTCAATCTCTATCCAAGACCAAAGATTAACAGATCACAGGTTCTTCAGCCCGCCTCCCCCCCCCCCCCCCCCCCCACACACACACACACACACACTCACTTCTTTTACTTTTTCAAGTTTTCGTGCTTATTTTAGGACTAAATCCTCAGTTTTCAGCTGGCAACAATCCTACCATTGGCATTTTTGCATACCATGGGAAACACTTTGACCAACATAAGTCTTGGAAAAGTAGCTGTCTCATTTACTCATACGATCAAAGCTATGGAGCCCTTCTTCACTGTTGTGCTCTCTGCCCTGTTCCTCAGTGAGGTGTGCATCTCTTAACCAATAAATAGGCTTGTTAGACATATAGCTACTTTAGTTTGAGCCTCACAAATTAAGAATACTTGTTGAATGTTAGTCTGGGGTCATCACTTGTCTACTATAAAATGATTCTTTTACAGTTTCTTCAGATTTTAGCAAAAGAATCTCTTCGTACTAACGTGTTACGTGTCTTGTGTAGTTGTCCATGGGCTGAGTATCCCACTTTAAACTGAATTTGATATTAGGTATCGTATGAGAAATTTGAATTCTACTTATGTCAGGAGTGAGGTTCCTGTATATGAGGAAGCAAGAAGCAATAAGCTATGTGCTTTTTTAAGCTACATACACAGGTTTTTGGGTGCACAACTACTGGACTAGCTTGTTTTACTTTCGCTTGGTTACTTGTGGTCTTGTGCTTCTGAAGATATAATCCCACTTAACTTTGGTACAAAGCTGAGCAAAGAACTTGTTCCTTAATTTTTGTTGCTTATGACAAGGGATGAAGGGGAACTCCATTCCTACTTTTCTCTTTTGTTAACTGCAGCACATTCTACTGTTTTTCTTCCATACAATTAGATAGTCTAGTGCTCTTGACAGTCAATTTTCCGGGCATTATTGAATAGCCTGAATTACCAGTGTGTCATTTGACGTTCAGTTTGACCATCCTGTGCATGCAGTGGCCCACTCTCTGGGTAGTTTCTTCACTCGTACCAATCGTAGGCGGTGTAGCATTGGCATCATTCACAGAGTCGTCATTTAACTGGTATAGCACCAATCCCTAATTGTCTCATCTAGATAAAGAGTTAGCCATATTGATTGATGGCTTATTCTTACGGATCATCTCCTTGTGCTCGATGCAGGATAGGTTTTGGTAGTGCAATGGCTTCCAATCTGACCAACCAATCGCGTAATGTATTTAGCAAAAAGTTTATGGTCAGGAAAGAGGTCAGCTCCAAATTCCCACAAGTTTTGACCAATCATGGAATTCTACTACATTCTGCGAATTATGGCTTATTTTCTTAAGAGAAGCACAATAATCTTGTTGCAATGCAGTCAATATATCACAATATCACTTTGCTTACATGTGTTTTGGGACATTTCCTGGTTGGTTTATGTCTGTAAACACCAACCCATCTGAACAGGAATCTTTGGACAATATCAATCTCTTCTCCGTTATAACAATCATTTCTTTTATACTGCTGGTCCCCATCGCAATTTTCATGGAAGGCGTCAAGTTTAGTCCATCATACTTTAAAACTGCTGTAAGTATAATAGCTAAGAAGCTGGGCAATTCTTTAACTTTGCTAGATAATATTTTTATCTAAATTTTTCTGCTTCATAAGTTTAATAGTATGAGTTATGTTTGCTTTGCTTCAGGCAAGTCAAGGGCTTAATGTCAGAGAGTTATGTGTGAGATCTCTTCTAGCTGGGTTATGTTTCCATTCTTATCAGCAGGTGAAAGCTCCCATATCAATGTTATTTTTTTTTTTTCCGAAACCAAGATCACTGGATTTCTTCCAGAATTTGTAGCTTCCCTTCTCTTTCTTCATTTTTCATTTTCTTCTTCTGTATCACCCCCTCCTTTTTTTCGTGATTTGCCATGGATCACACTCATGACTGAAAACCATTAGTTCTTTGGGCTTCTACGCCTTTGAGGTAGGAGAAGTGGAAGCGAGTCATCTGGTGATGCGATTTCATTATCTTTTCCCAATACTGAAAGACAGCCATAAGACCAAAAGTTCTACAGACATAATTCAACTTCCACATCAAATTGTTGACAAGATAATATATCTTCTCCGGCTAACATATGTTTAAAGTCAGTTTCCTATCAGCTTGCCTAAGCTAATTGCCACCGTTTTCGTGTTCCTTTTCATAGTCTCATAGCGTTAGCAATGAAATGTAGAAGATTAAATAAAGATTCTGCTCATGTAATTGCCTGTCATGGACATTAAGCCGGATCTGTGTGATTTTACTAGTCGCAACCCCAACTGCCAATCCCCCTAATTGTGAGCGCGAACTATAAATATGATCACGTTATTTACGATGCTTAGTACCTAAAGATTGGTGATTTGCTGACCCGCAGGTCTCATATATGATACTACAAATGGTGTCACCAGTGACTCATGCGGTGGGAAATTGTCTGAAGCGAGTTGTGGTTATAGTTTCCTCGGTTATCTTCTTCAAAACACCGGTCTCGTCCATCAACTCCCTCGGTAAAGTCCTTAACGAATATTATTGCTACGGACCTTGCCCTCAGTTTAGAGGTTATCTTGCATTTCTATTCCTTAGTATCAGTAAGGTTATCTAGCTAGCATCGCTTGAGTACTGGCCTATTTCAATTTCAGGAACTGGTATAGCTCTTGCTGGAGTCTTCCTGTATTCAAGAGCGAAGCAGATGAAGCAAAAGCCTAAGGTTGCATGACTTGTAACATGAAACCTACATTTGTAAAGACAGTCACAAAGAAAGTTTATAGATTTCTCCTCCTTTCGCAAAGTCGCCAAGGTACATGAATGAACCCAAGTCGCAATGATGTCTTTTGCTGTATAGCTTCTTAGCACAACATGGCACATGTAGAAGAACAATATTAGCCATCATAAATCAAGCTGACAATCTCAGTCCCACTCCTTTTTGTTGTCCCGAAAGAGTTGCTGCAGTGTCTTTTGCACGCTATGGTGACAAACAACAAAACCCAAAGAATGATTGTGTTGCAAATAACCATCATGTTCAACTTGATCTACCATCTGAACTCCCTTTGTTAAGCTTGGACAGCATTTCATTGTCAATCAAAGCACCAATCTGTAGAAGTACACTAACCCTAGCCACGGTTGGATCAGAGCTCAGAGGTCCTCACATGAGTGTACCTCGATCACAATCTAAAGCCGTGGAGGTCAATGGCAAGTTTTATGTCATTGGTGTGAAGGCAGTTATCATAGAAAAGAAAACAATAATCTGAACATGCGGACAAAGCTTCTCGCTCCTTCCACTGATGTAGCCGATTGGAAGCTTTTAACACGATTGCAAGTAGAACCTCTGACTTCAATGTCATCGAATGAGGGTACTTTATGCTTCAACATTGCACCTCTAGGCTGTGGGGAAGTTCTAGTCGCCTTTTATGTCTGTGGTATTGTCGATTGTTCTTTGAAAACGTTAAAAGTTGTACTTACATTGTGCTTGGACAGACTTTGTTCTGCTATGAGGTTTATTGCTCCCTAGATGTGTGTGATACCAACCAAAAAATGTGCTTCTGCGGAGATGAAGATGCACAATTTCCTTGGTTTTTGAACAGCTATTTAGAAAACTTAAGCTATCAAAGAATAATATTATTGTGTTCAACAATCGCCCTCACATGCAAGCCATTGCACCAAAGCGAACCAAATGCATTTTAACCTTTTCTAATAAGGAATGCTTCAAATTTCTAATTGAAGTAAAACTAATAGCTTAAGGTCCTTAGTCCGATTCCTTCTTGCCTTGAGGTCCTCGATTTGAGTCGCCTTCAGCCTTGCGAAACCCACATCGTCAAATCAAAATGGTCGAGCTACTCCTTAGGCATAGAAAAGCCCATCGACCATAGAGCTCTGTGTTGTTGATAGTAAAACCCCGCACACAGGGGAGGACCTGCAATATATAGGGCCGGGGGAGTTTGGGAGAGTTTAAGCTAAGAGCAAATTTATCAGTTTCCTACGTTTTGTTGTTTTAATTCTAATTCAAAAAAAAAATTTAATTATTCTTTTTTTGTTTTTTATAAACATAATCAAAGATTGACTACTATTTTTTCTCGCTACACAATCTCAAATATACATTTTTCATATACGTAAAAGTGATATACTCATGAGTGCTACATGTGAGAGTATCTAGTTGAATTATTTCTAAATTATTGTGCATGTCTACGGATAAGAAGTCAAGAACTTATAAATGTACTTATATTGTACAACCTCAATATGTATGTGATACCGGTCGTAATGCACATAGCAAACTTATGTGATATCACTTGCTACACCAAATATGATCATAGTAAACAATTTTTTTGATACCGCTTGCTACACCAAATATGATCATAATTTTTACATACAACTATGATCATAGTTCTTGCTACACCAAATCAATTTTATTACACTACCGATTAAAGTTTTTACATACAACTTTTGAACCCTCCCGATGTGACATCCTAGACCAGCCCCTGCACGCAACACAATAATTTGCATAACACTGATCCATTTTTCAAACTGAGAAAATTATTTCACCAAAACTTATCGATTTCAAACTCGTGTTATTGAATCTGAGACGAGGAGAAGACATCAGTATAACAGCAACAGATTACGTTACGTCCCAATGCAGCCCATTTCCGGTCTTTCCTCCCTTCAAAACTGCATCCTCTGGTGCGTTCATGCACAAAAAGAACTGTTGGGCTAAGTCTTACAACTATTTACGCGAAAGATAATGCCAAGTTAACAATTATTTTGGGAGTTGCATGCCTGCATAAATTACAAAACTATATCTAATCCTTACAAGTTACAAGCACGCATGATATCACATGTACAGTAGGCTCTTATATACCTCAGGGTACTTACTGCTGGAAGATGCCAGCTTCCACGATTTCATGCACAGGGTATCACATAGATCATGTGATGTATTTATGAATTTCTAACCTGTGTATGATTGCACATAGCTAGGCGAGGCATTTGTTAGAAGGTAAACTACACTTTTGGATTTTTAGGTTTGTCAGTTTATGCCTAATTGTCCTCTACTTACGGTAAGTGTAAGTTTACTTCCATTGCATAACTTAGTCCTTTCACTCCTTTGGTTCCAGATTATTAAACACCATAAAACCAAGCTATCAAGTGGTCAAGCGAAATTCAAGTGATTTTGGTGAGCCAAACTGGAGTTTTTTCTTCTCAAGTGGTTACTTGGGGTGCAGATGAGCAGTTAACGAACTGATTTATCGGACCCTAAGTAAATTTGTAGGACTACATGACCGGATAGAAGATTATTCGGACACAGTTCACAAACTCGAAAGAATAAATACGAAATTTATCTAGAAACATGTCACCATTCACAACCATTGCCATGGTCCAAAGACTCGAAATCGAAAAATGACATTAAAAAGACAAAAAATTAAACAAAACAATAGAAACGGCCTAGTCGTCCATTGAAGAAAGTTCATAAAGCACCTCTGTGTATGTTTATTTATTTGGCAAAAAAGAAAAGTAACCTTCAGATGCCCTATTGATAGAGCATCTCAAAAAAATCCATCTCCTTCTTGGCGTCAAACTGCAACTCATTATAATGATTGCCAAAATCCAATGGCATCCCAAGCTCCAAGCTGTTCTGATCATTGTCGTTAAGAAACGACCCAAAACTGTAATAATCAGCTGGAAAGTTCAATGACTTGTCATACACATTGTGGTGGGTTGGGAGTACTGGCTCATCTTTAGGCTCGCCAAGGACCTGCTCTTTGGGATCCGAAAGCGGGTTTTCTGGAGAATCATCGGTGCTAGCATTGGACTCATGATCCGAGGTCGAAGTCAGGGTCTTGATGTAGTTCTGCAAGAGGGATTTGTATTTTGGATTCTGACTCTTTCTTGACGAAAGTTGCCTTCTCTTTGTTGCATTCCAGTGGTTCTTGATGGTGTTTTCGGTCCTTCCCGGCAACCTTCTTGCGATCTCTGACCATCTGTTTCCCATTTCCTTATGAGCTTGTATCAATATCATGTCTTCCTCCTCAGACCATGTATCCTTCTGCAAGATTTAGGTTATTACAAAGATGAATTTTCGACTTTCTGATGTTTTTAGTTATGAGTTGTGGGTGTTATCAACCTTAAAATTTAGTTGATTGCCCTAGTTTTTATTTACTGTGCGACACTAAGAAATCTTGCGAGAGTTCTCGAAAAAGATTATCAGATTAAGTGGAACGATATAAACTAGAGAGAACTGAATTTTGTGTCATTCTTGACTCTCTCTCTTAGTCGCTATGGAATCATCTTAACAAGTACCCACTTTCGTCATAATATTACCTTGTAGAAAGGGAACCTCTATTTCTGTACCCTATATATTGTTTCGCACTATCTTTTTATCGTTAAAAAGTGCATCAACGATAAAAACATAATTCTGTAGCGAAGAATGACGGTGTAAAAAATTACTCGGTATAGTATAGTGAAAAAATAGACATTGATAAATTTGCACGTATGTGACAACATTCCTTAATTTATTTTCTTGCTAACTGATAATATTTCTAATGAAGCCCTCTATGCATAGTTGGCGGCAAGTAACTAAAAGATTGGCAAGTTTGAATTCCACCCGCTGACGTCACCCCCAAAAGTAAATTGAATGCATGCAAATCCACATAGGTGGGACTCCATCAGGTCCATAAAAGAAATTAAGACACTAGATGTCATTTTGAACGTAAGCATGACGATCAAACAAAACAAACCATGTCACATTCTGAAGAAAAAAAAATAGTAACCTAATATTCATGGACAAAGAAATCCTAGTTTGTGTATGTACATATATAAAACTTGAAATTACAAATTCATACACCAAAGAATCACAAGAAGAAATAGGAAAATTATTAATTGATAGTAGCACAATTAATAACCAATAAGATAGTTATATAAGAAACAAGCGAATGAACAACCTCATTGATGTGTGTACAAGTGTGTATGGAAAATTAATTGTAAGACCCTCAAAAGATGCAAAAAAATGGACAGTCTACTTACTATGTGCGCGTGTTGTGCAAAAGAGTTGAAAATGAATGAAGAATGTGAATATCAACGCTCTAAAGCATAATAGTAATAAATGATAAACAAAGAAAGAAAACCTCATTGATGTGTGTACAAGTGCGTGGAAAATTAATTGTAAGACACTCAAAAGATGAAGAAAAAAAAAAGGACAGTCTCAACAGTCTACTTCATGTGTGCACGTATCGTGCAAACGAGTTGCAAATGAAAGAAAAATGTGAATATCAATGCTTTGAAGCACAATAGTTAATTATATAATAAAACAAGAGAAAAAAAACGACATCATTGATGTGTGTACACATGTGTTGAAAATTAACTGTAAGACACTCAAAAGATACAAAAAAATGGACAGTCTCAGCAATCTACTTCATGTGTGCGCGTGTCGTGCAAACGAATTGTAAATGAAAGAAGAATGTGAGTATCAATGCTCTAAAGCATAATGCTAATAGAACTACGCGCTCGCTGGCTAGTAGTAGCATCAAGATTTGCAAGAAAATAGCAACCAAAAAAGGTAAAATCAAAATAGCAAGACTCCGTGGATCAAAATTGTAGAAAACAATGCGAGGTTTAAATTGAGATCATAAATCGTCTAGTGCATGATGTACATGAAGGCACGCGCTTGTGCAGACGAGTACGTAGCAGGCAGAAGAAGATAAGAGACCATGATGTTCTGGCAAGTAACGCGTGTGCATGTACGCGTGCGTATGTGCGTGCAGTAGTATACAAGAGCAGAAAAAAGAACAAAATTAGAAATTCAGGAAAATGAAAAACCTTAATATCTGGCCTCAAATGGTTATGCCATCTTTCCCTACATTGCTTCCCTATCCTCCCTGGCAGCATCTGAGCAACACGAGACCATTTCCTCACTCCATACTGGGCTACCAGTTGCACCAACAGTCTGCAATTCAAAAAGAAAAAAGAAAAATCAAGAACCATCTTCTCACAACTTGAACATGAAGGATAATAAAAAATTAAAGCAAGGGAAAATTAAAGCCAGCAAAGAAACAAGCTAAAAATGAAGAAACATATAATTGAATCAGGGTAAAAAAGGGGGAAGAAGAATTTACCTGTCTTCTTGAGCACTCCATTGGCCTTTAACTAGGATTTTGTTATCTTGGTTTGTCCTTTTCGTCTGCAAAGTTTTCTTCTTCTTCGTGAGACCATCATCAGCCTTCATGCCATGCCCAATTTCTTCACTACTTGTGCATGAAACCTCGTCCGGAGAAACTGATCCAAACCCTCTAAAACTCGATGGATGAGGAATCTCGCGTCGATCCATGTTATCGAAGGAAGTTTTCGAAGGAAACTTCAAAAACCCTCGATCTTCGTAGTCATGCATGAAAGTACCACTTGCAGCATTGAACAGAAAAGACGTTGGTGATGGATATAAGGCTAAATCTTTCAAGTTCCTACCAACAAAAGAAGTTTGGGATGGATCGAAAGGATCATAGAATTTGGTAGGATCGGCGATATAGGGATTCGATGAAGCCCCCTCACTGGTAAATTGCTCGAGATTAGGAAATTTTGGATACATCCCATTTGATGAAGTAGATTCCTTAGAAAACACATCATCCAATTTTGGTTTGAAAGGATTTTCGAAATAAAAATTTGGATTGAGTGCAAGATTTTCTCCAAAGTTGGTATTGAACTCCATGCAAGAAAGAGAAAAAGAGCAAGAAGAAGAAGGAAAGTGAAGGTGGTGATTTTAAAGAGTGTTTTGAAATGAGAAGGGGATTCTATGTGTATATATATTAGTCAGCAAGGGCCTTAAATGTGGTTGGTGTATCTGTGGCCGTTGATTGGTGGGTTAAATCCAACGGTGAGGAAAAATAGTTGTGAGTGACGGTTAAGCTTCCCTTTCTTAGTATTGTCAAAAGAAGAGGTAAAAATAAATAAATAAATAATGCAATGATTAGGTCGTTATGAAGGTTTGTCTCTTTGCTGTGACATTCTCAGGCAGCTGAATGACACGTGGTTGTCACGTGCTGTCCTAATTTACGTATGCACTCTAACTAAGGTATGATAATAATAATATTAATATACTAATATCTACCCTAATATTTCCAATAAATTGAAGTAAACTGAAATTGTGAGCACCTTTTGAAAATGTTGAGTATTTTCTGTATGTGTAGATTATTACACTTCTCTACATCTGAGGCATACTTAAGAATGATTATAGTAAGAGGAAAGGTTTGGTGGGCTGTTACGGTGATCGTGTTCTTGTAATAATACGGGTTCACTCTATCTGCTGAGCATCCACGCGTGATAGAGAAAATCTTTTTCATTAATAACGTTCGTCAAAAATCGTTGAAAAAAGTAAAACTTCTAAGTGAGATGGATTAAAGGTAAGCATCGTGTTAGTTTAACATTAGATGATACAGTGCAGTCCGCTCTGTCCAACCTTATACGGAATCAAGGCCGGTCAACTGGGGAACCTGTTTTGCTAAGAAAATTTGAACCAGATGGTTATTTCTTTGTTTATTAAGTGAGTGATTCATATCCAAATTCGCTCTCAGAGTTTCCATTCCCATGGTGATGTTGCATTTACCCCTTAACCTTATCTTTACATATTTTCATGAACATCTAAGTACAAAAGTACTTATCTGGAAGTGCTACTCTTATTTTTTCAAAATGTCAACAGTGTTAGACCATAATTAACATTCTTAACACACAAAAATACACGCGCGCATGAGAGTGCATGCACTTATATACAATGTCACTTATAAATTTAATTTATCATATCAGAAAAAATAAATGACTTTTACATTTTGAACTTTTTGAATCACTTAATAAAAATCAAAACATCATGCCAAACAGATAAGACTAAAGGTTTCAAAGGCCATTTCGGCGTAAAGGACATAGCAGAACACCAAACGTAAAGAAAACTTATTATGGGGGACAATGTAGCAATTCTCCTAATTTTTCATTGCACTCAAAACATTCATTTGTTGAACCAAACACTCGAGCGTAATCACGAATACATTCTGAAATGAATTTTTCAGCAGTCAACCAAACACGCTCACTATGTAGACGATTACGATTACGATTACGTCATTTAGGTGGATGTAATGGTTCAAAAGTGAAACAAAGGGACCCTATTTTTTCATTAATTGAATGTTTGAACACCTCAATATGACAAATTGTCATACTCATACATATATAAGGAATACTTGATGGTGATTATAAACAGATAAGAAATTGTTGAGATTATATTGTGGGTTTAAAATAACGTGAGTCCACTCGGCAAGCACTCGGGCGCAATATAAAGATAATTTTTTTTACTAGTCAAATTGAATTCGTCGATCATCTTTGGAAAAAGTTAAACTTTTAAGAGACATAGATAAAGGGTAGGATTGTATTGTTTCAACATAAGATGCTAGTAATACAAAATTATATTGACATCATTTAGACCGATTGCTAATTTTAATTAATATCCTAAAAAAAATTACGACGTATATGAAAAAATATAATCATCTTGTCTATCAAGATTTGCAAGGTCAACTTGATTTCGTTCCTCATGTTCTTAACTTGATGATCCAAATTTTAATTGTCAACTTGATTTCGTTCCTCATGTTCTTAACTTGATGATCCAAATTTTAATTTGCTTTCAGAGTTGCATTCGGATCATTATATCCAACCCTATTCAAGATGGATAAAAACGCAAAATTCACACGCACATATGGTGAAAAATATACCGAATAAAAGGTTTAAAGGTGGAAAGGGTCACGATAGAAGTAAGCAAAAACCCTGCTGATATCGAAAATCACTTTGGCAACTATCACTTAGCTAGTAACTTCAAATATACATGGCTCGCCTATATCCACATAATGGATTAGACTACATCCATATCCCCCGTTATTCTACCTTGTAGTTGGATACCATGGTGCAACAATGACAATATTTGTGACAAGATATTATCGTCATTGAAACTTGAGCGACAACTTTGTAACATTACTCAGTGACAACAACTTTGTAACATTACTCGGTGACAACATCTCGCATCACTAGTGATCGCGTTTCTTGTAGTGTGATGCAGGATGTTTGACCTTCCAAAGTTGAAAATGTTACGCTTGTTATTACTTGGCCATGGACAGTCCTTGATGAAATTTAAATCATGTCACCATAACTAGACACAGGGGTGGAACTACACTATACCGAGGGGGGGGCTAACGTACCCCCTCAAATTTTGGAGACGGCGACTCAGGCACTCGCGACTAGCATTTTCGGCGATTCTGACCTTCTTCACTCCACCGGCAGCCAAGAACCCATTGCCAGCGATAAAGACGTCATACTGGTCAACTGCCTGAGCCCTGAGGTGTGCATTTTGATCAATTTTGTTTCTCATTTGAGCATTGATTGATGATTTTAGGTTGTTAATTGTGCATTTCAGATTATTAAATCGAGCATTTGAGAATTAAGATTGTTGATTGAGGATGTGACCTAATTGGATTGAGATATCAGATATGTTTTTTGTGTATTATCAAAAAGTGCACTCTGTTTTTGTATGTTATTTTACTTATAAAAAAATTTACTGATTTCGATATATTTTTAGCACTCCTTGGAGTGAAATTATGATTCCGCTACTGACTAGACAAGTTGTGCAATAAGCACCTTTGGACCAAAATTAAAACTGTTCATATTCCAAATTAAAGCAACTCTAAGATGGATAGGCTACATAGCCAGAAAACCCTCCAGAAGTTTCCCTGCACATTGCTGAGTATACAGGGGCAGTAGGCACTCTATTCTATAATTGTTGCGATAGATGGCACATTTAATTATGGGCAAATTATACTTATATCCCTGAGGTTATGGTATAATTACAGTCAAGGACAACGAGTTTCAAAATGTAACATTCCGTGACCAAACACTTTTAAAATGTATCAGCCGTGTCCATCCGTTAGGGTTCCGTCCAAAAATTATACTTTTTGTATGATGTCATCAATATGTATTTTTAAAATGACGATACTACCCCTTGTACTTATATTGAAAAATATATGTTTATTATTATATATGATTTATTTATCAGTTTTAGTTTTAGGATATTCTTGAAATCCGAATTTGTAAATGAGGGTATTAATGAAACTCTAATTTACAAATTAAGATTTTCATGAAACCCTAATTTGCAAATTAGGGTTTTCTTGAAACCCTAATTTGCAAATTAGGTTTTATGTTTTCTTGAAGTCCCCGCCGGCCGTCGCCTCCCTCCCCCGCCCCCGCCGTCGGCAGTCCCTCCTTCCCCGGCCCCTCGCCGCCGGCAGCCCCTGTCCACACCACCCCACCACACCAGCAGCCTCTCCCCGCACCACCCACCATGTTGGCAGCCTCTCCCCGTAGCACCCCACCACGCCGGCAAGCCCTTCCCCGCACCACGCTGCCGACAATCCCTTTGCAAACTCACACAGCCGGCAACTCTCGCTCTCTCTAAAACCCTATTTCAGAAACCCACAATCCCACTGATCCCGTTAATCCCTTCGCAAACCCACAATCCCGCTGATCTCACCGCCACCACTGGCTGCTGCCTCGCCGTGGCTTGTTGGCCGCGGTGGGGAATGGGAAGCGCAACACCGGGAGGGGTGGAAGGAAGGTGGTAGCAGCAGTGGAGTGGTGTGCGGGGTGGTGGGGGAAGAGAGAGAGAGAGAGAATCAATTTAAGAGAGAGAGAATTTAAGAGAATTAAGAGAGAAAAATTTAAGATAATGGCATTTGAATAAATAGATTTATAACTTGAGGGCAATATAGTCTTTTTATCAAAACTGTTATGTATTTTTGTATTCCATCTAGTCAAATGACATAAGTGTAATTATACCAAACTATTGTCATTGGTTGTAATTATACCCAAACCTCAGGGATATAAGTGTAATTTGCCTTTTAATTATTAATTGCTTAAAAAATAAATTGCTTTTCTTATAAGGAAAATAACACGAGAAGTCGCTACTAAAGGTATCAGCCGTGTCCTTTCATTGCTGATCCATTAAAATATGTATTTTTTGCTGATGTCATGAAAATGTATTTTGAAAATGTTAGTAATGCCCTTATACAGTATACACATTATGTAATGTACAAAATTTACTTCCTTCGTCCCTCATAAGTTGATCATATTTTCTTTTTGGGCTATCCCACAAAAATTGATCACTTTCAAATTAAGAAAGATTTTATAGGTATTTTTACATATTTACCATTTTTATACTTTTTTTTTCTATTTTTTCTCCACATTTAACTCTCTACCAACTCATTTTCTCTCTCCTGGCCCACCACTTTACACTTTTTTATTCTATTTTTCTCTTCACATTTAACACTCTACCAACCAATCTTCTCTCTCCTGGACCACTCTTTTCCCCCCTCTCTCTAAAGGGTAAAATGAAAAACACACAATATATAACATAAATCCTTAATATGCATGCAAAGTCAAACTGATTAAATTTTCAGAGACGGAGGGAGTAAAACTAATTTCTATTTTGGATTTGACTCTCTCTCTCTCTCTTATGCCTCCCTCGCCCCCTCTCTTCCCCGTTTTTTCCATTCTTGCGGCCACCACCCCAAGCCCACCACCACTCTACCGCTACCATTAGTACCCACCACTGAGCCAAGCCCCACTCATAACACCACGCCAATATCGTCGCCTCTCCTTCAATTCCCTCTCATCCACCAACCTATTTTCCCTTTCCTTAGTTAGTGACATATGGTGGTTAGTGGTGGTTCTGGGATGAGGTTGGTGGTGGGGGGGCTTGTAGGATACGGTGGTAGTGGGGATGTGGTGGTTTTTATGGTGAGGGATGCGATGGTTGTTGGACCTCGGAGATTGCAATGATGGTGGTTGGAGATGCATCATGGTATGACGTCGTGAGGGAGGCACAGTCAAGACCCATCATCGTGGGTCTAATGTTGGAGGGTTTAAGGTGCTTATGGCGGCAATGTGGTCGTGAAAGCTGGACGTCGTGGTGGTTTGTGGATGCTGGAGGCTGGACGCGATTGTGGCGACCATGGATATGTCAGGAAGCGAGGTGTGTGGTGGTGAAGGCGGCAGGGATCTCGTCATCCCAACAATCCTAACGAGCATGGTGGTTAGGTAGGGGACGTTGGTGTCGTGCTAGTGGTGATGAGATGGCGGGTTCTTCAGTAGGAAGAAAAGATAAAGGGATAACATTTGAGAAAAGAAAAATAACCTTTAAAGTCAATAAAGTCAATTTTTTTAAGCCGTAAAGTATTTTAAAATCATGTTTGATCAACGAACATCATTGTTATTTATCCAAACTAATGAACGTACATGTAATTTATCCTAATATCAAGGATCTAGGTGCAATCAACCCGAAGAGTTATTAAAGAACAAGGACCAAAACCTAGTAACTGTTGTGGCCCAATTTTGAAAAGGTGAGCCAGGGGAATGACACTGCATTTTGACAAACGCTAAGCTCCTTGTTATGTTGAAATCCTCTGGTTGCAGAGGCCATTAAGCAGCCACCGCTGCAGGCCACCAAACGAAGCTCCCAATGGACCAACTGAGCTTTGTGATTAGCAAATTATGTCCATTAGTTCCTGGTAGGAGTCCCTATCGCCTATACGTGTGGTGCATTTTTGAATATCCGCAAATGAGTTGCTGCTCATTGGGTTGCAACAAAGGAAACCCTAGGGGTGGCAATGGGCGGGTTGGGTCGGGTTGGGTCAAAGAATTATGGGTCAGATATGGGTTGGGTCAGATATGGGTTGGGTCAGAAACGGGTCTAACATGACTTGGGTTGATGCGGGTTGGGTAAAAAACGGGTTAGTCACGTAGACCCGACCCAACCCGACCCAGCCCAATTTTTTAAATTTTTAAATTTTGCTTTTTTTTAAAAAAAATTTAAAATACTGTTATTAAGAACGTATTTGCATCCACGCTGCATTACAAATTAAAAAGAAAAAATATCAATTAAGACATATTGTAAACAAAAATTACAAATCCTTGTTCAAAAAAGAAAAAACATCACTTTTATACAATGACAGATTCTGAATATATACACACCCTTCAATCATAACACTAAGAAAGTAATGTCTTTTGCCTAAATCCTAGCAAGAGGAAGATGGGTTAACTACTTATTTCCAGAATTACTCAAGAGATAGATTGGTAATCCAGCCAAAGTTACTGGATCAGCTAATGAAGATGATGGAGGGGTCACAGCAGCACTCGTCAAGGAGGCAATAGCAACACAAAGCTGGAGGGGTCACAGCAACATTCTTCAAGAAAGCCTGGTTCTCTCCTGGGTGGTGGAGCAGCTTACTGTGGATACTGTGGAGGTGCCATTAGTGGAGGACCTTGGTAATAACCTGTTGAATTTCACAAGGGAAAGCAAGTCAAATTACATGGTTGCAGCCTAGGTGTACTCTAGGACTTCCTATTTTATTTTGAACTTCCTTTGTTAATAATGTTTAATTTTTTTTTAAACATTATTACTAGTCGTGTAATACCCAATAACGTGACCACCGCCACTGTGAACAGCTTTAGAAAACAAGCCCATCAAGCAAATACCACCACCACCATAAACAAGATCCAATCTTTTTGACACCTTCACATTAAAACCCACCAAAAAACACACAAATTTAGTTCTCTAGTAGCCATGCGTGTGCGATAAGATATATACAGAAAGAGAAAAGTAGAAAAGCATGAGTAAAAGGTTTTGGTAATAGAAGGAGTACCAGCTCTTGGCCAAACTCAATGGCAGCATCTCTATAGCAATCCCTCTTCCCAGAACTACTCCCACAGAAGACACATACTCTTTTTTTTTTTTTGGTTAATGACACATACTCTTCTAAACCTTGAATTGGTTACGACTTTCTCCTCCTCCATTCCACCCCTTTAATGTTTTCTCTAATGGGAAATTGTTTACCAGTTCCCTCCCAAAAGTACCTTACTGCAGTTTGGAGTAGTGTGTGATTCATGAACTTTTGTGGGGAACCCAATTTATATACAGCCTTGCCCATTAGGCAGTGGGTATAAATTGCATCTTTCTATTTTGAAAGTAAACAATTAAATGTCGCTATATCCATTAGACATATAATAATTTTTTGTTTGTTAAAAACACATTTTTAACTATAAAAGTAAAATGCGAAAAAAAAGAAGTAGACAAAAAAAGGAACAATATGTCCGATTACATGGGTTGCTCAACAGAATAAAGCAAGTCTTTTCAACAGAATAACATTAAACTATGATGATGAGGCATGTCAAAACAATATGTCAACAATAAAACCTAGCGAAGAAGGAGCAGTCTGGTTGATTGAGTTCAAACTTGTAAACATAAATTATCTACACAAATATAACCAAATCAAAACTTCACATCTTAACTTCAATAGTCAATACCCATCTCAGCTCAACGCTAGGATCAAACAAACATGCCACAAAAACCCTAAAATCAAACAGGCCATAGCGCAAGTCTGGAAAGAAAAAACAGAAGAAACAAAATGGACCAACCAGCGCGCTGGATCTCTCCTAAGAACCGGAGCTTGAAGAAGAACCACCGATTGTTGCCGATCTTGAAGCACTCCTCGAACCAGGCCTTGACCTCCTTGGCGGCTGTGACCTTCCTGTCACGCAACTGGGATTTAGGAGTGAGGGAAATCAGAAAGGAGGCCGCCGGCGACGGAGAAAGGGACTGCCGGCGGTGGGAAAAGATACTCGGGTGATGGAGAGAGGCTCCACCAGAGATGATGGTGGCTGTCACGGTCGCAGGAAGCTAGGCGCCGCGGGAGAGAACCAGCGGGCGACGACAGAGCGTGAAGGGTGTTGTGTTCTCTTCTGATCTAGGGTTTTTTTTATGTCTTGTAGTTATAGGACCCGTTTGGACCCGCGGGTCGATTGACCCAACCCGTTCAGACCCTTACTAATTTGAGCAACCCAATTCTGACCCGCGGGTCAAGTGACCATCCCACGGATTTGATTGGGGGTTTCCGAAACCCCCATCCGCTTTGGGTGTGTCGTCAGATTGTTCGTGTTTTGGTCTACCCTTTTAGTTTCTGTTGTTGCTACCTCCAAAGAAAGCTAGACCATTGTTTACGAGAAGTCGGGTTCATCCTTTCTTCTTCATTGCGTTGATTCTTACCATGTGGCTACCATAGAGCTCTTCTAGTTTTACGACTTATATGCAGTCCCACAACTTACTTGTCTCACTATAAATACAGTAACAGCAAAATATACACCCTTTAACAAATAAGAATGTGAAAATATTACTTCACCCTTATCGAGAAACGAAAATATTTTAAATTGAATATGTTTTACATGATAAGAAATGGTCAGCCCCAAAGTCCTCCATCCTTGACACTAACATTTCTCAGTGTCCGCCTTTCTAGTCTTCCATCCAAAACATAGTTTTAAGTTACTAATGGATATCAACAAGTCACTAATTGTCTAGCCCTTTTAACTGTGACACGGTCACAAAACACCAATTTCTCCTACTACTACAACATTAGACCAAAACAATCAACATTTCCTGCACTGCTCCCGTGCTCTTGGTGAATACATGATGATTCTAACTTGCTGCTTCACACATACCGTGTTAATCCTGAGGTATCAGGCCATCTTCATCAGCCGGAATCATACCTTCCTCCTCTTCTTCCTCTCCAAAATTGGGACGCGGTCCATTAGCATATCCATCACCATCATGTCTTTCACTTGGTAATCCTCGGCCAGCAGAATCAACGGCTTCCCTTGCATTATCACCTTTACGAGGTGGGGATCGAGCCCGCTCCATCATGGCTTTATGAAAGCTGCGCGGTGGGGAGCGTTCGCGTGCCGGTGGAAACCTATCAACACTGCGGCTACGACTGCGACTGCGGGCCTTGCCTCGCTGGTCAACCCATCCTGAACCCTTGTTAGGGCTTCTACTACGTCTTGGCATGTCTCCAGCACGAACCATGGTTTCGTGGAAGCTCCTATTGTGAAAGCTAACAGGAGCGTCAGAACCGGGCCCATTACGGCCATACCTGTCACTACAATAACGATGACATTGATCAAGTCCACATAAAAGAAGTGCATTCTTATTTGCTACCAGTGAAGTAATGAATCTAAGGTAAATTTATGGTGTTTGTTGGTGGTGGGTTTGTTTGGTTTTTTGTTTTTTTCCGGGGGTGTGAAGCAAAAGCTTCTTAGATGCTATGTTGAACTTCATCGAAATGATTCAGAAACATATAAGCCCATGTACCTGTCACGCGACTCACGATCTGAACCACGACCTCCACCCCCGCCTCCCCAACTGCCCCTTCCCCCATCCCTTCCGCCATAACCTGAATCATACCTTCCACCATAGCCTCCATCACGTCCACCAGAGCCAGAACCCCACTGACGTTTAGACCTACCCATTCCACCACCACGTGAAGCCAAGTCTCGAATTTCACTTGGGACGCGCTGATTTGCTCCTTCCAAAACCTTGATGAGCTCTGAAGCATGCTTTGCATCCTGATCACCAAAAAAAGTATATGCCACACCAGTGGCACCCGCCCTACCAGTCCTTCCAATCCTGTGAACATAGTCCTCCACTCCAGTAGGAAAGTCGTAGTTCACAACCACCCTGTTATGTACAATCAGTGAGCAGTGAGCACCACCAAAGACGGACAAAAAGCCAAGAAAGAGGAACAAGGAACGATGACATCACATAGCCCAATGCATAATCAGCATAATAATTGGGAAGACTCTAGACTGACGTCTAGATAACTTCCCCCCACCCCGATCCACCACCCCCTCCCCAAAAAATAACAAGAAATCAAAAACTTGCATTAGAGGAATGAGTGATAGCATATCTATAACTTGTACGTAAGCCTATTTAATGGTGGATGGAGCCACTGCGACCTAATAAAACTTTGACTAAACTTGATGGTAAAATTTCAATAGCAACGGGTCTTCGGTTTGTCAAGATTGACTGGTTGAGTTAATATTGAGCTTGACTTTACTTAGCCTTTGACAAGAATGTGGAAAAAGGGTAACTGCATCGCATCAAAAGGAAGCCAGCTCCATAAACTCTTTCGTTGAACATTGTTGTGAATAGACTACCCTCATGGTTCAGGAAAGCTTCATGCGACCCTTTAGTCGAACTTATTGAAAGAAAACTACCCTCATAGTTCAAGAGAACTTCATATCCGCCATGACCACATCCTTACATGTTAAGCACGAGATTGCCAAAGGTTGGTATGTAATTCTAATTGAGCTCACACCGAAGCTCAAGCTCGACCTGTTCCACCGGTTGCATGAGCTTGAGCAACCTCTAACCCCAGGTCATAACCCTACCCATAAACTAGCCTCATGTTAAACATAAGACCATTACCGAATTTGCAACATATAAAGCAATCACCAACCTGATATCTTTAACGTCTAGTCCACGCGCCGCAACATCAGTTGCTACAAGCACTGGAGACCTTCCAGATCTAAACTGGCTCAGTACATGGTCTCTCTCACCCTGAGATTTGTCTCCATGAATAGCAGCAGCACCAAACTGGCGTGTTAGATTGCGTGAAAGCTGATCGCACATCTTCTTGGTTGAACAAAAAATAATAATCTTTGATCCAGGTTCTTGAGATCTCAGTATCTGCTCTAGCCGTCTCTGTTTTTCCATTGATGACAGGAGCTCAACATGCTGAAAGTAACAGAGAAAACAAATTTAATTGGTCACCAGAAACATCCATCACACTAACTGTAAAGGAACAATAATCTAGGGCCAAATAAGGGTTCAGGCCACTCAGAAAAGCTCCCTTTTTACGAGGTGGGGAGTAACGAAATATGCAAGTAAAGATAGGACTCGCACCTGAGTGATAGACTTGTTCGCCACAAGCTCATCGACCTTTCCAATGTTTACTTGAACTGGATTTACCAAAAGATCGGCAGCAATTTTGCGAACTTCTTTTGGCCATGTTGCTGTATACATGAGAGTCTGGCGGCGAGTGGGCACCTCCTTCACAATCTTTCTTATCTGAGGTTCAAAACCCATATCCAGCATGCGGTCTGCCTCATCTAAGACCAAGTATGAAACTTGACTGAGGCTTACTCTTCTCATCTCCAAAATATCGTTCAAACGACCAGGAGTAGCAACCACTACATCTGCACCTCTATCTAAATCTCTCAACTGTGGGCCCTTTGGTGCTCCTCCATACAAACACTTCAACAAGAACAAATATGGCAACTAACATCAGTAAGAGCTATCTTACTTCGGAACACATCAATAACAGCTATCTTAGTTTGAAAGAGAAAGATAACCTTCTACCATATGTTTTCAGAACACCATGTTATGCTAGAATTAAGAAGGGCAAAAATAAGTACCATTCTGTTTTCTATACCAACTCATGTCATGGTGAGCTACTGTAAACCAACTAAAACTGAACTGAGGACTCGGTGTTTCTAATTTGCCTCCCCTCGTGAAACACAATCCTCACTTTCTCTCCCCCACCCGCAACCATAAACTCTTCAAGCTCAATTAGTGAAGGCAAGGATAAAGGTCAACATTTATGCACAATAAACAAGTCCAAAAAGCGGACATTTCATCACTTGCTTTAGAAAAGTTAGGGCTAGATTGAACTACTATGTATTTTGTACAAAGAAATAGAAGGACATAATCAACAAGATGCCTTTCGCATTCTGAGTTGTATTCAATTGCTTGGCCAGGACGCCATATAAATTAATAGGCGATGATTATTACCCATTCAATAACTTAACTTGAGAACATTATAGAATCATACCGTGCAAGAAATTCTTGATGACCTCCCAAACTTCACAGCTTCATCTTGGATCTGTGTAGCCAACTCTCTCGTTGGTGACAACACCAACACTGTTGGACCCATTTGAGAATTGTTTCGGCTTCGCTTGAGATGCATAAATCCAGGAACCAAGTAGCCCAAAGTTTTCCCAGAACCAGTCTTGGCAATGGCTACAATGTCACGGCCTTGAAGAGCAATTGGCCAAGACTGTGCCTGTATGGGAGTGGGGGCAGAGAACCCAGCAGTGTGTACCTGGAAAAGCAAAAACCAGCAACCCCCTGTAAGCAGAGGTACCGGCTTCAAGATATCTAGTGGGTTTCTTTTTGGACTTATCCGAGTGGATAATGCAAGAAGAAGCATCATCCTCCATTTGCTGGGAGCCAATGCTTGCAGAAGCAAGCTAGAGCAGGAGGAGGCCTCTTCAATTCGGACCAAGTGGCAGACTAATCATCACCAACGGCAGTCCCCACCACAAACTTGAATGAGTTGGAAAGCCCTTCTCAAAAAAGATCAACCGTATAAGGGCGCTCCGTATAAGCCCCCGAAAAGAGGGCGGCACAGCGTACGACATTTAGCTCCTCCCCGGAGCAAATATCGCACCTGCGACAAAAAGTACAGATTGAAAGATGAAAATGAGTCTCGAGCTCAATTATCCACCTCCAGCAATCACAGAACTTTACAAACAGAACATTTACTTTACATACTTCACAAAACTTGCACAGGCTGCTACCAACAAGAGAGCTGCATAAAAAAAAGTGAACAAAATTCATACCTCCCTAAGAAGTTCCGAAGGAAAACCAGTATCTTCAAAAGACATGAAAGGTGAGGGCACATTGTCTCCCTGATAAATCAGAATGCATGATAAAAGGTCAGCACTCACAACAAAATAGCCAAATAGTAGATGAACAAATAGCATATAGACAGATACGCGGAAAGAAATAGACATTATCTAGTAAATAGACATAACTACCAATGGCTTAATATAGGGATAATATCATTTTAGTCCCCTGAACTATCCCCGCTTTTTTATTTTTGTCCCTGTACTTTAAAATCCGTTAAATCAGTCCTTGTACTTTGTTCCGTCATCAAATAGAACCCTCCGTTCGGATTTTCGTCAAAAAAGACACGTGACGGGGGCACGGGGTCGTTTTTTGAAGGGTATTTCCGGAAATGGACCCTCCAAACTCTACGAATCACAATAATAACCCAATGTTCTCCGCCTCACAATCACCATCGTCGACGTCGACAGTCTCCCACGACCCTGAGCCATGGTCATGAGATCCCGGCGGCAAAAACAATCGACGGCAATTTCCCACGGCAAAAACAATCCCGGTCGGGTTTGGGCAGTGGGTTGGGGACCCACGGTGGTACAGCTTCTGGCTCTAGTTGTTGGTTGCAATTTCCAGTGATGAAGGCACGACGTTTGACAGGTGATCACCTTTGATGTCGATCAGAGCTGTGGCTGACCGGTGGTGAAATCGTGCGGTGGTGGCAGCGGCATAATGACAGCAGCTACGCAGAGGCGATCCACGGCTGGCTGTTATGTGACGGCCGTTGACCAAGGGCGTCCCTTGCGCCGGCGTTTGACCGGTGGCGTCTTTCTGTCGGAATTTCGGTTGGCCAATTTCGAGTACCATCCGATGGTGGCCATGGCAGATTGGTCGCGGCACAAGGTAGTGGAGGAGTTAGGCTATGGTGTTTGGTGAAGGTGCACACCCAGAGTTGACGCCGGCGGCTGCGAGTGTGCCCGGAAATGGGGGTAGCCTAGATCTGGCCGGCAGAGGCGCCGCCCGTTTTTAGGGCCGGCTGTCCATTTTCAAAAATACCCTTCAAAAAACAACCCCGTGCCCGTCACGTGTCTTTTTTGACGAAAAATCCTAACGGAGGGTTCTATTTGATGACGGAACAAAGTACAGGGACTAATTTAACGGATTTTAAAGTACAGGAACCAAAATAAAAAAGCTGGGATAGTTCAGGGGACTAAAATGGTATTATCCCCTTAATATAAGCAAAAAGATCATATGGGGTTTAGCCCTCCGTGGCTTATATAGCAGGTTTGATTGTAATTTTCTTGTAAACATGGATATACGTGTATCCTGTATAGGTCCCTTTCTTTCTAGCTCATATATCTTTTTTTCTTGGGTATATTGACGATCAATCTCGTATGTCCACGTGTATGAGTTGCTTCTTTGATGCTTTTCCAATATGTTTATACTTATTTAAGAATAAGTCTGCTCCTAATTAACAATGGTGTAAAAAAATATATTCGTAAATTTGGCGCTGGTACAAATCTTGAATGCACCCCTCCTCTATTACAATACATTTTGCTAGCCACGGGAGACCACGGTAAAGCCATGAATTCCAAGTATGTTAGGAGACCATAATATCTTCCCCTAAACTAGAAGATTAGTTTAAATATGTAATCACACAACTGAACAATCACTTAAAGTATATGCCTACTACATTTGACTCGGTAATTTCAACCTCAACTCTAAACACAATCATCTCATTTTCATGCAAAGGGTAACAGTAGGATCATTCAATCTTCAATTTTTCACAAATATATATGGGTTGATGTAAGAAAGTTCATCTGATAACCAGTTTAAGACCAACTTGAGAAGTTGCCAACATGCTACCCAGAAAGAAAAAAAAAACTTGGTAACCAAATCACCCTTTCTGGTTTTAGGAGCTCCAAACATGACATAGAGTATAATGTCAATACCCTGAAATCAGAAATAGAAACTAGTAACCAAGCACAATCAACTGTATAAATTTAATCACCTAGGAAGCTATCAGAATTTGGCAGTATGCACAATCAAATTAACAGAGGAACAGAAAAATAGTGAGGAGGAATAAGACATCAGAAAGGTCACAGGATGCTTACAGTTACACTTATTTCATGCCGCCGCCGATAGGACTCCGCAGATAAACCACTTACGGTACCTTTAGCTGAAGATCCTCCCTGTCCGATACTCACTGTCCCATTTGGGATATTAGGTGAATAATCGGATCCAGCTCTGGCACCCTTAGCACAAGAGAGCAACCCAAAGGGGGTTAGTTCATCAAAGATAACAACTAAAATAAAGGGAAATCATAGATTATAATAGAAAGCATCGAGCCCCATCTACCCTACAATAGTCTTTAAAACTACAGTATTAGCATGGTTTTCTTGCAAACAGAAAAGCTGTCACTAGAAACGAAAGATGTGGTAAGAAACCGGATGATAAAATACAAATCTAACCCATTTCAACAAACACAGGCACAGGCCAAAGAACCTAGCACATCTTAACCACACGCTTAAGCTAAATTGAAAATTCAAACACATAAGGAAGTACAAAATTAAACCGGTATGTCAATCAAAGGATTTAGCAACAAACCCTAAACTCTACACCAATAAAGAAATGTTATTCGAGGTTGCTTTACTACATTACAAAATAACTCCAGAAAGAAGACTCCTACAAGAAGTTGCTTACTTGCTGCTAGTAGTGTATATGTTCTTTCCATTTTCAATTTTTTCCTCAGCTGAACAGCTTGGGAGACCTGAAGTAAAGAGCTAATCCTTCGAAGTTCGTCTTGCTTATTTCATTGGATAGTTGAACATTAGGACACTAATTTGAAATTGAGGTCCTAAAAAACTATGTTACATGGACTCGGTGTCGGTGTCCGGATCGGGTGTCCGAGTGTCGGACTCGCCTATTTTCGAAATTCTAGGATACGAGGACACCGTCCAAAAGTTGGGCACGGGTACGGGGACACGGCTAAAAATTTTAAGATACAAAAATACTTTAAATGAAATGGAGTGTTAAATATTTTTTTTACAAGTATATATAAATTTCACAGAAATTATATATAATTACTGTCCAAAATAAATAGGTTCTTTTATTTTTGGTTGAACAATATACATTTTGTTTTGATTTAGATATTTGTTGAACCTTTTTTATAAGTCAATGCCAAAAAGTTGGAAAAAAAGAAAAAGAAAAGGAAAAAAAAAAAGCAAAAGAAAGGCTGTAAACTCAAAAAGCAAAAAGCAGACAGCAAAAAGCAGACAGAAGACCACCCACGTGACTCCCCTGGCATAAGGACTCTCTCTCTCTCTCTCTCTCTGCTCTTCTTCTTCTTCTTCTTCTTTTCTTCCTCTTCTTTCTCGGAGGTCGATGGCTATCTTCTTCTCTTTTCTCAGAGATCTTCTTTTTCTCTCTCTCAGAAACCTTCGCAGCTTCTTCTTTCTTCGATCCTTACCGTCGCTCTCTGGCCGGAATGTTGACATGGCGTATCCGTCCGGCAGATGACAGATCCGACACGGATCCCATACCCGTGTCGAGTCTTTTCGACACCGCCCCTTCACCCCAAAGTGAAGGGTCCATGTAACATAGCTAAAAAATATCAATATATATAGCTGTTGGTAGGATTAAAGGGTTTTCAATGCACATGACTTCCGGCTTGTACTCCTAAACAAAAAAAATTTGATCCAGGATTCCCTCAAAAGGATTTCATGTAAGTGGACATAACAATCTGCAGCGTTCAATCATTTCTTGTAATAATGCTCCACATAAACAGACGCAATTTAAGATACTGAAATGCTGCCACTCGAAAAAGATAACCTCTTTCTCCAAAAGCAATAAGAATGTAAAAAAAAAGAAAATAATGAACAGAAGAAGTAACCAAGACTGAAAGAACACATACCTGAGAACCTCTCGCTCCAGAAGCAAGTTTTGACCCACCATTGCTACCTCTGCCAGATCTGTCGTCGTCATCAATCGAACTACTATCGCGATGTTGCCCCAGAGAAGATTGTTGAACTTGAACTGACGAACTTATGGAAACTGAAGGCGACTTGTGCGATGGAGCAGACCCCGCGTGCGAAGAGGCCTGTGGCCTCTCATATTGGGTGACATTGGTTTCTGGATTCCAAAAGTAAAGATAGCCAGTCTTACCATCAACTAACCCCCTCCATGGTTTGGGGAGAGAGGGATCCTCCGGTGCATAGCGCGGACCAGCTGAAGAGGCAGTCGCAGTTGCCGGCATACTCGAGCTTCTCTAACAGAACCTGCGTCAGCAGGAAAGGAAAACATGAGAAGAAGCAAAATCACAATAAGAGAGCTCCCATGCTATGTCTATAACCAAGATTAGATCAACAAAAAACTTCTATAAGCATAACCATGTCCAACTCAACTTCAATTTGAGGTCGCCTTAAGACTTAGTTCAATGTCGTATCTCAAAACAATTTGCAGCACCAGTGGATCCAAAACCCACCAACGCAAGTTGCTTAAAGAAGCTTAATGTAGTATCAGCCTAGAAACATCTAAGGAGCAAACACTAATTAGGTACACTGTTGGGTAAGAGTACGAGTAAGAGGGATAAAACTGGGCACCCAACAAACAATTCATTGAATTGTTTGTTGTGAATTCATTCATGATAGTATGAACCACTTACTAAATATTTTCGAACAAGTTTAGCATGTGTAGAATAACACACACTGTGACTAGTGGAAAAACAAAAAACACCTACTCCCTCAGTTTCATAACTTTTGTCCCCTTCGACTCTTTGCAAAATTTTAGGATAGAAACTGAACATGTAAACATAAAAGTGAACAGCAATAGTAACTAGAGATCAAAAAAGACTGTTTGACATGTCAAAATAGGGAAAAACAATGAGCAAAGGCAATATTTACATCTCAAATTGACATATTCTTAACATCAAAAGCGAGACATGTTATGAAACCGAGGGAGTATAATATAGATGCAGCACCACACTCTTAACGGAACCTAATTACAAAGGAGGGGCCACTTTCCACTAGAGCTAATACAACACAGAAACGAAAAGAACACCGACAAGACCCACTGTAGATATACACGTACTCTTTCTATACGTGAAAAAGTGTGACATGCAAGCATTAATACACACACATGACCTTCAGATCCAACAATAACAAAGAAAAACTGGCTTCACACATGTCAAATTCCAAACCCTAGCTTATAAACAACCATTCCATAAGTCGAGGAGCTCATATAACAGTGCCGATTAAACAAAAACCGAGACAACAAGAACCCAACCCTAAACCGGACCTCTAATTCATATATCGTTGACTGCGGCTAGGGTTTTTATTCAGATCCGAAGGCAATTGAAAACCCTAAAATGAATATGAAATAGACAAAGTTGGAAGCAAGTACCAGACGGCGTCGCTTCGACGGTAAGAAAGAGGCCGGCTAAGATGAAATAGCGGTGAGGAATGCCCCGCACCGTATAAAAGCCCGTCCTTCTCTCTCTAACCTCTCTCTTACACGCAGTGGGCGTGTTGTGTGTGTTCTTATAAGCGGAGAGGAAACTACGCTTCCGAAGGACGGAAGAAGCGTAGGAAGGTGAAGGGGTATATGTAGGGTGCCGGGGTTAATATATATATATAGCTGCTCATAGCATGTAACATTTGCACAAAAGGGAAGCGAGTGACGTGCCAGGTTAGGTAGGCTACCATGGTTGAGGCATTGACTGGACCATGGTTGAGTCGGATGGTCCCGTGAGGAAAATATCAGTGGCTGGCGATTTTTAACCCACCAAATTAACAAGTGGACTAAAAGGTTAGTTTACCTTTCAATGCTGTGACGTGGAAGAAAGTTATTTCGCATTTAAATTTTATTGAAATAAAAAAATAAATAAAACTTACCTTTTAATTTTTTATTTCTCGCATGATTGTTCTTAGAAGAGAAACAGTAAAATATTCTTTTAAAAAAAATCGTTCGACTCTTCAAAAAAACTTAAATATTATACTTGTTTGACCATATAGAATGAAGCATTGTCGATTTGGTTACATAAACGAAAACGATGATCTCGCCTCAAAACTGAACTCAGTCGTCCTTACTTTTCATGCGAGCCAAAAATGAGGTGAAATTATCACGGAGAAAGAATATTCCAACAAAAACAAGAGTTTAGGCCTATTTTAAAAACTCGAGGATAGTTCAAAGAATTAAAGCGGTATTATTCCATAAGCGAACTCAAAAAAAAAAAATTTGTGTTCTAAAAAGTTTGTTCGACTCTTCAGGGAGTGCACTTCAGAGCACAAAGGACTATCGCTTGTTTAGTCATATACAGGGAAGTTTACAAAGACCGACGTGAAAGAAAATTTCACTCTAAATTGAAGTCAGTCAATCTAGACTGTTTTTCTTGCTTTTTTTATATGAAATAGGATGAGGTGAAATATTTCGACTTTAGAGTAGAATCATCATGTAGAATGTGCTCTACTTTTTCAGATCTTACTCTTGGCACTCGGCAGGACAAATTCATCACAAAAATTACAGCAGCAGAAGTTAGATTACGCGACAGTAAAACATTAAAATCCCCAAGTTAAAGTTCTATTTGAAAGAAATGGGACTTGATTAAACTACAGGTCACTAGCAGCAATTAAAAAAAGGAAAGGAATATCTGTATCTGGGAAAAAAATTGGCTTTTTTTTCCAAATAAGATTTTATTGTTGTCTACCCATTATACATTTGACCAAGTCTAGGATCCGAAAATAATCAAAAAATAGGGAAGACTCTTTTCCCTCTAGGCCGTCCCTGCTCACCCTGTTGCTGCCTGCCAGGTTATTGCAAGGGCTCCCACCAATAATTAGATCAAAGCCACCGAATGATTTCATTAGCTGCTCTAGACGGTCACCATTTAGTTGTTGCACATCAGCAAGGTCAATGAGATTTCCTGTCTGGTTTGTTTGCTCCCACCAGCTCCTCTGAATGTTTCTGTTAACTTCAGAAATCTCTACCGAGACGACATTCTTTAAACGGATACCAAGCCGGTAGAGAGCAACTTCAGCACCACCAATGCCAGAGAAAAGAGAGAGAAGATTGATGCCACCGGGGAACAAGTCCTTCAAGACAGAGAGATGATAGGCCACTGTGTCGACCTGAAAAGGGTCTATATTTCATCAGCAAACGTAAGGTTTTGAAATACGGAATATAGAAATTCACTGGCAAGCATCATGCGAAGAAAGAGCTTGAGCAGTAAATGAGCTTACTGTTAAGCACGATACACATCAAGGCCCATGCACTAATACATTGGACTTGTAAAGCATATACCAAATTGACAGGGTATCAGTAATAAAAAATCTCTGGTTCTGCAAGGTCTTGGGTTCAATTTTTCCCGACCCTTACGCCAGTGCATTTTGTTATGCTCGGCACGAAGTGCACCTCGACTTATTTACCATTGATTTGTCCCTCCCCAAACAATCGTAGGCTTTGAATGGGAGAGGGAGTTTTAAGCACAATATATGTTGTTGAGCCCATTAAATCAATGAAATGCTGTATATGATATTAATACTGAGAGTAACTAGCAGCCATTTGCGATATTCAGGCTCGTCCATGATTTATTCAAATTTAAACTGTCTGACAAGAAAAGAAATGTTACCTGGAATGAGTTACCAAGCGACTTGTATCTGTCTGTCCTGCTTATACCGCCTCCTCTTGTATGGTTCCTTGGGAACCCCAATAACATTTCCACTTCATCAGGTTCAAGAGGTGCGAGCTTGTTCCTTCCTACCCAAACTAAATTCCACTTTCGACATTCATCAAGGACGTATTTTTGAACATTCAGTGGCGGAACACCATCCCGTCTTTCAAGAGCTTTTCTTATCCTCTCTGTCAACTTTGCACTCCCAATGCAAGTTTGTAAGCAGTTCAATTTCGTTCTTGTATCCCATTCAGGCCACCATTTCCTCGTCAAGGGCAATGCATCATTTATAGTGCGTGGGGGAAGCGGAAGAAGAGGAAACCTATTATCGATGGGAAGATTGTGAACATACCCTCTTTTCCTTGCAGCTGCACAAAAGTACTTTGAATCTACAAACTCTGGTTCAACATCGTATAAGAACCTAGAAATGGTATCCCAAACTCCTTTTGGAGCTAGTGCCACATTCTCATAGTAGAAATAAGGAGGCCCAATGGCTGCGTCAGGAAGCGCTCTATGAAATACAGGGCACAATTCCGTTACTTCTGAAGGAACTCCAAACCCAATCATAGGTTTCGGAAGACGAATTGCTTCATTATCTCCACCAAAGCTATTACTACCGGAACCCCTCTGCTTTTTCCTTTTTAATATCTCGCATTCATAAAATTTCCTCTTCTTGTGTGTGCCATTTTCGTTGTAGATGTTCGGCAGCTGTTAAAACAGGACAGAAAACCTTAACTATATGAAATTAAGAAAAAAGCCAAGTGGATTATTATGCACTAGTTATTGAAGACCAATCCGCACTAACTTAACACACTTCATCCTTATATCTGAGAAGAGGAGAAATGAGCACCTTGCTTTCATGGGGTAAATAAGCATCAGCTGACTTTGCTATTTGAGCAGCACATATAAAGTCTGTTAGTTCGGCAACTGAGGCTTCTGGACCTGCAAGGTCCGGAAGAACATTTGTGATAGGAATAATAACAGATATAACAACTGAGCAGCTCATTTCTCGAAAAGTCCCAAAGGTATGGCGTGACCTCGTTAATTTGAAAAAACAGATCCACTTATATAGTTGATGATCCCAGACAAGGTCAGTCATTCAACTTGTTTGGTCCTGTTTTATAGTTTGATTTAACATAAGGCTCCTCCCCAGACCCAATAGTGGTGAATGTCATGCACTGGCTACCCTTTTCCCGAATAACCTCAAGGCATAGCAAGGAAACAAAGAAACCATGATATTAATTTGAACTTCCGACAAACCTCGGCCATATTCCATATTACCATCCTACTTCCTATTTCCATATCACTCCCTTCTTTTCCTCAGCTTCTTACATTCCCGTCCATACCATTTCCAAGTTAGCCTTGAAACATCAAGTCTTTCCAAGCGGAAAATCTAAAGGTGGCGTGTTACGATCCTTTTAATCAGGATATTAGCATCTCCTGAATTAATTTAAAAGTTGTTATTACTGGTGAATGCCGTTGAAGAATGCAATGCAATTCAAAAATTAACCTGAACACCATGACTAAAATTCAACTCTTCCCAACCAACGCAGTCCTGAAGCAGAACTCTCAAGAACCAAGGCCTTCCACTAAATAAATGCAATGCAGTTTCTAATTAATTATCTTAATAGGTGAATCAGTGCCAAGCATTAAAAAAGCAACATAATAACGTGCCACAACAATGTGCTAAATCAGCACAAACAAACATGATATAATACACACCACATCTTGCTATAGCTATTGAAGCCTCTTCTTCTGTGTAACCCATGCTTGCTAAGGAAGTCAATGTTCTATCCTTGGGACACAGAGAAGTTGAATTTTCCTGCAAGAGAAATCAACGTCAAACACCACAACATCATTCATAACGGCACATGTGCTGATATTATGTCTGTTGGCCGTAATAAGTTATTTTAGCTCCTAAAAGCCTAAGGAACCATCGCTTGAGATACAACATCGCAAAGGATTGCCACGATGCCCACATATATTGATTATCATAAACTACTGCTGCAACTAGGAATAATTTTGCAAAACAACTATGCAAACACCTTTATATGAATGGTTTTTTACTTTTTGTTTGGACTTGGGATGTGTTCGTCCAGTTAGGCACTCGTTCCATATTGGTTCCAGACATAAATCAGCTGTGCTCAAGTACATAGTGAAGTTCGTGAATTTCATTGAAATTGGCTTCAACACTCGATTAAGCTATTTGCTGGAGACAACCCCCCAAACAAAATAAACAATTGAACTAGCCAAACTCCGCTCCATATTAGTCAAAATACTCAAGCTCTACTTGTGTTCAGATCAGGCCCATCAGGCAAGTGGGCCAAACATAAGCTGCACTTAAAACTCCATAAAATGCAAGCAGAGATTGAGCAACCCAATACTCCGCTTGTTTCAACTCGATTATACCCCCAAGTTGATGGTATTAATATCTTTGGACCATGGAAAATATTTGAAGAAAATAATCAAGTAACAGTCCATGAGATACCAAGCCATATAGACTAGGAAAAAAATACCACATCAGCCACATTACTTGATTTGGTATTTCTTTGAATTAGCACAGCAGAGGTGTAAGTAGACTGGCAAACTGCAATACACTTGCAAAAGTTAGCATGCAACTGTATGGGTAAATTGTCAACCCCTGACCTATGCAAAAGTCGCCATATAACTTCAAAAGATACTAGGGTTTCTTCTTAGTTCTGGGTAGTTAGGAAAACCGGATCACCTGTGATGAGAACATTTTCTTCTACCAACTGATTTTGCTAGCTGCAATGTATTAGACAATAAAAGGATAATAAAGCTACAGTGATCAAGCAGTACGTACAGCTATCTCGTTTCCAGACCAGCTGTCTGAATCAGAGAGACTATCCAGAAAGCTCTCATCATAGTCGGAAGAGGAGTGATCAGAATTGACACCTTCCTGTTTTATAGGAGAGCTTTTCGTAGCCTGCAAGATAGTGAAACTTAATCGTCAAACACAAAAAGTATATCCAGTGTAAGAATATATTTCCTTTTGGTTTCCGAATTCAAAAGGTGAAATGTAGACCGACACCCTTTATCTATCCTGAAGTAAGCAAGGAAACTATTAGATAAAACGTAGATGATCTTATGAGGTGTCGGTCTCTATACAAAAAACGTATAAGGAGAGGGAAAATTTACGGCTGGATCTCTTTGGATATGTAGACAGAATTTTAAGGAAGTGAAGTCTTCTATGGAGCAGCATAAGTCCAACTTTTTCCTTTTGATTTTGCTTTTTAGCTGCAGTAAGGGGGATAACTTCGATGAAGCAAAATTGAGATTTCGGACTCCTTTGCTGAGTGTATAACCTTTTAACTAGACATGGAAAATGGGCTGACCTGCCGGGTATGGGTAATACCCGTACGGTACAGGTAAAACGAGTCCGGGCACAAATTACGCGCTAGCCATTTCCTATCTGTATCCTACCCGGGCGGTCTGGGTAGACCTGCAGGTAAACGAGGTCATTGACGGTGAAGAGTGGTAGTGCCGGAGCAGTCGCTCACTACACAACAGATGTGATTACAGCGGACAGATGACAGCGGTGATGGTGGAAGTTTTCAGCGGTGTTGCGGTGATGGTAAGCCAATCCTCCAATTGAGCAGTCTAGCAGACCACCCCTTGCGTTCAAGCCGGATTGAACTGATCCATGGGCTAATGCTTTTCCATCTCAACCCACGGCTTCGGTGGTTCATGCCCCGGTCAACGAACAGTGGCAGCAACGAAGGTGGACAGCAGTAAGAGATAGAGAGAGACCACAGGATGGGGGGGCGTGTGGAGATAGAGGGACGGCGGCTGATGAGTGTGGAGTGTGTGGGTGAGAGAGAGAGGAACGGCGGCGGCGGGGGATGGAGAGAGAGAGATCTCCAAACCCTAAAACCAGAATGGGTAAGTGGTAACCTAACCTAAAATCTCAAAACATAAATACTACAAATACCGAGGTAAACCCCGGGTAACCCGTACCCAAACCGTGATTTACGGGTTCAAATCGGATACGGATAATTATTGAACAGGTCTGCATTTTTAATGCCCGTACCCAATTTTTTCAGCGAGTTGGGTCGATCTGCGGGTATGGACATTTCTTTGCCAGGTCTACTTTTGACCGATGGTCTTTTCTGTTCTTGAGTTGCACCCCATTTGGCTGTTAATAATAATATTTTGCCTTCTCAAAAACTTGGTTATCACAAGATGCACTCATCAGGTTCAAAAATGGATGTCGTCAAAAGTTAGGCACTCCTTGCTTGTTTCAGGACTGAACAACATTACAAGTGGTCTCTTTAGAAAGTCCTCTCTTTACCTATATTGCTAAATCGTAGAAATTCCTCTGCAGATTATCAGTAAGGAATCAACTTACTTGCAGTTTTTGGCAGTGACAATAGCAAGTGATGTGGGTTGAAGGCATCATAGTTTAACTGTTGAGATCGCAAGAGAGGGTGATGTTTGGCAATGAGGCCAACCGCAAACGTGGTGGTAAGGTTTGTGTGTGTGTGTGTTTTTGTGTGTGTGCATTTGACAGGGAAGAGTCAAAGAGAGAGATCCATGTAGCTGAACTCAACAAGATTTTGACAAGGGCGTAATTGAGTTAAGAGAGTGTACGGTCTGTGCAGGCCAGCTTGTGAGTTGAGTGCGAGATGATTCTTCAAAGTCACAGTAAAAAATCTGGGCCTACGATAAGGAGGTGGAGTAGGTAATGTCATATTTAACAAGGTCAAACTTAAGGTAAGCATGTACTTCTGAAAAGTGAATTGTCCTCAACTACTATAACTGGAGCTAGAATCACCAAAAATGCCAGATAAGAAATAGCGTCAAACGGACAGCTAAACTTTAGTGACCTTGCCTCCTTGTACCAAGATTAAACCCACCCAGGCAACAAAAAGATTGCTGCAGTAGGACATTCCAAACTGTTTCCAGAATGTATTATTAGGAATTACCAGAAAAGCTACCATGTCCAAAGTACTTACCCTTTCCAAGGAATTATGCCATACAAATGTGCATGTTCAAAAGGATTTATGATACACAAGAGAAGACTTTTCCATAATCAGCAGACTATTGCATCATGCAAACACAATTATTTAGTGTCCTGGATATTAAGAATTAAGTCCCTTGTCCATTTAAATTGTTAACTTCTCTCCTACCATTATAAAAAAACAGAGACGAAAAGAAAATAAAGCTAGTCACCAACAACATGATAGTAACCTTTCACTCCGCAGTACCAAAATACTTTTGTGTCTGTGTATGCGTGTTCGCACACACGCGTGTGTATCGGAGTATGATTTCCAAAAAGCCTAGGCAAAGGCATTCCTTGCTTCTACATGTCACGTTTCTCTTCCTTCATGGGTCTTCAAAACAGAAGTCAGAGAGCAATATCTGAGAGTAGGGCAGATTTTACTCACCGAGTAGTTGAGGAGGTTGTCTAGTATCGATTCTGTATTGCCTTCCCCTGCGCATGCAAAAAAATCTTTTGATCGATGCAGCTCACACGGTTCAAATAATCTTTAGGGAAAATTGCAGTCTTATGCGCGTACCATTTTTTTCAACTGCTTCTGCAACCAATTTTTCAGGAAACCCCATCCCCACAAAATGATCAATCAACTTGGAGTGGGAAGAACCTGTAGATGAACTTGCCTAGAGAATAAGAAAGAGAGAATCATCTTAATTCAGGAAACTGATAGTTATGCACCATAAAGTATGCATTTTACACAGCACAGAAAAGATGGAGAGAAAACAAAAGGAAGCAGGCCAACTCTTATTAGAACGTGGAAGTACTAAAAAAATGACAGATGAGAAACAAATAGAGAAGAGAAGACTGCTTGGAAAATTACTAGTGCAACCCAAAATCATCCAAGTAAAAGGAAAAGGAGGTCTTCTTTGTCTTATTCACAGATTCTACGTAAGGAAAAAGGTAAGTTATCCATTATCGGATGAAGAAATGAAATCTTACATGTGAAACATATCTATATTGCACATAACATACGGACTTGGCATGTTTCCACCATTCATATATACATTATCAACATCTGTCCCTCACTTTTGCTAATTTAAGTTTCATTCATAGACAGGTACATGATAAAGCTCCCGTAGAGGCATACACATAAACAAACTAATTTCATTGAAAACCTCATCCAAAAAGGCCACGAAGATATAACTTAAGCTATCATATTTCCTTGTCACTGAAAGTCCTATTATTAGGTTTCAACTTAATACACGACATGTGACATAGTTGTGCCCCGCAGCACATTCTTCCTTTTTCTCCACTTGTAGCGACAAACTCGCTAAAACTCCACCACTGACATCACATAATCAACACCAAAAAGAGCACGGACGGGATTCCCCTTCCAATCAAGCAATGAAGGTGAACATGATCAACATTGTCCCTATTTTTTTGCACATGAAACACCAAGAGATATAGCACCTTCTCTTCTTTGCAAGTTATCACCTGCCAAACTAGCTGACCTAGCTGCTTCCCTGGAGAAAACAAGTCAACTTTCCTGGGAGCCTTGGACTACAAAATTGGGCTGCAACTTGCGCGGGCTGGACGGGCCCAAGGGCCGGACCATGCCCAGCCCACTCTCAGAAACTTGTTCCCATGCCCTGCCCTGCCCAGCCCATCTACGCGCTGAATAGTATTTTTCCATGCCTAGCCCATGAAAATTTGGTAAGTATGGGCTGGACACAAGCTACCAACGGGTTGTCCATGGTTACAAATTAGTTTTTGATTTACTTAATTTGTAAACATATCAATTACCATTCAAGTCTATTAATTAGCATAATGAGGAAAAGTATAAAAGTCTCAAAATGGGTTTAAATATAAGCATGAAAACAATGTTTTTAGGACAAAAAAAGAAAAAAAAAATAAAGAACTGTCTAAAAACAATTTTAAGAAGTCTACTCCTATAATAAGAAATACAGCAGGAAAAAAAAAATCAAAGGTCTCCAAACCCATATGTTTAGAGGATTTTAAAGATTAAAGAAAATAAAACACATATCTTGTAAACATAAATATTTATATACCTAATTTATGTGATAAAAATTTGGACGGGATGGATTTCCCACGCGCTGGGCTGGCCTTTAAAGACATTTCCTCATGCCTAGCCCATATTTATAACGGGCCCAAAATTTTTGTATCCAAGTCCACCACGGTCTCTATAAAAGTAAGCCCACACCCATATTTTTACCGGCTGGCACGGCTTGCCCACGGGTCGCCCAGCTCCAGTTGCATCCCTACTTCAAAAACACTTGCCTCAGGAAAGTGACTCTCTCTCCACTTCCAAATCCTATAAAAAGGGATTCTGAAGCCTAATAGAAGCCAGCTAAGTGAATCTCTGACTAAATATAGCACATGAACCACCAATAAGCAACCATGAAATGATGTGATATACGCAGCGCGTGATGCTAAATTCGCGTTTCATATGAAAAAGGAGACATGACATTCCACATGCATTTTATGAAGTACCAAAGTATCCAATAGTTAGCATGTAGTACATTAGTCAGCATTGCATTAGCCATTTTGCATTTTTTATTAAGCTTGTGCCATCCTTCTTTTGACATTAAATGTAGTTGATTTGAGTGTTTGGGTGACGAGTTCCCTATCAAATCTAAGATTTGGCTTGAAAGTAATATTTTCTCTATGTTTAAAGGGGTTATTTATATGACATTTCCAAATTGGAAGTATCTTGAGATTGCCTCCACCAACAATAAGGTTCAGCCAACTGATATCACCTGGTAGATGTGGCTATAGTACCATTTTCTAGATGCTGCAAGTGAAAAACGTTTCCAATATATCAAGCACATTAAGGTAGCAGACAACAACTGCGGGAGGCCATAACAGAAATTGAAGCATTTGTGGAACTTTTTTTGCAATGACACCATGCTCTCATTGAAGATTCATATACATCAGTTCTGTCTCGTAAAGCTCTATCATCATTCTATACCCAATAGTAACAAAATGGTTAGCTACATACTTAAACCCACCCCCTTCTTTTCCGAAAAGAAAATTGATTTTTGTAATATACAAACTAAATGAATGAATGAGATATTACACAACTGCATGAAACTTATTAGCTAGAAAATAATTCACGTGATAGTTCATCTGCTAGCATCAAAAATCAAATATGACCATCAGGTGTGATTTTAATGAACTGCTTTTACCTACCATATATACTGCGATGCTTTTCCCAAGCATGTTTATTATATTCGTCAAGATTGGTTGATTACTTGATCGACCATCCATATATATAACTATAAAACACTCATTCTTTATATATTTTAGTATTATTTTTCTTCAATTGAATCAATGATCTTCTGATACAAGCCCATAAGTTTACCTCCTTGTAGCCAACAATTTCTTCTCCAGCTTGCCTCGTCAAATTGGAGCTAGAAGTAACAGGGATGTTCTGAATTTCAAGTTCATCATCAGTATCCCAATCTATCTTGTCACTCTCTCCGTCAGAACCAATATCGCCCTACACATATTATCACAAGTCGGATAAAAGAAAAAGGAAACACGACAACTACAGTTTAATGGTTTGCTTATGAATGCCAAATATGGCATGGTAGTGTAAAAATGAGCTAGCCTGAAGTAATACAAAGAGGACAATAAACAGGCATTAATCAGTATGACAAAGTACCATTTCTGTATAACTGTACTCCTCTAGTTTGGCACGAATGGACGTTCCCAAGCTGTTCAGAAATAAGGATAACGAATATTAGGTACCAACATAATGCAGTTATATGGTAAAGTGTGACAAAGAGTGACTAAGAATATCAAAGGTAAGACCAAACAACTACCGAAGATATTTTCAACAACGTCCACAGCTCTTGCACATGAAAGTATTGATATGATTGTAATCAAATATCAAGACGCAATGACAACGCCCAAATTTGTGCACCGACAGCAAAAGATGTAGCTTCACCATACAAAACAACCGCAAGTCTACAGAACAACCCAAACGCACCCTCAGTACTCCGCCAAAAAGCAATCAAAACATCAAATTTCAAATCCCAAGATAAAAACATAAAACCAGACTCCTTAAACAGTGATTCCACTCTGAGTATCTTTAATCAAATACCACAGCAGTTAAATTAGCATCAATCCCAAACTTGACAACGGCATATCAAAGAACAATCAAGAACTCTTTCCGTTTCATAGTTTCTGTCCCTTTTTTCTTTTTGAGAAATTCTAGGTCAATTTTTTTACCGTCCAACAACTGAATTGAATTCAAACAGTATTCGTCGGTCAGTTGAATATCGTTTGACACGTCAAATTAGGGCAAAAATAATCGTTCGCACGTGAAATTTCATTCATAGGCATTCGGAAAAAAGAAAAAGTCAAAGAAGACAAAAAGTACGACCAGCAAAACGTAAATTTAAGTAGAATTCACCTGGCAAGTTATAGGAACGAGTCTTATATTGAAACGCTACTCGATCAAACGGAAAATGCACTTTAATCCTGACAAAGGAAGTTTAATTGCACAGAAAATGGGGACTTAACAAAAATCAAGCGCTAACATCAACAACAACAACAACAGCAAAAAACAAAAAAAAGAGAGCCTAAGAACGAGGCACGGTATCATATCATGCAGCAAAGATGTACGTACATATACACATCTCGATACACAGAGAGACGACGTAGTATGGAGAGAGGCGCGGTTATATATTGAACAGAGTTTAGAGAGAGAGAGAGAGAGTTGCATAGTGAGGCTCTCTCGTCGGGGGAGGAGAGAGCGCACCTTGGTGGATTTTGTCGAGGAATCAGCGCAGCAGGCTATAGTGAAAAGGCACGCGCCACGTCGGAAAATGCCCAATTACCTGTGCCACCTCGGATTGTATTGCAAACGCTGCTATTTCTGCTAATTTATGTGAGAGGTGTTTGCTTAATTAGCCTTCTATTGGGACTTTATTAGACCCGGTAGTGGAGTTAATGAGTTATGGTGTCGACAGCGGAGCGGAGCGTGAGTATGACAAGTTCTATACTCTCAAGGGTATCCACCTTTTTCTTTCTCTTTCTTTGTCTCTTTCCTACCTTTTTTTTCTTTACTTTTATCATTTGCAGATTACCAGGCTTATGTGTCAGTGATACGTTTGGATCTTGAAATTTATTATAAAAAAAATAACGGAAAACAAAAATAAGTAAGTACGGGGCTATCTCACTGGGACTCTTTTTTTAACAGTTAATATGTATGTAAAGTATAATTGTGCGTTGTTGCACAAGAATATAATGAGCTGAGAATAGAATATCAATAACGTCACTTCAAAATTTTGTTCATCTTCTACAGTATTATGCAGGAAAACTAGAAAAAAATGATGTAAATTTTTTGATTTTTTAGGTTTTGTCGTGCAATTTTTTTCTTTATAATGATCAAAGAAAGAATTTGTTCAGTGCTTCTCATTTCGGATTCCCGATCCAAACCGATTTGCTTTGATGGTAAGTCAATTTACTTCGTTATTAGGGAAATCATGTCTCACTGAAAAAGTAAGAGAAATAAATGAGGCAAATATTCTGATTCCTGAATATGTAACTGATATTTATGGGCTGTGTTTGGCCCGGGGACCTTACTCCTAAAACTGGCCATAAGTACACCAACATCGGGCTGTGTTCAGTCGCTTTTTTCAAATTATTTTGTCACTGAAAGTCCTGTGCGGACACTTTTTAGGCAGCCAAGCTGCCACAGGAGGACTGCTAACATGTACGCTGGCAAACAGTCAAGTTTTTTGGACAACAATGACAAGCAGAAAACTTGGATGCAGTCACCATCTGTTCATTCATGTGCTACTGTCTATACACTGTACACAAGCTTTACTCCCATGATATTACTCGAGAGCGTTGAACGTTTTGCAAAAGGTCACACATCTGAAAGAAGAAAAAAACTTCCAAAAATTTTCAAAACCATAGACAGGTGCAGTGTGAAATGTGGGAGTGGTGGCGAGGTGGACTCGCGCTACCATTGAGTGGCTGGGAGCCAGTGCACTAATGCTGGAAGCCTAGAGCTGTTAGGAACGACGAGCAGAAAAGGACGTGCCGGTTTTAAATATTTGTTGCGAGGGAAGGATGCTGCAAGGCCAACCAAGTTCGTAGCAAGACGAGGACCAAAGATCACACGTATTTTCATCAATTAGATAGCTAACGTTAAGGCACCCGTTGTCACATAGAAGATTGCTCAATTGTGATCTGAAGGGCGCGTAGAATGCAGGGGTAAGACTGCATTCACAAACCCTCCTTGTATCCTTTGGCATGAGCCTCATGATCTGGGCCACCCGTTGTCTACGACAGGAAAAAATTTGAGTAATTGAGTGATAATACCGTGTTTGGATCACAAAAGTACTCTTCATAACTGACATGGAAGGTTGTTTTATGGAGAGCTAAACAGGGCGTACACCACATCTTCAACCTGCGCAACTTGATAAACAAGCAGAAGAAGAAGAAGAAAACAGGGCCAGGCAGAAGCAGAAAAAGGATTCCACTTCCACAATTCATGTTCTTTGACAAAAATGGGCCTAAAGATACTGAAAAGGAGAATGGCCCTTCTAGGGAAATCTATTCTTGCCTACTCATTCTTCTGACGGAGTCTAAAATGCGATAATAATCATAAAAAAGTGCAGACTGTTTACCGTCCAGCCCATCCCTGCTTACCCTGTTGCTGCCCGCCAGGTTATTGCATGGGCTCCCACCAACAACAAGATCAAACCCCCCAACTGAATCCATTACCTGGCCTAGGAAGTTATCATCTACTTGTTGCACATCAGGGACCTCGATCAAGTTCCCTTTCTGGTTTGTTTGCTCCCACCAGCTCCTGAAAATATTTCTGTTGACTTCAGAAATCTCGACTGACAGAACATTCTTTAAAGTGATACCAAGCCGATGAAGGGCAACTTCTGCACCACCAATTCCAGAGAACAGCGACAAAAGGTTAATGCCACCTGGGTACAAGTACTTCAAGACAGAAAGATGATAGGCCACTGTGTCAACCTGAAAAACATCTATTATCTGTGAGACATCCTTTAGACGAGAAGTAATGCACAAAAAAAAAAGTACGTGGAATTTTATCCGTATGTATCATATGAAAAGCGGAATTCAGGCAGAAAATGAACGTAGAAGAGTGGAATATGAGCAGAAAATAAATTACAAGAGTGAAAGAATATCATCTCAAAGGGAAATGAATGACAGTAAATTGCAAAATCCAGGTTTAGATGACAAGAAATCTCTAAGAGAAAGAAGAGTGGGGATTGGAAAGGGAAATGAAGAGTGAATCCTCACTTGGAAGGAGTTACCGAGTGATTTATATCTGTCAGTCCTACTTATACCACCTCCCCTTGTATGGTTCCTTGGGAACCCCAATAACATTTCCACTTCATCACACTCTAGAGGCGCCAGCTTGTTCCTTCCTACCCAGACTAGATTCCACTTTCGGCATTCATCACGAACATACTTTTGAACATGCAGTGGCGGCTCACGGTCCCAGTTTTCTAAAGCCTTCCTAATCCTGTGTGTCATTTTGGCACTCCCAATGACAGTTTGTAAGCAATTTAGTTTAGTTCTTGTATCCCACGTGGGCCACCAGTTTCGTGTCAGGGGAAATGCAGCATGTATGGTGAGTGGTGGAAGTGGAAGAAGAGGAAATCTATTATGAATAGGGAGATTGTGAATATAGCCTCTTTTCCTTGCAGCTGCACAGAAGTACTTTGAATCTACGAACTCGGGTTCAATATCATATAAGAAGCGAGAAATGGAGTCCCAAACTCCTTTTGGAGTAAGCGCCACATTTTCATAATAGAAGTAGGGAGGTCCAGTTGCTCCCTCTGGAAGATTTCTGTCAGTCACTTGACATGATTCTGTAAGGCAAGGTACTCCAAACCCTATCATTGGCTTTGGGATACGAATCATCTCATTTTCATTCAGGATCTTCTTCTCATAGCCCCTCTGATTTTTCCTACTCAACGATTCATAGACAGAAGACTTCCTCTTTTTCAGCTTGTCATATTCATTGTATAAACGCTTCGCAGGCTGTGAAGATAGAGCAATGAAAAACAATAATCACGTGAAGACATGTAATGTAATCTACGAAAGCCACGTCAGTCAAAGAAGGGAAAATATGAACTAAGAAGACCTTATCGTCCGGAAGATAGGCATCAGCTGCCTTTGCCATTTGGGCAGCACATATACAATCTGTCAGTTCATCAAGTGAAGCTTCTGAACCTGTAAAACTTGGAAAGAGTGTTAATTAGGATACAGAAAAGAAGCAGACCGAAATAAATGTGCAACTGTTTATCGTATCAACTTGTGAAGCCTAATCTACAAAAAGTCCAGATATGTAAAGCATCATGACACATAAGCAGTCCACTCGACTTTTATAACCTTTCCACTGAAGATTTAATCGCAAGAAAGGTGTGGCTGCCTGCTCTTTGTATCAACCATCAATTATGACGAACAGAACAATCTCAGGTCATTGTACTTAGTTCATGGATCAAATGCAAGGGATGGTATGCATTACAGCGATTACTTGAGCTGGTAACCTGAAAATGTCGAGTGCCTAAAACATGAAATCTTCCTCACTGAACATCCCCCCACCTGCCCCCCAAATGACCCCACACACGAGGGATAATATCTACACATTCATATTCTTTTGCTAATTCCCACAACAAAACATCTAAATAGACGCAGACAAGTTTCACAGGAGAAACTTGGTATAACCTCAATTCATACCACAAGTCCCTATAAACCATGTGATTGAAGTGTATATATAACCCTTTCCTAACTTGCACACAAGTTTTTGTAAGTGAAGCCATCAAAAGATCCAGTGCAAAATAAAGATGAAGATGGATACTATTGTAACTAAAGTGAAGAGGATTTTAACTTTCTCTAGTTGAAAAGCAAGTTTACTGAGAGATGAAGGGAAAATGAAACAGGAATCGTAGATACATGTAGAAGGATTCTTCATTCAAGACCCAGTCTCTTACCACACTACATCAGCAGCAATGAGCAAAATAATAACATGAGTGCTGCAATATAGTAATATGTAGCATAATGTGACAAATCAATCACAACCAACATAACACCATACACGAACCACATCTGTCCATAGCTAATGAAGCCTCTTCTACTGTGTACCCCATATTTGCCAAGGTCAACAAAGTCTTCTCCTTGTCAGACAAAGAACTTGTATTTTCCTGCAGAAGAAACCATTTCAAACAAGCCTACAAACAAAATCAAGCAGCATCTACCTCCCAAGCAATATTTAGTGTTCAAATTTTGTGCAGTTTTCAATTAGTAAATAATGCTAGTTCCTGAAAACACGAAACAATACTTATTCTTTCTTGCTTTTTATGTCAGAAATATTACTACTATTTTCTGTAAGATCAATTTTGAGATATTAGAATTCTTACATAGAGATATGAAGGGCATAATAATGTCAACAAAAAATCCTCCACCAGTAACTGAAGGAACTAATTTAAAGATTAAACGACGTAAGGGGTCTTATACTCGAAATAAAATTGCCAACTTGGGTTTATCACAGGCTCAGGACTACCCATTTAGTTTAATTCATCAGCAGCAAGTATAACTTATAGAGACAAAAGATCTATCGATGTTGAGGAACTGCAGCAAGAAGTCATAGACCAATAGGCACTTGTCATATTAGCACATCACTAACTTAAAGATTTTGTGTAATATGTAACAGGGTATGAATTCTTAGCGAATGTAGCAGTGGCAATATGACCAGGCAGTACTTTACAAATATATGTACACATCCCTATAAACTCTTTAATCAGTTTTTCTAGCATTTTCCTATCTTTTTGCAGCTAGGAATGGCACAGGAACTTGGGGCTAAATTACCCTTTTATTGTATGTGGTTATATATAAGTGACTGAACAGCTGATTTTGCTACCTCCTTTATACAACAGCAAAGGTATTACACGGTTGAAGTGGTCAAGCATTATGTACTGCTACCTCATCATCAAACCAACTATCTGTGTCAGATAGATCGTCCAGAAAACTCTCATCATAATCGGAAGACCACTGACTGGAAATGGCACATTGCTGTTTTTTAGGAGAGCTTTCAAGTTCCTGCACGATATAAGTGGAATATGAATATTAAAAATTACAGAAATCTTAAATATGGGAAAATTCAGTTCCAATCGGATTCAACAAGTGAAAGGTGAAGACGTTGATGCAGGATGAACTGCCATGTATAAGCACCTTGAGGTTCAAAAAGTGGACTGACTGCTACACAACTGTGCAAATGAATACTGTAAGCTGAAGAGATATTTAAGCATGTTTCATGTTTTAGGCACGATGTGGCCATAATTGCAATATGGGTAAAAGAGAGAAGACACAATGCTAGATACAGAATAACTGGCTTGAAGAAATGCCACATTATAAAGTAAGTCAATAGATCTGAAACATCTAAATTGCAGTTAATCCCGTGGTAGACCAAGCTATCAAATAGGGTTGTTACAAGGCTTCCAATAGACCAAGAGAACTAGTGGACTCAATCGACAAGTGTTGTGAAACTTGAGCACTTACAAATTCTTACATTTATGTCTAGAAGAGGTCAGGACAGACCATGGTGGACATTCATCTGACTGGACTAAGGTAAATGTATCATGAGGAATGGTCACTTCTAAATGTTCTTGACTATTTGATCACTCTTTACTCATAAATATGGTGTCCATAAGGACAGAACCCCACTAGCTACAACAAAACAAGTGAAAGTCATTGCATACTTCATAGCTTTATTCCGAGCAAATGAGCATTTCAATTGTTTAAAAGGTCATAAAAACAACTAGGCTTCATGAGCGTGAATACTTGTTCAAAACCAGGTTAGAATGGTAGTAAAATAAGATGTCTGGAGATTATCATGTCTTGCAAAACTTCAGGCATATTTAAAACAGTTTGTGGCTAGTGGTCATGCTTTGCCTTGACCTCATAGTAGATTGAGCATCATCAGACTCGTCATCCTCTTAAGGGCATCAAACTGAGTTTTGATCACATAGGAATAAGAGTATAACCTTCTAGTTGTAGACCCTCGAAATGTCCATGATTATATGAGAACTTTCTTACAGTTGGAGCACTTAATTTTAAAACGGGCATGCTCAAACCATGTATTCATGGGAATTGCACCTCAAATCCATAGTTCAAAATCCTTTGAGCTACCTCTACAGTGGCTCAGCATATATTAGTCTGGCTCGGCATTTACCATCAAGTAATGAGCTACCTCTTGCCTTCGAGCATTACAGATTGTAATAAACAAACAACAATTGAGCCCAAAAACAACTAATAATGGAGCTAGAAACACCCATGAGACAGCTGCTCATGAATATCAAACATAGCAAAACCAGAGACGGGAACTGCAGCAACAACAAACTTAATGGTAGAGATATAGGTGCTTTCACCACTTTCTACCAAGATTCATATTGTTCTGGGTATAGTTATCACTACAAACCACAACACCTGAAAGTCAGCAGGTTTGTTTGAATATCAGAAAATGCAATAGAGCCCGACTGAATCAAGGTGAACCATGTGAACCACAGGCAAACTGCTTGCAAACTGGACCAGTTAGACACCTTACATATCATTCATTGGCCTTTACGCAGGAAATTGAATTTTAAATTTGGCTATTATTTTGCAGATTTAATGGGTGTTCTATTTGAGATTCAAGGCCACCCACAGTTTGTTAGAAACTTGTAATCTGGTTGCCAGTTTGTAATGAGAATTTTGTAAAAGATTCAGGAATCTTGCAACAAACTTCGGGATTTCTTGCATAATAAGTTAATTGTCACAAAAATGTATTATGGGCTTGTGTGCTTCTCTCTGTGTGTAAGGCAAATAGAATAAAGGTGTTCCACCAAGAGTGTTGTGTTGTTGCTGTCTGGCGATGCTGCTTATTTTGTACATTACAAGGAAATGCCAGTCAGTTAGCTCTTCCAACAATGAATGATCACCACAACCAGACATAATTGGTCAAGGCGATGTAGAATAAAAAGGTCGGTGGTAGTATGTACATAACATATGAACCAAAGTTTTCTCAGAGAAAATATGAAAATAAACCTTGTGCCGTGTGGGTAGGTGTGAAGGTCCATTTATATGTATACATATGCGCGTGTGTCTACGACAGAGGAGTCTGTGACAGGCATAGGTAAAGACAAAAGTTTCTGTGTAATATCTAAATGACATAGTATTTCCCAGTTGGCCTTTGTTTTCACAAAAATAAACAACAAATACATTGAGAACATCAATGACAATCACCTCAGAATCAAAGGAATAGCTAGGGTTGGCTGTGTCCAACCATCAGCAGATTTTACTCACCGTGTATGTGAGGATAGTTTCCAGTATTGACTCTGTATTGCTTTCCTCTGCATATTTATAAACATAAAATTCATAAATGAAGAGTTCAAGATTGAAATTATCCTATTAAAAAAGATAACAACGCAGTTACCGTTTTCGTCTACTGCTTTTACAACCAAATTTTCAGGAAACCCCATTCCAACAAAACGATGAATCAATTTGGAGTATGAAGAACCTCTTGATGAGCTTTCCTTGAGATGAAAAAGTTTGAGTTACTAGTAAGTTCAGGTAATGGATTAAGCAACTTTAAAACACAAAAGGAAAGGGAAGAATTGCAGGAAAGAGAAGAAAAAAGGAAGAAAGGAGTAAAACTAGTTACACGTAAAAGTAAAGATTATATAAAGGGGTGAACTCGATAAACACGAAAGCCACTCGATGTATAATACACAGATAGTTATTAAGGTCGATTGAAGAGCTTATAGGCAACTTTTTCCAGTCACTTAGATTGGTCTGTCAAATGTAGTATTCTGGCAGGGCCAACTTCTTTCAGGACTATGCTGTTTTAACACCAGCTTATTACAAGCTCTATAGTTCCTAAGATAGCTTATAAAAGAAAATCATGCAAATCCAATGAGATCTTCTACTGGTAGGGATGCAATCTATTCAAATAAAGTTCCATAAGTAGCATACAACATCAGAGATATTGATTCAGGTGCAATTCGGATGTATTGTTTTCAAGTAATTGGCAGCCATCAGTGATATGCATTCTTAGCCCAGTGCATTTGCCCAAACATGTTTATGTCATTCAAAAAAAGAAACTGATAAGTGATAACTTGATGGACAAAAGCAAAAATAAAGAATTACTATTCTTCTCGACTAGTCATTAATTTTGGGGCCGCAGCCAAAGAAGGAGACAACCGTAGCTTCAATTAAGCAGATAAATTTACCTCCCCATTGCCTGCAATAGTTTCTCCACCGCATAATGTTAAACTTGAACAAGAAGATACAGGTGCATCCTGAATTTTGGTGCCAGTAATTGCTTCTCTGCTGGAAATTGTCAAACTTGAACAGGAAGATACGGGAATGTTCTGAATTTCGTCTTCATCTTCGGTATTCCAATCAATTTTATCACTTTCTTCACCAGAAGCATTCCCATCCTAAGTATATAAAAGCGCATGGAATGAACAAGTGTACGGTTGAATCTGTACATACACATGGTACACAGAGAAGATGATAGCGGAGCCCACAGATGTATTTCAACACTGTGTCTGTGTACCGCATGCTAAGCAAAGATAATAAACAGAAAGTGAAATCACAAATACGATAACCAAAACCAGTGATGATAACAATTGATTTTCTTTTTCTGGTCATTGACAAGTCTATTTTGGACATCACATCGTTCTACCAAACATCAGCTAGCGGAAGATTTAAATTGTGTCAGAGAGGAAGAAAGTACCATTGCTTAGTGATCGCTACTTTGCCACCACCGAGGGTTCCCAAGCTGGTCATGTAAAGAGGAAATGCAGTAAAGTACCACATTAGTGAGGCCAATACAGAACTTGGTGACCATGAATATAGAAGACAATGGTCGTCAAGTAATATCCAGCTCCTCTAGATAAACAAATTTCATTGCATAGAGTTCCTCTTACTGCCTGAGATCGAAATTCCTTAATTCCACCATGCCAACAGAAAGCTTGAAAATGACGAGACCAACAACAGATTCGCATGTCATTTGGCCATGTCAAACCCCCTCATCCAAGAAGTGACAAATCAGTAAATTCTAGAGCTTAAAACTCTCGAGCATGTACCGATTTGAACAGTAATGCAAGTGTTCCCACTTTACCAAACAATTGGGAAAATCGACCGTAAACATATATGTTGTTACCTCTTGTTCAATCGCCAGAAATTAGCACACAACACGATAGAAAAAGGAAAAATGAATTCCCCGTAGAGGAGCTGAACTTTGTCATCTAGGCCTTTTCTTGACAAAAGCAAAATCAAGATTTCTAGTTTTAAGCATAATGATCGTACAAATAATGCTAGACTCACAAATGGATCTTTCAAATCTCTGCGTACGAAAAAGGAAAAAGAAAAAAGAAAACCTAGCCAACTGAAAATGTTCAGCAACCAACACTGTTCAGTCTTCAACAGGAATGCAGATAAAATCTGAAACCCACAAAAAACCAGAACAAACCACTCCCTAAATCTCTTAAGGTAACCGTAACACTGACTAGCTTCCATCCACACTGAACCCAGCTACATTACCAATACCACGACCTTGGATATCAAAGAGAAGGCTAATAAATCAAATGATCAACTAAATCAAGTGCAATTTACCTGCTAATTAACCTGTGAATAGTACAATTTACTCAAGCTATGTCCAGCACAGAGCAAATGTACTCCATAAAGAAGCATACCATGAAAGAGCAACCTGCAAAACGTCAGAAAACATGCAAATTAAAGAATCCCCAGGGTAAAAAGGAAAACCAACATGCAAGATGGTACACGTAAAGATGTGCCTACATTTATGATACACGTATATATATACATATATATATAGAGAGAGAGAGAGAGAGAGTTTACTGTAGAGTGAATAAGGCCGCCCATTAAATTGAACAGTGAAGCTTCGGCCAACGAGAATCATCATCATTATGTAATTGCGAAGGAATCTGTGCCGTACAAAGGTGGCAGTTAAAATAAAACGCGCCATGCCTGTAACCGTAAGGTCTAATTTTTACTCGCGCCACGTCAGATTTTAATTTGTATTCTGTTTCCTGATGAATTATTTATTTCTTTACAATTCTTTTTATGAATTTCTGACTAATTTGACTCTTAAACAGTATCTGGTTCGAAATGTGACACATTAAAAACTATCAAAAAATTCAAGAGTAACATTATTGTTGATAATAGACAAAGTGAGCAAGGACAAGTTCTATACTCACATGTGTACAACCTTTCTTGTCATGGTTGAAGATAAAGTTGGCACTATCTTTAACTCAACTGTAGTGGGATCTAGCTCAGCATCAGGCAATGAGCTCTCCTGCTTTTAAGTAAATATTGTATAGTTCTAGATCACTGATTTCGATAAGTTAGAATCGTTGAATCAGGAAAGCTGATGCGATAGAAGAAGCGACTAAGAGAGGCAGAAGTTATAATATGACACAATATTCAGTGACTCTAAACGGTTCCGGACCATTCAATATTTTTTCAGGTACACGGAGACAAAGCAATAACATGTACTTGAGGGTTATGTTTTGATCCTAGTTCTGCAGGGGATAATAAATGGGTCTTTGTAATTTTTGTCCTTATTTTTTTGGCCTTAGTGTGTCTCTGTGTGTTTGTGTAGGGTAGATTGACATGACTTTGTTGCAAAAGGAATAACATTACTCTCTTGCATTTTTATGTAGCAATTAATTTACTTTAATATAGTGACTACTAGTATCCTTAGATACATGTAGTAGTTTATAATGTGCTACCTACAAGATTCGGATTTTAAAGTAAAAAAATTAAGAAGAATAACATTATTCACGATAGACAAGAATGAGTACGACAAGTTCTATACTCTCAACTTTTTCCTTTTCTCTGTCTAGGTTGAAGATGCAAGGTTCGGCGCTACGTTCATCGAAATAGTATCCATACAACATAAACCATTGCTAGCGGGTGGTCATAAAATCATCCCCAATGCTAGTAGAGATGATTTTTTTTTTCTGAAAATATGAACTGAGCTAAATGACATGTAGTAAAGAGAAAAGTCTGGATATGTCAAATTGTCAATCCCTACCCTCCGTCCCCCTGCCCAAAACCCACCACAAAAAGAGAAAGTTAAGATGTAGCTTTAAAGTCGTCACAGGGATAGCTTGAATGCATCATCATTTTTTTCTTCCGATATGCTTGCAAAATATGTTTACTTTCTTATATTAACACGACTTGCATCTAACTGCTGTGTTTCACTTTTCCAAACTAGTCTTGAATGAAGAGTCCCAGCCGTAAAAAGGTTACAATAAAAATTTTGAACTGCGTGTTTTTATTTTTTTGAGATTGAGATTGTCATCACGTTAATAAGTTGGTGAAAACTTAGGTTAAAATTTATTTTCACAGCTTTCTATGCATTTTTTTGATACTGGCAAATGGACCTCTAGCAGACACTAAAGGGTGAATAAATGTACCAAGACAGAACAATAGGTATTCTTAGCATACTAGCATGGGATAGTGACAAAGATGATGTGAGATTGTACCAAAAAAAGAAAAAGAAAATGTACGGGAACGAGTATGACAAGTTCTATACCTTCAGGTCTGTAAGCTCTTTTCTCTCCATCTCTCTCTGTCATGTTTGAAGATAAAGTTGTCACTATCTCTTGTCGAAAAGAGGGCCCTACTAGTTCGGTGTAAATTACCAAAAAAAAAATATTCGTTATAATAGTAATAGAATAACGATAAAATAGAATGAGAAGATAAAATCTTTTGAATATAGCAATCAAGTTTCTTACGTAATCCTTTCATCGTATTTTGGCGGCACCACGTTAAAAATAATCTTGTTAAAATTCAATGTTGATTTTCAAGCTCTCCCAAGTATTGGTCTAGAAATTTTTGTCACAAAAATCAAGGTGGTGGTTGGCTGGTTGCATTTTCACGATGATATATGGAGAGTAAATGTACAAGGGTGATGAGGTGGCATTTCCTTCACTTTACTCGCATACATCTGCGTATACTCCCTACACACTTGCACCTCTAATGCTAAGGAAACGTTGCTTAATTCAAATAGCAAACCTCAAAGTATGCATCTTAATTGCACAGAGCGCGGATGGGAGCGGGCGGGAGTGTGAAGTTTTGGAACAGAAGCATCACTACTAAAGCGGGTTTTGGGGTGCGGGTGCGAGAATCGAGAGCGAGCGACGTTCCCGGGTGGAGGGTGACTACAATTGAAAATGCATATCGCGAGATAACAAGTAACAGTAAACCCCGTGCAGATAATTCAATTAGTTTTTTGGGTGCCGACTGGTGAGATGAAGTTTATTAACTTACGAACTGACTAACGGAACTGGCACGCGACAACTGCATCGAAGTGACTGGAAATCTGGCCGAAAGGATTACAGAACTGCTGAACATTGCATTACTAGTTCTTACACAACAACTAATGTTCGTTAATGAAGCAGATTCAGGGAAAGCCCGATACAACAAACAAACAAGGCATTCCTAAGTTCTTCAGTCAATCAGGAAGACAAAACACGCCTGGTTCTTTACTCAATCAGGAAGACAAACAGGGTACAGCACAAGTCAGTCCATACATATCAACATTGATTTTACAGCCTAGAAAGTGAGGAAGGGGCACTGCTTCCGAGCATGTTCCGGTATCAATTTTGACAGGAGTTCCAGAGATGCACCTTTCAGTTCTGTCGTGCAATATTGTTACATCAAAGCAAAACTTAACAACATATCTATCACATGCAAAAATTCACAAAGTGAAACAATGTAGACAATAGATAATATTTAACCTTGAGTTTTGAAGTTGAAGAGCGGTGGCAAAGGACGGCCGTTGGGGAGACGAGTATTAGGATCACGAATTTCTTCAAAAAATGGGTGGATACAGGCCTCTAACTGCCAAAAGCAACACCAGTTATAATTAAAAAATGAGAAATAGGTGATAAACATAATAAGAGTGATAAATAAAGCCTTTTAATCAAGCTTCTTCATTTGTGGCGGATCACGGGGAACAGTATTGCATCATCTGAAAGGTAGATATACTTACAGCAGTGCACCTCAAGTATGGGGAGTACTGAAGTAGCCTTGATACTAGATCTACAGCTTCTGGGGGCATGCGCTTGTGAAAAATCTGTCCAGAAGAATATTACACATCAAATGTCTATGTCGATAACAAGTGCAGCACGAATGCCATAGAACATGGTCAGAATGGGCACACAGGGTTTTCACCTTATGCCAAGGGTGCGCCTTGATCTGAGGGAACTTGAACTCCGTATAGTTTGGGTTCATACATTTGATTTCCTCACGAGTAGGCGTCCCAAGCACCTACACCAAAGAAATACTTAGCTCTACTTCCAGAAAATAATTGACAAGTTCTGGTTCATCCAAGCAATCTACTCTTACTCATGCACGAGACCCAGGTCGCTTACCTTGATTATTTCGACAAGCTGATCAACTCCACTTTCACCGGGAAAGAGAGGCTACCAGAGTTGATTAGACCAAAAGAAAGATGTGAGAAACATATCTATCATTATCAAAAACTATTCAGCTAAGTAGAAGAACGAAATATGATGGTTTTGCAATGAACCTGTCCAAGAAGCAGTTCAGCAAGGACACAACCCACGGACCATATGTCAATGGCAGTTGTGTATTCAGTTGCCCCAAATATGAGTTCAGGTGCACGATAATAGCGAGAACAAATATATGAAATATTTGGCTCGCCTTTAATCTGTTACAGATGGTAAAAACTGTTACGCGTTGTTCAAAATTAGAGCAAAAAATGTCACAGGTGATGGATTCATTAGTAGCAGCAATTAAGTGATACTGGCAATAGAACGGAAAACGATCACGATACATTCCAACCAGTCTCTTATCAGACTTTGCAAATAACCCACATTAAGAAATAGCATGATGCTAAATTGTATAGACTTGCTTCACACGCTGATCTTAACATGAAATGGACACCAAGGACATACAAATCCTTGAATGAGTAGGCCTTAATTAGAGGTCGAACAGCGCCACTAGTGCACAAGGAAAGGTCCTACGATTTTATTAATATGGTTAGCATCTCCTATGAGATAATGTATACCAGCAGAGACTATACCAGAGCTTTTGCACTCCCAAAATCACAGAGTTTGAGCTGATGGGTATGGGGATTAACCTGCATTAAGGAGGTTGTATTGGTCAATGGCATGTTATTGGTACAAGAGAAGATAGCTAAGCATTAGAAACAAACCAGTAGATTTTGTGGCTTAATGTCCCTGTGGCACACTCCAATCCCATGGATATAAGCCAAAGCCCTAAAAATCTGCCAAAACACAAAAAAAGTCGCACAATAAAAGAATCATCAGTGGTCGTAAATTAAGTAAACAAAGATATCCACTTCCTCACAGCCTAGTCCCTTATAATGCAGAAGAACTAGAAATGCGAAAATAAGTACAGGAAGGTTGTTTTATATTTTAATTCACTTCTCATAGCAGTATTTAGAAATCCTCTAAAACTCTGGCCTTCAAAATATACATATTTACAGATGGAAATATATAATTTTTCTTTCCTGTTAGAAGAATAAGGCTTCATATGGATGAGTGCTTATCCTTATCTAAAAAGAAAAGTAATATTGCTCTTCCCAAGTTTGTATGTCAAGTTTTTACTCCCAAACGAGGTGGTAAAGTGTGAGCCAAATGCTTTGAAGTGCTCAAAACACTTTTTTAAGATGCATCAACCATGATGTGACAAAACATTGGTAGTCGAATAGCAATCCTCAGAAATGCAATCCCAAATGTAGGGGATCCCAACTGGCTTGATCATGATGTTACTTCAACTTGATCAATTATAAGGTTCTTGAACTCACTCGTTAACTTCAACATGCTGACCTGGTATGTGTAAAGTTTGACATATATCATAGGCATCCGCTGATTTGCCTTGCTGTAGTGTCTTGCTACACGATAGACTGTCTCTGGTACATACTCAAGAACCAGATTAAGATAAAGCTCATCCTTATCCGTAGTAGAGAAAAAACAGTGTTTGAGTGAAACAACATTGGGGTGATCAAGAAGGCGCATTGTTTGTAATTCACGGTTCTTATATCTCTTATCCTGCAAGACCTTCTTGATTGCAACAGTTTCTCCAGTTTCTAAGCACTTGGCCTGTGCAAGAGGATAGTCAGAATCAAAAGATTATAATATCCATGTAAAAGGCTATTAAATCATCCATGGCCAATAAATATGGTTCAGCACATATATTCCGAGTATTACCTGAAATACAATCCCAAACGAACCTTGACCAACAACGCGCTCTGCCATATAACTTATGGTCTGAAGGACAAATCAAAGATATAAAAAATAGATGAGAAGTTGCACATTTATTCGATGAAAATTGTAGAGTTGATCGAGTAACTAATGATGAGTAATCGCTTGCAAGTTACACTAAAGGCGTCAAGTAGAACTTGGACGGAATGAGTGTCGCATGAGACTAAACAACTAATCAAAGGACAACTACTTGACATTTTTTATCACATACTTAGCTGTCTGTTCAATACACGAGTTACAAGCTCAATCTCGTTCTATCTAATCTACACTTAAAGCAAATGGGGGTATGTTGCCATGAAGCATTTCAGGGTATACACGGTACTAGCAACAGCAGTTTTATCAGGTCAGTGTCATAGATCACCGCGTTTGTGCCTTAATATTTAACCTCTGCCAGTAACATGGTCGCAAACGTAATTTCTTGAACAAATAGAACCAGTTTTGAGCTAAAAACAGATTTTTTTTTTCGAGGTTAATAGGGTTTCTATTAGACATATATTTCAAGTCCGTTGTTGCCAAATGAGATGTTTATGTACTTACTACAGGAGTTAAGGATACGCAAATGGAGGGAGCTACACTCAACGAAGAATGTTCTTACTAGGATAACTTCCACTGTGGCCTCCCCAACAAGTATAGCATTAGTTCGGAAGCCCATAGACTTGTAAAATGTTGCAAAGTAAATTAGCAAATCTAGAAGATAATTCCCAAGAGCAATATATCTAGGTTTTCTGTGTGGGTAGATACAAAGAATATAGTAATATGTACTTAGGAAGTTAAGAGCCTACATCCTACAAAGGAAATTTGTGGGAGGGTCTAGAATTATCTCTGAATAGCATAAATAGGGTCCTTGTATAATGACTTGGATTAGGCCTCCAAGGAGAGTCCTCTCTCCACATGTATCATGGTGTAACATACTATCATTTATGAATATCTATTGCTTCCGCTGTTAACTTCGGAAATTCTAACATGGCGGGTCAAGTCTAACGCATCGTCATTTGCTCATCCGCAGTAAAATAAAGTCATCCTCTGCCTCATCTTCTTCACCAAAGAAAAGAGTGAAGAAGTGTTTGCACTGCTGGGCAAATTCACTATTGATCGCGCGCAGATGACGCAATAGATGAACAGATCTGAGGACTTCACTAAAAAAGGAAAACTCACTAATAACAGAAGACTAACTAAATCGATAATCGATGCGCCCACTTGAATTACAAACACAACTGTGATCGTGATTCGAACACAATTCTTACAACGAACTATGCTTCCTATCGAGCTACACAAATCATCTAAAAGCCTCTTTACAAGGGAAATATACAGGCTGTCTAAGTTATTTCCTTAATCTAAATGTAGTTGGATGAATAATGCTTTCATCTGGATAAGTAACCTTGGTAACCGTCATCTTTTATCTCAACCTCCATGCTTAATCGTGTCCATTAAAATGACTTCCATGGTGCACTATCGATCGTGGCATTGATTCCCACTAGCCAACTTCCATTGGTGCACTATCGAACATTAACTGACTAACTTCCATGGTTCACTATCGATCGTGGGACCTTGTACGGCTTATTCAAATAGATTCGGTAACACTGTAAGATGAATCACTAAGCATACTACTGGTCAAAATATTTGGTGCCAACAAGAAGGAACCTAGATCAATTCCTTCGAGAAACTGAAGGACTCTACATGCACTGTCATTAAAAAGGGCATAATGCCTCTGGAGACCTTGTAAGCATCATTAGAGTCCGGTGATTCTAGAAACACTAAAAATGAAAAGAGTGGGGTGCCTTTGAAAGAGTCGAGAGAAAAAGTAGAGAAGAAAGTGAAAGTGGCTGGCAGTATCAATGAAACGATGGTAAGAAGAAGAAGAAATGGAGAGAGGTGTCCAAAAATGAAAAAAAAAAAGAAGACGAAGGAGGTAGGTGGCTAGCATGCCAACCTACACAAAAGAATATAGGTAGCTAGCAAGTGGCAATCCGTGAAAGGAAAAGTCGGAGCTGAGGAAGGGCCTACCGACTTGACTTGAAGAATCATGAAGCTCACAAGTGCTTCATGAAGCATGGCAAAAGCCGAATGACCTCTTGAATGAACGAAATACCCGTTGGTGGAAAACATGGGCAATAAGCCCACAAAGGAAAAAAGGGAAAGTGGGCAATGAACTCGTTATGAAGAAAAATGGATAGTAGTCAGTTAAAACTGAAACTTGCAAGATGAAGGGCAAACATGTCAAAAAAACAAGACTGAAGATTTTCAGAATGAGGGGGGCTGTAAATTGAAAATCTTGAAGATAATTCAAGAGCAAAGTCTCTAGGTTCTCTAAGTGTCCTAGATACAAGGTATAATGGCCATTGGATGACAACTAAGAGCATCCTAGTGCATAAGAAGAATTAATACCATGCAGATGCACGCTAGTATTTCCCTTTACAATTCAAATGAGAAGTGGTCGAACTACAATTAGTTGAACCAATATATTACCTGCTTGGGCTGACCATTTTTACCACCAATAGTAGTTACAATGATATGGCCTGTTTCAGTTCCATTTCCATCGACTACCGTTGCTTCCATTTCCTTTAATAGAAACATGTCAAGAGAAACATATAGAAAGTAAGCAGCAAAAGAAGAAACCAAAATGAAAAAGATAAGTTTTGAGAATGCAACCTTCTCCACTTTGTCATCTCTGATCTTCATTTCATTGATTTCCTCCGGGAGCTTGTCAACAAACATTGTAGTGTCACTAGGTTTTCCAACTGCAGAAGGCAGCATTCTGCCTGAAGCCATATTGGTGAACGTGAACTGAAGTGATATGCTTGTAACTGCTTAGAAGATGCAATTCACAAAACAGAGCGTCAGTTTCCAAATGTTAACGAAAGTGACAGACTGAAATCTAGTTGAATTGGTTTTTCTTGTCACATGGGATAGTGCACAAGAAGAATCAACCTATGGTGCACAGAGCAAGCATGTGACACTGAAAGGTAAGTTTCACCATCCTTGCTCTATTGTACGTGTAATGGGTTGTTAACAACTGTATAAGTTCAGCATTCTGAGTAAGTATAAGCAGCCATGCATACTTTTCTACTTATTTAACATCTCTACGTGTCAATTAGGTATGCAGATTGGATGCAGCAATCTAGCATAACCAACCATTTCGAACACTCAAACGGCACTTAGTATCACCGTTGTACTTGAGGTTCCGTTTGTAACTTGTGCCCAAAATAAGAGAGCCATTTAGCGTTCCTAATAAATCATCCACGCATCACTCCAGCACAAAATCCTCCAAGAACAGATAAATTCTACAAAAAAAATCCTCTCTATCTAGAAAGTTAAAGACCACTTTCCTAGTCACAAAGAAATCGATACCCTTGAAACATTGTAAACATAAGTTCACATCAAGTCGGTGTATCACTAGCCTTACTAACATTATTGCAGATAGGAATTTTGTCCAAACACCAAAACCACACCGAGACAATTAAAGATCCAGGTACAAATTCCTTTTTCTTGTCATTTTCTACTTTTAGACTTGTGTTAGTTAAACGTCCTTCATCACACTCGCTCGGTTTCAAATAGTTGCTCCATCTAACTTTTTGCGAACTCCTAGGATATAATTAGAACATCTAGACATTAAAATACACTCAAATACAAAATCATAAGTCCACCAGGCGGTTATTTGACAAGTTAAGCTAGTGCAAGAACGACGACCAGAGCCGACACTTGCATGTTCAAAATCTATTCTAAGAATGCGCAAAAAGTCAAACGGCACAAACATTATCGAAAAGAGGGAGGATAAGATTACGATACGACACCGTCCACAACATAAGAAGCTCAAAAGAGAAAACGCAAATTCATATGCATAAAACAAGTAAAACAAAAACATTATGACCTAAATTTACCTTTGTTGCTTCGAATCACTCACATTTTACGAACTCGGGAACCTGTGATCCAAAGAGTTAACAGACAGAAATTAAACCTAATAACACGGAAACCCAAGAAAATCTTGCAAAGGAGAGTGAAAACACTGAGAGAATCTTACAAGATTAAGAGGCCTTTCTTACAAGCTTTGACTACCTGGGACTTCACTCTTCAGCACTTTCTAGGATGCTTGTCTGAATTTTTCTTTCTGATTCTAGCGGACGCCAAGTGGTTTTAATAAACCTTGGATTATAATGAGTTTCGAAGTCCGGAATCAAGTGACTGGACGGCACGTGGCAGCTGCTGGCTGGACATTTTGTAAACTTACGTCAGGGTGTTTGACTGGGAAGGATTTGCTTCTCTGCAACTGCGGCGTAGGCTTTCCTTAAATCTGCACCTTACCGTACATCCTGCTAGTGTCGTTAAAGGTCAGATCTATGACTTCACGAGCCGCGATGCACACGCGATGTGCATGCAAATGTGATGATACATTTTATGAAAAAAAAAATTAGAGAAAAAAATTTGACATTACGACACCAAAGAGGATCAATTTGGATTGAAAAAATAGTTCGAACACAAATTTCATCATCACACGCTCGAACACAAAAAATATTTAACCTTGCAATAACATTATGTTTCTTCTATTTTTGGAAATTTGTGTGTAGGTGTCTATATTGGTTTTCAATCTGCTGCATTGTAAAACCCCATTTTGGTGATGTCTCTGCAAGTTATGTTACACTTGGAGTTCTTTCTTAGACCATTGCTAAACCCTAAAGTCATTTATTAGACCAAGATTTTTATTCTTTGCCTCGAACTCCCGGCAATTGAACAAAGAAATCAATAAAAACTGCTTAAGACAAATTGCCACACAATATCCAAATACAGTATTGGTACTTGATTCTAAGAAAGAATTCATGTTCGGTTGCTGAGAAAATTAAAGAAGTTTAAGAATAAAATTGGAAGGACAGAGGAAAACTGAGACGAAAATGGAAAATCTTTACAAATACAACATCAAACCCAAACCCAACACCCTAATTTTAGAGATGTCAAAAGGATCGGGTCGGGCCGACTCGACCTGGTCCTAAATGGTGAACAGTGCGGCCCGGTCCATAGGTCCAAGGGTCAGGCCATGAAAATTTCCAAAAAAGTCAAACCCGGCCCGGCCCTCTTTCTGGCCCGGCTCTTTGGCCCTAAACCATTTTGAGTCACTTTTTTTTTCTTTCCCCTTCTTTCTCATGCCTCACTTTCTCTCTCTACCTCATATTTTTTTCTTTTTATTTAACTTTTTGGACATGCACATTTCTTTTCAACTCATGATGATGGTTCATAATTCTTTATCAAATTTTACTTGCAATCCTCTTCTGTAGTAATTTCATAGAATTATGAAGAGGAAATATATCTTTATTTGTTGAGGAACTAGAAACAACACAATTTAGGCAATAGAAATGGGGAACATAACTCCAAAAAGTTCATAGTAAAAGTGGTCTAATGATGCATACTTCTGATGAGATACCTAATACTACGTAAAATGTAAAGTTAGATGTATGTTTGAGTGAAATTTTTAGAGATATCATTGGAAAAAAATTTGTAACCTTGTAGGTATATATTGTTGAGTTTAGATAACAAAAGGCAGTGGAATGTCAAGAGAAAATGCAAAATGTTTGATAAGAGAAAGTAGGAGCAGATGGATTAGATGAAAATGCTTAACTAATCAACTGCTAATCATTCTTGTTTTCCCAAAATTACAAGCAGCCGGTCCTAAGCCCACATAAAAGGAGGAGGGCCTATCAAAAATTTTATTTCATGTGTTAATATTTTTGCAACACAAAATAAGAATATAAAAAAAAAAGTTAAAATTAGGGCCTAGGGCTTGGGCTTCAATTTCCCAACTTTGGGTCCGGGCCCGGCCCAGTTTCTCAAGCCCGAAGTCGTGTCTGCCCTCTAGAGGACGAGGAAATAAAATTCCACGTCGTGAGGCATCATGCTAACTAGGCCTGGCAAAATGGGTGGGTGGGTTGTGTTTGGATTTGGATTAAATGGATTTGAATCAAATGGGTGACTTACCCATATAGACCAGTTTATTTATGGCTTAACTGGCTCAATTATTAAATGGGTTGGTTTCACCCATTTACTTAACAATGACCCATTAATATTTTTGTTACGAGACCCAATACATTACATCTCCTTCTCTTTCGTCTCATATTCATCAACCTATTTTTTTCCCCAGCCGGCTGCACCATTCCAATCTGCTGCCACACCTAAAATCACCAATTTCATGCGACAATCACCACCATAAACAACACCAACCACCACCACACCAAAACTACCACCGCAAGCAAAACCATATAAACAACTACCATTTGCCGCCACAGTTCAATTGACATCACACCCACAACAACCATCACCATAAACTACAACCATAGCCACCAGATCTGAGTGAATCTGGCAACACGGTAGTGAAGATGAAGCGACGACAGAGCCAGGAAGATGTGGTGACGCCGATGGCGACGGAGATGGCGGCCGGTCAAGATCGGCCATCGGCGGTAATTGGCCAATTGAAAATTTTTAAGAAGCAAAAAAATAAGGCAAATTAAGGCTATGAGATGTATTCCAAGGCTATGTTAATTGGGAGTTGGCGGATCTGCCACTCGTTGAGCACGAGTGAAGAGATTGGATGAGCTTATTTAATGCCCAAGGAAAATTGATGGATGATTCAAACTGATTTGGAACTTGGGAACTTGCTAGACCTTGGCCTTAGGATTGACGATGGTGATGGTGGTGATTTTCGCTTGACTGGTGTGTGTGGTGTGTGTATAAATGTGTTGAAGTGGATGTAAGGTAAATGCCGAATTTATTTCTTTTGAATCAAAAAAAAAAAAGTAAATGCTGAATGACATTTGTATGTTTGTATGTGTGTGTTAGAGAGAGAGAGAGATGGATGAGTGGAAATTTAAAGTGCCACTAAAAATTATGGTTAAGCTGGCACCCATTTATAACCCATTTAAACTTGCAGGCAATTGGGTTGTAAAAGAAGTCACCCGTTTAAGACCCCATTATTAAATGAGTGGGTTTGGGTAAATTTTAAATGAGCGGATTTGGACGGATAAATTGGTTTTGGTCTTAATTGCCACCCATAATGCTAACAAATGTCCCCTCTTGTACACTTCCTTTATCTTGTGAAGCGGTGGAAACCTACTTCTGCAACTCCCAATGTTCCTAAAGAAACCTGTAACTTATGGCCAGAACAACATATACACTTATGTTTATAAATCTATAACTTTTTTATGGCCATTTGTTGGTGGAGGCGGCGACAACAATGGTAATGATTATGGAGTAATAATGGTGGTGGCCGCAGAAATGTTCTTATATTAGAGGTGGTAAATTGGAGTGGTGGTGATGGCCAAGTGATGGTGGCGACATGTAGCAACAAAATGGCAAAGGTGGTGGTTGTAGTGCGGTGAAGATAGAGGTGGTGCTAGAGACAACGCAATGCTAATAGATGTGGTAGTGAAAATGGTGTGGTGGATGTAACAACGTCATCGTAGTTGTAGTGGCAGTGTCATCTCTGGTGGTAATTGTGATGGCAGCAACGGGGACATAGTGGTTGTGGAAGTGGCACCGTCGTCCTAGTTGTGGTGACTTGGTGGTGGTAGTAACAGTGGTAATTGTTATGGTAGCAAAATGGACGTGATGGTTGTAGAGGTGGTTGTAGTGCGATAAAAGTGGTGTTACCGTCTTAACGACCAAATGATTGTGATAGTGGTGACTATGGTGGAAATGATGAAGATTTGACACTTTTGGTGGCGACGCCATGCTCGTGGTAGTGGTGGCATGGTGGCCATTGGGGTCTAATGGTGGTGTAGGGAAGGGTTGCATGTCGGAGACAGTGTTTGTGATAGTCCTTGCAACATCATTGTAATGCATATTCATGTTCTGACTTATTTAAGTGTATTATTATGTTTAATAACTTACAAAACTGACTCATCAAATGATGAGTAAAAGCTTGATATATTTAAGACATGGCATTACCAAATGCGCTTGATAAGAAAATTATCAAAGAAAAGTTTATAAACTTAATTATATGTTATCAAACACGTCTATTTAAATGTGGTACTTGACACATTACCGAAAGGGTTAGGTACATGCGCTTGTCCAGTGACGTGAGTTGACACATTTGGCTAGCCTAGTCCTCACGCACACCCTTTACATATTTTGTTTTTTTTTTTTTTTTCAAGTCATGTGATTTTTGTTTACACGGCAATCCCATAAAAAAAATAAAAAATAAAGAGGTTAGTCATATTTTATCAAAAATCCAAAAAAATTGTCACATCTTAGAGGATAAAAACGTTAAAATGTCTCCATTAAGTACGTCTCTTGGAATGGTGACTTTATTATTATTAATTATAAAAAATGGAATCTGGTCCCTCCAGACAGAATCGTAGAGAATGTATACAAAGGCAGAAGACAAAGGCCTTCCGTTCGCCTGGGCAAGAGATTGAATCTTGGACCCATCAAAGCAAGAACAGTAGAACATCTATAAATGTTTTTCTGCTTTTCCTAATTTCTTTGTCAAGAAAAGGAGATGAGGTAATGCTTGAACTTGTTGTTCAAGCAAGGAAAAATCCCATTGGTTCGTTGATGGGTAATGGAACCTATGGGCAGCAACAATGGCAATTTTCCCAAATAATGAGCATAGAGTCGGAGATTCCCGAATAGGTCAACCTTTCAAACTGTTGCTTAATTCATGGCCCTTTCGAAGCCAGCCACACTAGCCGGATATGGTTGTATTGCATGCACGAATTAATTTCATATACGTCAGTCAAGGACTCAAAATAAGAATATCAATAAGTCCTATCTTTTTAAAAAGTTATCAAAAAAAATAAGTAGTATGCCGAAAAGGGGGCATACTACTTATCAAAAAAAAAGTTATCAATGTCACCTACGGCAATAGAAAATATAATCAGAAGTTCTTCTTAAACACACTTAATATCACATGTATAACAGGGGCCTTATACATCGTAATCAAGAACCATCATCGATGCAGTTCTAGGAAAACAAGCAACCTGTTTTCCTGAAAATTCTAGCAAGGAAAGCAACCATGGAGTCAACTGGCGTCCTAAATATATAGCTCGTATGGAAAGTCTGCCGTGCAATCAACTACGACTTTGAGATTACACGCGCGCTTCAAAGTTTATCTTAAAGCCGATAAAACCCAGTATACAGAGTATCGTAGAGTCTTCTAAAATTTTCGATCAGAGCCTAGTACTTAAAACATAAATCCATCAACAAACTATTTCTGTTGTCCGATTCCTGTGTGTTTTCGTTTGAGGTTCAGTATCAATCTTCTATTTGAAAGGCAAATAAGTTGATCTAACAGCCACTTCTGTTGACAAAACATTCCCAGTTTGAAGTAGTGATTACTTCCGTGGAAAATGCTCTAATTAACGACAATCCGGATCAAGATTTCTGACTTTTCAACTTTCTAGACTAATCAGCTAGCTTCTCTTTCTATTATTATATTCACCAAGTACGGAGAATTGTTTGCAGGAAGCCAATCCCCGAAGCCATGGCCTGATACATGGAATTAACTGATTTAACGGCATAATCTGGTCTGAGAACGACATTCACGTGTAAATGTCATTTGAGGAAGAAGACGACTTTTACCCCGAGTGTGTGTGTGTGTGTGTGTGTGTCAAAGATCTTGCCATAACCTTCGCCGCCTTTAATGGCTTTACCATGTAAACCACTTTCTGTAGTGTATTTGGTCATTACATGCATGAACAAATCCTCCTCCTTCGTTTATAGCTGCTGAACGTTATCACGTGTCCCACAATGGAAATTCTACGGCTCTTTTCTTAGCCCGAGTATCTCATTTCATAATCTAAGTATCCAGCTACATAAGTTGAAGATTACATTTGATTTCATGATACTTGCATGATCAGGCACGACCATTAGCATGTCCTACTTGTCAGCAAGTTCACATTTATCTGAAATGTTGCTAATCATGACATGCAGTTAATCTTAGAGAAATGATATTTTAGTTATATGAGCTTCATTTTTGTCGTTAAAAGGTTCTCAAGTCTGCTACATCCTCACATTAGCGATATCCGTGAAACTAGAATGCCAAAAGTGAAGCTGAAGTACTAATAACATAATAATATTAAAGCTTACCCATTACCACATAATTGATCGGTGTGACACTAACAATCTTTTTGTTGATTCATATTCTATGAAAAACGTGTATATCAATCCGTAGGTATTTGATTATAGTGATTTCGTAACACTTCTAAAAAAAAACCTGGCCATCACAGCGAGTCATGAACAAAAGAGTTTAGGCTCTTTTGGAAACGAAATACATACCAATTATACTGCAAAATAATTTCTGGTCGAGGAGCTCATATATACATGGAAAGGGGTATAAAAAAATATACGCACGGGAAAATCAAGGTGCATGGCTTGTGTGTGCAGTGTTCATGATCTTAGACTGCCTTCGCCTATAAAAACCGAGCCATCTTCTAGTCTTCTTAATTAACAACTACAAACGCATCTCTCTCTCCGTCTCTGCAAACCCACTCACACGCAAACACACACACAAACAAAAATGAGAAGATTTAATCTGAAGAGTCACATACTTGTCACAGTGATTTCATTGCTTGTCTGGTCTTCAGAACACGGAACTTGCAATGCCAGAGAAGGCAAGCACTGGTGGGGACGAAGCAAAGCAACACCGCCGTCCATTTCGAACAAGAATGGACGTAGTCCCCGCGGTAATGAGAACTTAGTTCACCAGGCTTCGAGGTTGATGGGAGAGCGTTATACAGCACAAGACGAGACAGCGATAACGCCACAGCAAAACGGAGGAAGCTCTGTCACCTTTAACGTATTAGACTACGGTGCTAAAGGTGATGGAAGTGCGGACGACACGAAGGTAAACTTAACATTCAATTCCTATCTAATGTTGCTTACTTCCAAGAAACTTGGGGGTCAGAGCTTAATTCTTTCTCGATATGGTGCAACAATGTGCAGGCATTTGAAGCAGCATGGGAAGCTGCTTGTAAAGTGGGGGCATCAACGATGCTGGTTCCAACAGGTTCTGTATTCCTAGTCAACCCTATATCTTTCGCAGGACCGAACTGCGAACCAAACATCATATTTCAGGTAACCCTCGAAGAAAACCCTTTTTAATTAGTTGTCACTTTGACATAGGCTGAAGTTCACATTTAGTCACTGCAATCGTCGGTAGTTTGATCTTTGTGAGGTTGATTTATTTATTTCCTTACAGTTGGATGGAAAGATTATTGCTCCGACGAGCTCGGCAGCTTGGGGATCAGGTCTCCTGCAGTGGCTCAATTTTTCGAAGCTTAAAGGGATAACAGTCAGAGGCAAAGGCGTCATCGACGGACAAGGCTCCGTCTGGTGGAATGACTCACCCCTAGACAATCCTGAAGAAGTTGCTGCTACTTCAGCCAGAGACTCAAATTACAGCAGCTCACAGACTTTGGTAATTGTCTCCTAAGCAGTCTTTACATCTTCTACATATGAAGCTGACTAACTGAGCTCTTGTTGCGGCATTTGTGCCCGACAGATGAGTAGTGAAGTGAGTCAGAACATGCCAAGCACCAAGCCCACCGTAAGTACCTCACAACAAATTTTCTTAGAACGGTCTTTTACAAACTAAGAGCAATACAAATGAAGAATTCAATCGGTTTGCAGGCACTCAGGTTTTATGGGAGTACTGATGTGACGGTAACTGGCATCACAATTCAAAACAGTCCTCAGGCTCACCTCAAATTCGATGATTGCACGTTGGTTCAGGTTTTTGACATCAGTGTTTCATCCCCCGGCAACAGTCCTAATACAGATGGAATCCATCTACAGAATTCCCAAGATGTGGTGATCCACAGCAGCAATCTTGCATGCGGTAATTCCATTCTTAGGGATTTTAGCTTTGAGATTTACATACTGAGAGCAAAACTTACACCATGTGTAATTCCTTTTGTCCATTTCTTTGACAGCAAAAAAAAAACCCTTATCCCCCTGTTCTCACAACTCTGCTCCTGCATAAGTATAAACTAAGAAGTACTAACAAACTTAGCATAACATAAAAACCCAAAAGAGTGCTAGACTCAGAGAACAAGAACTCCTAATGTTTAACTATATAGCTAACATCTGCATGATGCAGGAGACGACTGTATTTCCATACAAACTGGATGCTCAGGCATATACATACATGATATAAACTGCGGACCTGGACACGGAATCAGCATTGGCGGCCTTGGTAAGGACAACACCAAAGCCTGTGTTTCTAACATTACCGTTCGAGACACCACAATTCACAGTGCAATGACCGGTGTTAGAATCAAGACATGGCAGGTAAAACCATCTCATTTCCCCAAACGTGTCTTCTCTTAGCCATGATTAAAGGGATGAAAGACATCCATCATTCACGTTATAAACTGAACCACAGAAAATGTGAACCATCTTTCCTTCTGACTTCAGGGTGGCTCAGGCGCAGTTCAGGGAGTCATGTTCTCCAATATTCAAGTTTCTGAAGTTGAAACCGCTATCATGATTGATCAATATTATTGTGATGGGAGCAAATGCCAGAACAAGACCTCAGCTGTCGGTGTATCAGGGATATCCTACCAGAATATAAAAGGAACATATACATCGAAAGCTGTTCACTTTGCGTGCAGTGACGGCCTACCATGCAAAGGGGTAACATTAAACACCATAGAGCTTAAACCGCAACAAGAAAACAAACCCTTGTCCGAGCCCTTCTGTTGGAAGACCTATGGAGAACTGCAAACAAGCACAACTCCCCCAATTGATTGTTTGCTAGTTGACAAGGCAAGCAACCCTTATTCCTGCTGAAACGTACTTACGCAAAATAAGGTTGCGGGAGTGCACCGTATCGTAGGCGCTGCCAGTTCAATGGAAACTCCTGTTGCTTGTGGGAATCCAAAGTACACACATATTCTAGGGTCCTAGAGTAGACACAACGCCATTTCATGGTATTGCTCCATACTTTGAGATCAGTGTGGTAGTAACAATTATATGTTAAAGCTACATTCCTCACCGATGTTAGCTTTCTCCAGGAAACACTGTGTCATTGAATATGAATGAATTTCAGAACCTAAAAGACCATCTTAACTGTTAATCCGTATTCACTTGCTAAAGAACACGCCAACTTGGGATAAGACCCAAAAACGTTGATATATGCAAAGGAGAATTCGGGAAACAAGTTACACTGCTGGGCTAATCAAAGCATGAGACTAACAATCCACACTTCCAGATATCATTTTAATTCACATCTGCTGTCTGTGAAATTACAGACACTCAACTAAAACACCAAATAAATGTAACCAACAAGCAATTTCCATTGTTTTTTCAGCTATCAATACGGCTGACATTATAGAAAAATAGTATAGGAAAAACACCCGGAAACTGATTTTTTCTTATCCTCCTGCTCTGAAACATGTTTTTAGTCTCCAACTTCATTTTTCTGGTATTCTGCTCAGTCTATGAACATGTAGATATAAAGATACAAAGAACAGCCTAAGCTTTGACCAAATTACATGATAAATACCTCTCATTATTGAAATGTTAAAACACTAATGATGTCTTTACAATAGAAACTCCATTCATGGCCAAAGCAGATGGGCATAATATGCCACATTTTCACCCAAGCAGACCCAAGTGCTTTCAGCCATTGCCAGCAAAGATAAATTGCAACAATAGTGATACCCATTGAAGATCAGCACCAGAATAAACTACGCCTTACGTAATGACGTCCTGATCAACAGAAAACGTATGCAAACAATGACTATGTACGATGTCAATAACAGAATCGCTGAGCAACGGTACCAACAGTATTCCATAATGCTTTTCGTTCATTCTGTGCTTCGGTCAAGTTCTGCAGTAAAATTCAGCATCAGTTTTGAAGTATTTAAGTGTCTCTATATATCTATATACACATGGCCTAATAGAGCAGTTAAGCCATGTCACGCGAACTTTGACAAACAAGAACCACCTGATATTTATTACTCGAATCCTGATGACTTCAAGGAAGCCTCTGTCTGGAGTCGTGATTTTCCAAATCCAGCAGCTGCCTTCCTTCTTTGGCGGGTATCTATCCTTTCAGGGCTTTGCAGTCCCGTCTTATCCTCGTATTTCTTTTCCAAGGCCTGCCACCAGTATAACAACTTTATCCTATCTATTTTCCATATACATTTAAATGCCAAATGTTGGATATTGAGACATGTGATAATGTGTCTTGGATAAAAAACCCAGAATGTGTGGGTGTCCCACATCGGTTATTCAAAAAAGATTGTGACTTGGACTTAAGAATATAAGTCTTGTCCCACATTGATTATTTAGAGAAAGTCACTACTTATCTCTAAATATATATATGTTGTCTTGTATTGTGTTTTAAGTACAAGAGAGAAGAGAGAGGAGTCCTTCTTTGAGTAGAAAGAATCTTTCTTTGAAGGGACGAGAGAGAAGAGTTTTTTTTGAGTAGGAAAAGTCTTTCTTGAAAAGAGGGGAGTCATTCTTTGAGAGGGTTTATTGAGAGAGATAAAGGTCTGTAATCTCCAGTGAAAAACATAGTGAAATCGCTGCTACCACTGCGGAACCTAATATATTCCTTTACATGACATGACATCTCCTCATCATGAATTAACTACTGGTTAGTGATTATAGTCGGTACATTTAGCATCAATAAAGTACCCAATCAGTTGTTCACAAATTTCATCCTCTTCAACTCAATCACTCTTCATACTACGAACAACTGGACAATCATACATTTCCTCTTTTTTTTTTCCTAGTCCATGGTCAAACTGATAGGAATCAGATCCTGAACGCTCTATACTACCAACAACAGGAATCAGATCCTCAATGCCAGAGCGTACTCATGGAAACAGAAGAAAATAGAAAAGCCTTGTGTCAGCCTGTTGTACAAGCTTAAATCAATCAGGTTGTTCTTAAACACCTTAATTTGGAACTCTACAAGTTTTATCCAAACCTTAAACTCGATGAAGTCGAGTTCTTTCAAGAAGGAGAATTGATGGGGCAGATTTTCCAAGCAGCAGTCTTTTGAACATATTAGCATACCTAGGACATAATAGATGTCTCTAAGTCCTTTTGTTATTAGGTTTATTGTTTAGTTCAAGTACTTGTTATATTTTCTAGGTCCATATAGTAATCTTCTAGATTCTTCCTAGAAGGATAAGTCCTTACTTTTTCTCTATATAAACAAGCATTGTAAGCAGAAAGGAGAGTTGATGAGTAGAATTTTATAAGGAATATTTGCTTTTTATTGTGAACGGTGAGACTCCATTGGGCATTCTTCTACGCGAGACTCTTATAAAACCGTAGTGAGACTTAATGTTTGTTATCTTTCTTGTTCTCTTTTCTTATTTTATTGAGGTTATAAAACACCAAAGACTGTCCAGGGGTACCCTTGACAACACCCTAAAACAGCCCTAGCCTTGTTATCTATAAAATCCATAAACCTAAGCCTTGGCCCACCATACCTAATTGTACGAAAGCCTTAAATACCCCTTATTAAGGTCCGTCTACATCACAAACTGATGGCTCCTTTCTTTTCTCTTCTCTGGGGTAAACTAACTGAGCTTAGTCTGAGCAAAGGAGAAACTTACGTTGGTAGTATAAGTAACTGGTTATCAGTAAAAATAAGAATAATGGAAAAGGGCTGGACTTTTCATTGTTTAATTATGCTGGGTAAATAAAAACAGCAGATCAGATCCAGGACTGCTCTTCTATTTTCCTTGATTATATAAGTTTCACCTACGATAGTAAACATTAACAACAGAGCAGCAAAAGAGCAATCAAAAGGGAAATATTCTGCTTGCTATTCCAGGGACGAGGGAGGCTCGATTAAAGGAGGTGTGTGCCAGTGAAGTGGTCGGCATGGATCTCGATGGCGAGATCTGGAATGACAGCAGGGCTACAGTTTTGCAATCTGACAAAGATGGTCCTGTATTCTTCTAATGCTTAGATGATCTCGATAGTGATGATGGTGGGGTGTGGGCGATATCTAGTGATGTTAAAGAAGGTTCGTGGTGAATAAAGGAAACGACAAATAGATCAAAAAACGACTCTAGGGATCAACATTTCTTTTCTTTTATTTATTTCTTTTAGAAGGAAATATGGAGTTCACTAATGCCAAGAGGCAAACTCCAAATTTTGTATCTATCAATGGAGCCGATACAATAATAACTGCTTACTTTTTTCCGTTTCTGAACCTTTGTTTGTTTTCTATGTGATGAACCCCGGAAGATGAACAGTGATGACAATAATTGCGTGAAGTTGATTGACAAAATCGTTGATCCGGGCTCCAATTCTGGCATCACGTTGATGGAGTAGCAATGGTAATAAATCTCCCGAGAAAACACACAGAGTTTCATAAACTCGTACAACTTCCCTCCCTTAAAATGTATAATGACATACAATGGGAAACATTAGAAACCCTGATGACGGCTGCAGTACTAAACTATCCTTATTTCTGTTACATCCTAACCCAGTTATAAAAGTTCTAGATCACATCAAGTGAAGCCTAATTACTCCACGGGGCAGCCTCGATACAAAGGCTCCTCACATTGCAGGTCGGGGGAGGGTTGATACTAAATAATGCAAACTCGTTAAACAAGCTGCTTCTTCCAATCTTTCCATCAGCATCATGCATTTCATCTTAAACAAGAGAAATTCGTATGCTGTCATGGGATACTACCAACAGACTGCAATAAAGGACAAGAACATAACCTGTAGCTCTGTCCAGATACCATCGAGAACTTCTTCACTCATTCTGTCAAAGAAAAGAATTCCCTGCAAATTCAACAACGATCATGTTGCAAGGATCACCCAACAGAGAAACAGTAAAAGAAATAGACAAGTATAAGATACATACAAAAACAAAGAGAGAATGAAATCCACTCACAGACATTCCCGTATAAAACAATTGGTAACTTAAATATGGTATCAGAGCTCAGGTTTAGCAAGAAGATGCAAGGTCTTGTGTTCAAGTCTCCGAGCTTGAGTTTGTTTCCCCATTCTCTTTGTGCCAAGGTGAGCACATTATTAAGTTGGTTTGTTTAGTCATGTGCAATCAGCTGTTCGAGGGAGAGTGGTAAAGCATTTTGGGGCAATTACTTAACATCTCAAGCATTTAGAGCACTTCGCAACTTGACAGTAAGGACTTGTTTAATATCGTTTGACATAATAAGAGAGATAATTTGATGTCATTATTTTCCCTCCATTGTGTTATTCATTCACTAAATGGAAGGTCATCGATGAGAACTCTGTGGAAGTAAAGGGAAGTCTGCTCCATGTAATAAACTTCAGCAGGTCACTTGCCTCTCTGTCAAAGGTCACACAAGCTTGATTGTACATTAAAGAACATATATAAGCTGGAGTACTCATATTAACCCCCCGAACAAATTCTCATGTCAGATGTTTTCAGTGAAAGCTAATGCACGTTGTAATATGTATCCTGCCAGAAACACGACGCCATGGGTCATAATCAGGGCAAAGTTGACTACTCAGGACAACCTTGTGTAGAAAGATAGATTCAGAATTCTGAATTTCTTCCAAATAAAACAAATGTACATGAAATCTTGCCCAACCATTTAAAACTGTCAGATACAAACAATTTGCCAAGACTTCAAGAACTAATCAATAGCACATTAGGAATCAAAAGACAACCTGCAAATGATCAAATTCATGCTGGAACACCCGTGCAGGAAGCTCTGCCAAGTCAACTGCAAACCTTTCACCACTAATGTCCTGGGCATCAATCTTTACAGATTCTGGTCTCTGTAATATTTAGATGAAGAAGGTCGAAACAATAGAGATAGTATCATGATGGAAATTATAAGTCAAAATGAAACAGTAAAACTACGAACTTAAGGACTTGTGCATGCATATTCACTCTTAAAGAGGACCCAAGCAAAAAAAAGAAATAAAAAGGCAAGCATTACTACATGCACTTTTATTGTCCAGCTCCAGCTAGGCCGCTGCTTCTAATAGATGTTAAGGAAGATGCTTCGGTTCTAATGCCAATTTTTAGTCCATCTACATAGATGAACGGTGTAACACAATTACTTAAGCCAACAACAATCTGAAGAGGACATAGGAACCAAAACATGTCCCGTATTCAAAATAATAGCTGAATGGTCCGAGACTGGTAACATTGCTAGGACGCCTGTTATCCCAAGTGTAAAAGTCCCCTCAACCCTCAAATCATCAAGTTCAGCTTCTTAAACTTCCTAAAATTTCAATCTTGACGGTCTTGACAACAGGTAAGGATTAAAACTTGGCCATTTTCATCCGTCTTAAATAGCACACTTGTGCTCCAGGGTACGGTTGACCTAATAGTTACTTAGTCGTTCTTACCACTCTTTCCAATTAGCCCTAGCAATTAGCACACATGACAACAGTGACATGAAAATTTTAGTGCATCACAACCCCAATTTTTGCCTCAAAGAAAGCTTAACAACAAAACTGTATACATCTGCATGGTCATTTAGACAAGCTGATCTCGGTGAGAGTACTAAGGCTCCTCCATAGAGGTAGGTCTGCACGAGCAATGCTAAAAAGTATTTCACAATCCTGTCCTTCATCTTGTTTGACATTAAGAAGTAACTTGTAATGAATGAAGATGGACAGTACCATCTATTAAGGAATTTTTCATCTGGTAAAGTCCGCTTTGGCCCGGAGGGTCGCTCTCGGGTTTGCCTGTAAAAGCCTCCTTGTGTGGAGAAGAGAGTTCTCATCCTTAGAAGACCAAAGAATTTCCTCGATTTGTTGAATTGGGATATCCGGAGATTACCCCACAACACCGTCAATGTGCAGAACATACACAAGTTCAGCATACAACAATTGACCACACAAGTTGATGGTTCATGTGGAATGTGGCAATCATGTTACACATTAAAATGGATCAAGTAAATTTGATTTGATATGAAATGAATAAAAGACAATAATATTATTCTTGAAATATCTCAATTGGGAGATTACATGCAATCACATATGAACATCGCAGAGTCAAGAAGTGCCTAAAACACATGCTTAATGTTAAGTTCCAACCAGTCACAGAGGACAGAAGAGCATTCTGTTTGTTATCATCTGAAGCAACCAACAACATGCTTAAACATAGCAGCTCACAATTTTCACGAGTCTAGTAGTGGAGCAGTGATGCTTTATGGCTACCACACCTAAGCAGATATATACAATCTCACATATTAAGATCTATATTAGAAGAAAATCATTGCCTTTCAAATACAGAAAAGATGCTTGTGCTAAGTGCTAACTAGTGACTAAACTTGAACATGAGTCAGTCAACCCTGTAAAATACGATAGACAGTTTATGAAAGGGACCAATAACTATAATTACCATCACATCAGCATAGATCCCTGGAAATGATAAGCACCCTTCATTGAATAGCACCGCCTTTTTTGAATACTTGTTAACCCGTGGATTTACAAGAACAATCTCCTCTCCTTCACCACGTACACCAACCGGATTAAAAACCATAAGTTGAACATTAACTCCAACTTGGGGTGCTGAAAGCCCAATGCCATCAGTTCTGTGGAAAAGGAAGGCAAAAAGCATTGTTTACACTCCTGTAGATAACCAGAATTTCCTATAAGCACGCGGCACTAAGTGGCAATTATTGGGGAGTTTATATAAACAGCAAAACGCCATTCTCTATTGGTTCTATGAAATCTCTTGAACAACTTTAGAAAAACGAATAGTCCAAAGAAATTTGAACTTTGAACTCTATAGATTGCTATAAAGATCTTTGAGGTCATTTCCTGCGTAACTCTGGCAAGAGATGTGAACTTTCTATTAAGCATTTACTCACTGCTTGAACACTGATTTCATTTCTTTCTTTGATCATTAATCACACAAAATGGAGTGAGGGAATTGAAGCCATACAATTGTCCTAGTAAGCCTTATTAATGTATCTCGTGAGATTAATCAAATACATCGACTTTATGAAAAGTCAAAAGAACATCAAGCAAACATTTACGGGCCAACGTATACCTATGTCTGCTCATAAATTGTAATTGATCATGCACGATGAAAGAAAATCTAACCTGTACATAACATTGAACATCTCATCAACTAATTTCTTCAAATTTTCATCAAACGTATCGATTCGCTTGTTCTTTGCTCTCAGAATTGGGTCTGGATATTCGACGATATTGAGTGGTGCCTCAAAGTATAAATCAGCCGCTGAGAGGAAAAACACAAGGTACTTAACCATCAACCAATACATCTATATCTTATAACGATCAATCATCGTGGAAGCAAATAATACAATGCGAATATATATAAACTACTCCCTCCGTTCATAATTTTGTCCTTCTACTGCTTTTTGCACATTCATGTAAACTAATTTGAACTTCATATAAACTAATTTGAACAAGTAAACATTGACTTTGTTTGTTTGTTATGCAATTACGATTTGAGTTCAATTTAATGTTTAAAATTTCAATTCTGTGCTAAAATATTGCAAGAAATTCAAAGAGGACCAAATATACGAAACGGAGAAATAGTTCGCTTCGGTATCGAAGCTGTTTATAAACATAAACTGTATGCTTACGAGAAGCAACTTCGTCCTCCTTGACTGAAAAGCCTCGCTTAGCCTGCGCGTGAGCCGCCGCCGCTTGGTGACTGGACCGGCTTGACATGAACCTGGTGGTTGAGGTGAACCGGTGGAGGCGGCGGAAGTTGGAGGACAGGAGGTTAGACCGGTGGTAGAAAAAGGGCAAAACGGCGTGAGGAATTGCTGACGAGTGGAGCCAATTCGCACAAGCCATGAGGAGCAACTGCGGACAAAAGATGCGTCCCGTAAAATTTTTTTGATGCGGCTACGTTTTCGCCTTAGGATAAGATACAAAGAGTCCCCCTAAGGTTAGCCCTAGTTAGGACTACTGCCCCGTTTGTTCAAGAAATTGCAAAAGACCTCGCCTTTAAATAGACATGGCAAACGGGTAAACCCGCCGGGTACAGGTAAAATCTGGCCAGATCCGGGTAAAATTTACCCAGTTTTCCCCGGATAGAGCTTTTTAGTGCCCGTACCCTACCAAGGCGGGTCGGATATTACCCGCGGGTAAATTGTTATTATTATATTTTTTAATTATTTATTATTTTAAAATTTTTTATTACCAGATTATTCACTGAACTAATTCTTTTGGAGTATTTTTTTCCTTCTTTTTTATTACTACACATTCTTTAATTTAATTTCTACAATTTATTTGGGAAGTGATCATCTTAGATCTCAAATCTAACACAATCATCTCAATCCGAACACAATAAGCATATACAATCATCTCAATCTGAAGCATATAGTAGAAAAACACTTGATACATACAAAACATAAACACAAATAGAACTGGAAAAAAAAATTATCTGTTAAACTCAAAAAGCGTAACAAAGTCGATCGGAGACCACTTTGGACTTTGGTGTAAGTTTTGTACTATCCCTTTCATGATTGGACACATGGCGTCGGAGATGTTGCAGAGACGTGGCACCGGAGACATTGGAGGCGAATCTGCGACGGATCTGGCGTAGCTTGGACGTCGATATAGAGAGCGACGTCGTGAGAGGATCTGGCGTATCGGTCATCGATGGAGAGAAGCGCCGTCGTGAGAGAGCAGCGCCGGGGGGGAGAGGAGAGGAGAGAGAGAGAGAGGGAAGAGCGGCGCAAGAGAAGAGTGAGCGATCTGTGAATGAAAACCCTAACACTCATTTATGTAGTACAAAATACGGGTAGCCCGGGTAAACCGTACCTGATCCGGGCCGACTCGGAAATTACGGTCCGATTCGGGTACGTGTCTGATTTCAGCGGGTCTTCAAAATATCGACCCGTGGGTACATGCCTTTTTTTTTGGTCAAGTTTACCTTTAAATGATTGTTATTACTGCGACAATCACCGATCTATGTTTTACGAACATTTGAAACATGTGTTTTGACACCATTTGGTTTAAGAGTCAACAGGCTAGTTCTTATCGCTCAATGCTTGGCTTCGACTCACATCCATAGCCCTAGACATGTAAGTGTTATGCGCCCTAGCATGTATTTGGAGTAGCCTATCATCATAACCCACTTGAACACGAAAAACTGATTTTTGTTCTTAAGAGATGAAATTTCAGTCCAAAACTGAACCACTCCGATACAAACTCTTTCTCTTCGTGTGCAAAGATGTGTGGGTATTGATGTCATTTCATTGAGTTCATTACTATTTTATCTCACATGCGATATTTCAGCACCTGCATAAGAGCGTAGTGCATCATTGTAAGTGGAACAACAGTAAAATTACACCCAAGGTATAGTAGGTAAAATTTTCTTATAGTTATTTCTGTATTCAATTAGATTAACCGGATGAAAGACTCTTAATTGATAAAATACAAGAGAACTGAAAGTCTAGAGTATTGAGCGTTAACATTAGAAGCTTATAGAGTGTTTTGCGCCCACGACCCAATACGAGCCCATGAGGTGTAATGCTCAATTAATCAATATATTTTACGCGGAGGTTTTGGTTTAAAGATAGGTGAAGTGGCATAATGCTAATTGAACAAAACAACAGGGGCATTTTGGAATCAGGCAAAATAAACGAATAGAAAGGAGATATTCACGTTCGCCTTTCTCCCTCTCTCAAATTTCTTTCCGTTTGGATTCTCTGCGAAGCTCTCCAGAGGTAAAATCTCCTTTTCTCTCTCGCTCAAATCCTCAATCCTTCCGTTTTATCCCTTGTGCGTCAAATCAACTTTTCATCGATCTTCAGAGGCAAGATCTATCTAACGTCGAATCCCATCCACCTTTTCTCATAGATATAACGTATAAGTGTACGCCTCTATCGCTTTTGTTTAAAGGAAATGATCTACGCTCTTACTTTCTCTCGCCGGATCTAAGTTTCCGGCCGGATTACTTTAATGTCTGTGGCTCGAATTTCACTGTCCCGTTGCGATCTTGATAAGTTCATTGCTTACGTTTTGTTTTTGCCTTTGTAAACGGTTTTGATGATTACTTAGTTGGCGTATTGTTAATCACCAGGTTATTAGTCCGATCTAACGTTGAATTTAGGTTTTCTTTTGGTTTCCCACTGTGTTCATGATTGCTAAGTTTCTCGTATTAGATCTCGTTTTTTAACATATTGTTTTGTCCCGATCCATATATTTATATTCTAAATTTGTGTCGCATTCATTCTCATTTCCTGATTTACGACTGTTGCTATCGTTGTCGTGGTCATAGACGCATTAGATATGATGACGATCTTTTCTAGATGACGTGTTTTACTTTTTAATTGTGCGCACGTGTGGAAATTTACGTACGTGGCGATATATGCATGTATTGATGTCGGTGCTTTGTGATTCCCTCCTGATTGCAGCAAAACAGAGATGGGGCTGACCTTCACGAAGCTGTTCAGCAGGCTCTTTGCCAAGAAAGAGATGCGCATTCTGATGGTAGGTCTTGATGCCGCTGGTAAAACTACCATCCTGTACAAGCTCAAGCTTGGAGAAATTGTCACCACAATCCCTACTATTGGTGAGTACTCATTGCAAGATTCAAAATTGGCCTTCCACAAATGTAAATTACTAGCTGCTGTCACTGCATAATTGTCCTCAAGTTCTTCGTAGTATTGTTATTCGATCTTAGTAATACTAACTTTCTGAAAGTTTTTATACTCGCTTTATGATACTGAAAAACGAATTTCTGTTTTCCTTTGGTAATATATGGTACAATTAATTAACAAATATTGTCCTGGATGAGCTTTAAGTACATGTTTATGAATTTTTTGTAATACAATGTCCTCCCTTCTGCTTTGACCACCCGCTCTTGCTGTTGTTCAAATGCTCATTAGCCTTAGAAAGTAAGTTTACACATACAATCGAATTGCCAACATATTACTGTCCTTTCAACGAAACGATTGCATCTGTACCCTCTTTCCTCTATTTGTTTGATAATTTCATGTCTTCCTTCCTCATGAATGTTGATTAACTGGGTGTTGTATACTAAAAATTAAGTACTTTGAGTAAAAGTACTTTGATCCAGCTTCATTAGGCTCTTTCTGCTGGTGTTTTAAGTGGGTTTGGCTTAGTGAATCATTTGCCTTCCATCATTTCCTCATTATGTCTCTCTGTATACTGTTGAGCCTTGGAGGTGTGTTGTTGAGAGAGCTTTTGTGCTGCATCTGAAGTATTGCAACTGGAAGTGAAAAAGTATTTCATTTCTCGGGGCATTAATCTCTTTGGTGTAACAGAAAAGATTTCGAGTTTCTGTAACTAGATAACATTGAATACATTCATTTTTTCGTAGTTAGAATCTCACCCTGAAGTTTGATCGACTGCTACTTCCTCCCGCTCCCTGGCTGCTTTGACTTATGGTAATTGTTTGAACCTACCAAGGTCAAGCAGTACTAAGGGTCTGCTGCTCCAAGGGTTCTGATCCATTGAAGTTCTTAAGGTGGAGATCTGCTAGTCTTTCTTCTTGATCCGTTGAACTGACCAAACCTGAAGTTCTCTTCTTCTGGTTTATTGATGAGAGTGAAAGAGGAGAGATAAGGTGGGTAGAAGATGACAAGTCACTGGTTGACTTGCACCAGCTAGTAATTGAAGGTCGGTCCTCAGGGTGAAAACTAGATTGTAACAGAACAACTCTTGTTAGCCGCGTTTAGCCCATAACACTAACAACGGGGGTTGTGGGTGAGACATGCTTAATTTGAATCAAATGAGGGGTCTGAGTTACTGAGAAATCACAGAGAACGAGCACACAAGAATATCATGGCAGAGGGAAATGATACAAGCAGTCTTTGCAAGTTTTAAATATTTCGCAGCAAAATGGATTTTTATCTTAAAGTAATGTTCTTGCTTCATCTGTTGATGCTTATGCATTGTATACAACAATCCATAGTGGACATATTTACCATGCAAAACATATTAGAATGTTCAAGTAGCAACTCAAAGCTGATCCAGATTAATGGGAACTGGAATGGCATCTTATGACATTTAGAAGCTCTGAGCATGTGGAAAGAACAGGAAGTTATATATGAAATGTTTTAAATCACATTAATGGTCCTGTTTAAAATCATCATCCATCTAGTTTTGGTCAAAGATTCTTCTGATGTTGGTTTTCAGTATGATTATAGCTTGCTGCTATGAAGCTATTTAATTAGGGTTTTATAAAAATACCAGTCATGTCTAGAAATTGAAGTGAGTTTGGTTGATCACTTGACACTATTGGATTAATGAAGTTTGCTCCTGTGTTGTGTCCTTAGTCCACTTACTAAATTATCCTCAGTATGTAGTCAGAAGGTGCAGGCTTTTTTTAACACACACAAGTGGTTGTTTGCAGGATTTAACGTTGAGACTGTGGAGTATAAGAACATTAGCTTCACTGTTTGGGATGTTGGTGGCCAGGATAAGGTATGCATTTTCTTAGATACCCCTCCCTCGTCCCCCGCCTAAGGTAAAAACTGTAATTATACTTGTCCCATTTATACTTTGAAAACTGGAACCTTCCCCTTTGCTGCCATATTAGTTGATGCTATGCTGAGTCATGATATTAGCTTTTGTGTTACTGGGTTTGATCTCCCTGAATTACTTGGAAAACTCTAAGCTTAAACTGCTCGTGATATCGATAAACTCAACTGCCCAAAAAAAAATTCAGATTACATAAAGGCACTCTCGAAACTTGTGGAAAAATCATCTTTCTCGGTCTGTTGACAACCTTGTGGTATTCAGTTTTTAACTTTAGAATTCCTTATAGAAAGATCTTGTTTGAGTATTGTTTTTCAGTGTTTATTACTGCTATAAGGAGGTGTTTTTCTTTCCAGGGCGATGACGGGAACTCCATTTTTGGGTTTTGAAAACTATGTTTTTGGTTCTCATTTTAATATATGTACCTTCAAACCTTGGAAGAAACATTACCTAGACAACTAAGCATTTCCTATGTGCTGTGTATCATGAATTTCCAGTAAAAGAATCCAGACCAAGTAGAAGGTAGAATAAATCGCTGCTGATCGTCACCATTGAGACTATGACCTACACATTGTATATCTCTATTTTCGGAAGCTTCATCTAATTAGTGCATCCTTTTAACTTAACACCCCACCATTAATGATACCGTTCAAACGCCCTCTAAATTGAGAATATTGTGAAACCCCCCCATCTACTGTGATTCACTAGTGAAAAAGGCAATGGGAGAGACGAAGGCAGAAATAGCTGAGACATGCTCATCAGAGCTGAATTTGGAGAAATCGGAGAATTCACTAGCTGAGACTCATTGGACTCGTTAATTTGTCCAATTAAGTCATTCCGTTAGCTTTAGTCAGTGCCAAGTCTGTTAAGTGGTTTAATCAAGGGGCATTTCTGTCACTCTCTTTGCTCTCTCTCCCTCCTCGTCTTCTTCTTTCTTCTTCCTTATTCCACATTGCCGAGCACCACAGCCACCGGAATCCAACACGACCACCAACCACCACCATGGTGCCACCACCAACTACCAAGCACAACCACGACACCAACACAAAACCACCACCAACAAGCTACAACTCCAACAAGAAGAATAACTACGACACTAACCACCCACAATCATGGGGCTCCACCATTAACCACCAAGCACAGCCACGGCTCCACCACCGACTACGAAGCACAACCACGGCATCACCCCACAATCACACACTCTCACACACACACACACACTCCGATTGAATCCAACCATATAATACACACACACTGATTGAATTCACCCACACACATGCACATTAATTGACCCACCAGCAGACATGCACGCACACTCACACGCACTAATTATTGAATTCTTCACTATTGTCAAAATTGGTGGGGGGATGTGAGGCGTGGTGGTGGTGATGGGTGGCACTTTGGCTTGTTTGTGGTGGTGGTGATGGGTGGCGAGGCTTGGGTGGGGCGGTTGCTTGGTTGTGGTTGTGGAGGTGGAGGTGGGTTGTGAGGCCCTGGGTGGGGTAGCGGATGCAACTTTGTTGGTGTGGTGTGGTGGTGGACTGCTGGTGTGAGATGGTAGGTGGCTAGGTGGGCGGAGGGAGGAGGAGAAGAAGAAGATAAGAAAGAGTAAAAGTCAACCAAAAACCTAAAGAAGTTTAGTAAGTCACGAACTTCCCTGACTTAAGGGAGTTAACGGGCCTATGGTTTCTAGAAATTGACAGAATGATCCAACTGGGGTCAATTTAAGAATTCAATGGTTACTTCGACTCAAAACGTAGTCTAGCGACCAAAATCAAATTTGTGTTATAGTGCAGTGGTCAACGGCGTATTTAACGATTTAAAATTTCAAAAACTGACAGTTGGTTTACATGATTTATACCTACCTCATGCTACGAATGTTGAGTCAATATTGTGAGTGATAGTTATTTCATACTATAAGCTTCCATGTCTTGGTTGGACATATTTTGACCTTCATCTTACTTGAACTTTTGTATGCATGACTGGGTGGTTCTCTAGGATTGATTGATACAAAAACTTATTAAGGTCACCTTAGATAAATTATATAAGTTGCTACCTAATACACACCTTCCCACTTACATGTGTGTGGTGTGTGTGTAATCTGCAACTTTTTCAAAAAGAAAAAGAGACTGTTGAAAGAGTATTTAATCTTATAATATTACTCGTGCGGAAAGTTAAAAAGGGATAATAATATGTTTTGTGTGGAATTGAAGTGTATATAGACGGTGAATTGGCAGGGAAAAAAAAGGTTAGATATCGATGGCCAGCGTCTGTGTATTTGTCCAAACAGTCTTATATATATTGCTACGGACATCTATTATTTGTCTGTGCTTCAATTTGACTATGCAGACTATGCTGTACTTATTGGGACGTGCTTTGGTGTCTCTGGAGTTCTGTTAGTAGCAAATCCTTTTCTGATGTAGTTTATCTGTACAGATTCGCCCCTTGTGGAGGCACTACTTTCAAAACACACAGGGTCTAATCTTTGTGGTGGATAGCAATGATAGGGATCGAGTTGTTGAGGCGAGGGATGAGTTGCATAGGATGTTGAATGAGGTACCTTACCATTTCCTTTGACGCCTTCTTGTAATTTTCGATGATCATACATGTCTTATGTTGTCTGCTACGATATTACATGCCACCTTTTGTTAGATGGATATGCCTGATCTTTTTTCTATGCGATCCGACTTTTTTTCAGTATTCTTCACGATTGTTGCCATTTTTGCGCTTGATAGGTTATCTACTTTATCTGCTTTATTTTGGCTTGTTCCTTTGGACATCACGATCCTTACTAGATGGTGTTTAATCCCCTTTTATGTGATACCAACTTCCTGCATTGTTTTAAAACTGCTTCCTTTGATGTTTGATTACTTGGGTAAGCTATTAGTTTTAGTGGGTTTGTTGGGTGATTCTTTTTGTTGTTGTTCTTTGTACTGGTTACTGAAATGCACTTTTTGTGTATACCATATCAAGAAGAATTTTTGGCTTCTTAACATAGTCGTTACTGTTCATAGTGACAAATTCGTGGTTTGGAAATTATTCAGCAATAATACTAAATCGGGAATTATTAGGAAAACTTCGTCACTACATAGGAAATAATTCGGTGAAATTATTAAGAATCGTTCAGGTTACAATAGTTTTAGGTATATGAAATTTGTAAACTTTGTAATTGAAATGACAAAAATGTAACAGTTTTTCCACTCTTTTAAGTGATGGGTAGAAAAAATGAGCGGGAACGTGGGGTTAGTGCTATATAATTATGTAGCTTAATTGAATATGTACTTATTTTGCTTAAAATTGAACATGAGTCACGTGGTGTTGTGGCGGCACAGGCGGCACAAAACTGTGCAAGCAACCTAGGTACTCGGCTTCGAATCCCACCGGTGGAGTGTCTTGGTACTACCATTTTTTTTAAAAAAAAGGGGAAGAACTTTCAGTCGCGATAAATTCGTTAAATCCGTGATATTCAGGAGTTCTTCAATTAATCGCGATAAATTCATGTTTTAAACTTTCTATTAACGTATTGCGATATCACCAATATCTCACGAATATTATCACTATGTTACCATTGGGAGTGGGCATGCCTCTGTTGTCTTTCACTTGGGGATCCCTTCATTTATAGAAGTTCTCAGGAACACTTTGGTCATAAATAATGCTTACGTCAGTTGTTTTGAGAAATCAAACAAATGTCAGTTGTTAATGATAGACTAAAACTACCTATCAAAAGGAAATGATCTACAAATTTACAAACTTCACTGACCTAGCCATGCTTAGTGTACTTTATTCATGAGCAATTTCTTGAGCTCATGTGTTAGGAAAGAACCTTTTATGCTTTTATTAGTCCGAAAAAGAGTTAAAAGTGGCTTGTACCTGTTTAATTAGCAATGCCAGGAGGGTCATCCACAGCAATGAACCCATCCCTGGACTCGATCTGCAGAACAGGAACTCCGGGCATGCACTGGATTACAAGTGTCACAGAATCATCCAAAATAACGGGCCTGGGAGTATGCAAAGTTTGATTTGCAGAGATGCTGTGAATATTTATTTAAGTCTTCGATCTTTAATTTTTCAAGGATCTGGGCAGGGATTTTTCAATTTATCTAATACTGCTATTAAATTTTCTCTTCTTCTACTTCTTAAATTAGAATGCAGTTCTATGAGCTGGAGCATTTGTTTCTATGGGTGACTGCCTTGGCACCTCTCAGTGTACGCCTAGGCAAATGTTGTTATTTTAAACTTTTTTTTTAAGTTTTTCTTGGGCGACCACCTAGGCAGTCTGCTTGGGAATGGGAAAGCCCAAACTGCTGGCTTTGTCTAGGCTCTTTGACTACTATGCACCGGAATCTTCACAGGATTAATTTTGGCCAACAAACAATCACATGGGCCATATTTTTCGAAATAAGTTGGAATACATGTCCAGTCTATGCTGACCCTAGCCAAAACATGACATAAAGTGGGATAATGTTGCTGGGGATACTTCTTGCAGTACCAGCTTAAATCTAGAGTTTAACTACCTATAAAACTTCTCTATATGCGTAAGTGTTATGTGCGTATTTTCCTTTCCGTTATGAGAAACAAATAACTCACTATCGGCATTAAAACATCATATACATGCATGTCACTAGGGTCAAGGTTGAGGATCATCAGAAAGTTCTGAATGTGTTCTCCAACTTTCTGGTATCCTTTCCCCTAGTAGCTGCTAAGCGGAGGAGTTGGCCACAGTATAGGCTTTTAGGGTTGGTTTAGTTTTGGGTTGGGCCTTGATCAGGGCCTGCCCAAAATGCAATACCGTAGATTAATATTAGGAAGAATCGATTCAATCAGGAGGATGATATAATCTGACAGTTCATCTTTCTTCTTACAGGATGAACTTAGAGATGCTGTTTTGCTCGTCTTCGCTAACAAGCAAGATCTGCCTAATGCAATGAATGCTGCGGAAATAACTGACAAGCTTGGTCTTCATTCTCTCCGTCAACGCCACTGGTAAGCTATTCTGTAGTCTGTTACAACTAAAAGAAACTGTGTTCCTATAATAACTAAGAAATATAACCTTAAAGAGCGAAGGATCCATGCAGCATTCTGGCTGTACACTAGAGGCATGACTCAGTTGGCCATGAGGGAATGATGGATTTTAGTAATTATCTAAAGAAACTTTATTTAGATAGAAGTTTCATGGTTGTTGATAATGCTTAAACAATATGGAACACGACACCAAAATTGAGTTTTTATAACTTTTATGCTGTCCGTCTCCAGGTACATCCAGAGCACGTGTGCAACCTCAGGTGAGGGACTTTATGAAGGTCTGGATTGGCTCTCCAACAACATCGCTAACAAGGCAAGTACATGATAACCTTCTGGAAATCTGGTACTTGGCAACAAATCATACTATGCCAGAATAGAAACTCTGCTTCATGTTTCCATATAAAATGGCATAGATATTTGTCTTGGCTTGGACTATTTGCAAGCCCCAGTTTCGTTTATTTTGTTTGGTAATGCCTTGCTACATTGCAGGCATGAGGCAAAGCATTTTGTTTTGTGGTGGGATTTTTGCTGGATGCATGGACAGATGTTGGTCTAGGCCTTCTGATGAGATCTTGGAAGTTTCTCGAGGGGAGGTAGTTTTCTTCAGTGATGTTGTAGCAAGATCGTTGCCGGAGAAACTTTTGAAGCTTTAGTTTGTTGACAATATTACTGCTGCTTTGGCTATATGATTATAGCTGTAAACAATACCATGTTTTTGTCATCTCATGTTAAATGATTTTACTGGTTATGTATGGTAAAAAATTATGGAAGGGATCTGGCTGTTTTGGGTAACGGTGATTGTTAGTCAAGACTCTTGATTTCAGTTGGAATTCATTGTTTCTATTGCAATCGACTTAATCAAAGGTTCCTCATTGGCACATCTGACGGTGGAATGTTGCTTAGATGAAAAAGCGAACTCCTCTTTCCATTGTTGTGAATAGAAGGTTGGATACAGTTTTCTTCGGGTGCTTTTTCCTGGCATACCTGCATGTGTTGCATCCATTCTTGTGTAGGATTGCTACTAGCAAGTTAAGGGGTATGTGTGTGCGCGCACGCGTAGGAGTGCTACTAGCAAGTTAAGAAGTGCCAACAGTTTCGCTTCACTTGGGTAGTCATTTTGGTGTCAGCTTCTATTTTGAACAAGTAGAACCATTGCGAAGAAAACGAAAAGTGCGTTTGGTAACTATTTTTTTTTTCTTTCTCCAATTTAAAAAATCAGTTTTTAAACTCAAGAGTAAGAAAAAAACTCCAAAAATTGGTTTTTTTTTAAACTTTTGATTTTTGTTTTTTTGAGACCACTACCATCCTTCCACCGCTGGCAGCCACCTCAGGCGACCACAGTCGGAGACTGTCGGCCGCTGGCGACCACCGTTACGCCCCACCATCGCCACCACAAACCAAAAAAAAAATAAAAAGTCAAAATAAAAAGGGTTACCAAACACAAAAAAAAAAGGGTTATCAAAAATCCACTTGTTTTTGTAAAAAAACAAAATTAAGCTGCTCTTTAAAAACTGAAAACTAAAAAAAAAAATTGTCAAACGAACCCTAAGAACAATACTTTAAGAAGAGGAAGTGAGAAAATTTAATTTCAATACCCCGTCGTCTCTTTTGATATAAAAGCAACAAAGAAAATCTTTATTCCATATGTTCTCGAGAGGTTTTGGAGAAAATGAAGAAAACAAGTGCCTCAGTCTGCGGGCATTTATTCTGGCAATGGCAAAAATTGGACCTCCAAGCAAGAGCAGTCAACAAAGTGGGCTACTACAGCAGCAGACATGAAGCTGAACAGTTCATGTGGGTTTCACATAATGAGAACCCCTCTGTGTACTGAGAACACCTCTGTGATGTGTTGCAATGTGATCATTTCCCAAACAAAAACCCGACAGTAGTATTGTGATACACAACCTTGAACCCTGGAACATAAAATCTAAGCAGACCCAAGCAAAGCTCCTTGCGCCATGTGAAAGGGTATCAACTATAGTGAGAGAGCCTACTCAATAAAGTGGATCAGCATTCTAAAAGCCCCTGTCAGGTTCTAATTTCGTGGCTGTAATCACAGCCTTCCACGGTCCAAAAGCTGATCAACAGTAGAGCCACAAACTGATCATGTGGTTAGGGTTGATATTACTTTCCTGCTAAAAAGTTCGTAATCCAGCTAGCGGTGGCATTAATGTGAGGTTTCAGCTACTGGCCTCCACGCGGAATTAATCTGTAGTCACTTTCTAACTTTGCTATTCTCAGAAAGAAAGAAGAGTCCATTTTTTTTTTCCCGCAAAAAGGGTCCTTTGCATTTGGAGCCAAATGACTACAAATTGGTAGCGATTACAATGCAATGCAAGTCATACTTGGCGACACTATTGCATACCAAACAAATCCCCTGGATTATGCAAATGTCTTGCATCAATTACGTACTTTGTTCACATTTCACATTTCCTTTTTCATCTTAATTTTTTTTGGTTAGGTCCATTGTCATTAGAATTGTCATTGAAGGCACAAACGCACTTTAACAATTTCAGTGCATTAAACCAATAATATCACTTAAAATATTTTCAAAACATGACGATTTAACGAACTTCCAACACTATAAGAAGTTGTAAACTCAATGAGAAGTAGTTAATCAAGAGTGAACATGACACGGACATCCTCCTCGCCGTTAGTGATGACAAGACAACAATGCTTTCTTTAAAGGGAATCATAGGCTCCAAGTTCGGTTGAGAATTTTTTTTCTCAACTTCATCTTTTTCTTCCTCAAGGTAAAATGAAGGAGTAAATCTATTTGAAAGGGAGTAGCAGTTGGTGACGATGCATTGGCACAACAAATAACAACAAGAGACCGATTAATCGAGGATTTTGGGTTTTAGGTTTTTTTTAAAAAAATTAGATGTTGTTTATGATGTTATGGAGGAACGAATTAAAAATAATGAACAGTTGTGATGATGCCAAGATGGCAAAATTCGAGGACATTATTTTTTGAGTTTCAATTTGTGCCTCCATCCCTTGCCCTGTTCTTGGTGCCTAGGCGCGCGAGGCATGCCTCTTTGAAGGCGCTGCGCCTAACCCTAGGCGATGTCGTTTCCTGTGCCTTGTGCTTCATCGCGCCTTTAATAACACTAGCTATGTCTGAGTAATACCATTTTTTGTCAAAATAATAGGAACCAGTATGAAACAACCACCCAACGAACTTTATATCAAAGAAAGCCACTGGTCCTTTAGCTTTGGAGCTAACCTTGTCTGAAAATACTATAACTTAACAAGCTAAATTGACTTCTATCTCGGGCGATGATAACCATGGGCACAGCTGAGTAGGATATGGAGATCAGGCAGTATCAGCGCAATCAAAATTGTAATTATTTTGGGTCATCTTTAACAACTTTCTATACAAAATATTACTTCTTCAATTCGGTACAAGCCAACAATTTCATTTGATAAATGTGGTAGTTCTTCAAGGTGCTTGTAACAGCCTTGTATTTATTTATTTTGGTTGTAAATTCTTTGCTCACTCTCTCTTGTATGCTTTTAATACGAATGATGAAATTACTCACTATTTCTCTAATTCTAAGTGGCAATAAAAAAGCCTGACTAGATGTGTTGACCGACAAACCTAATCAGAAGGGCAGTCTCGGTACTCTCTGAATGCTTAAAGTCGCTTCAGTATTACTCCCTCCGTCTTAATTTTTTAAGCTATTTTTAAAAATTAATCACTTTTTAAATGAAGAAATATTCTCTTGGTATTTTTTCATGTTTATTCTTTTTATATTTTCTTATTATATTTCTCTATACACATTTAATCCTCTACCAACTCATTTTCTCTCTCACCTTCTCTCTCCCCGTCTCTCTCCCCGTCTCTCTCTTGAGATAGAATGAGAAACTCATAACCTATGACTAATTATCTTAAATAAGCGTGTAAGTAAAATCTGAACATATAATTTGGGACGGAGGGAGTACTATTTTATGCACTTAATTTATAACGTACAATCATACAAAGTACGGTATGAAGCATCAATAGTTATTTTGCTTATTATATCAACAAAATGTTTAGAGAAAATATTTTGAAGCACCAATAACCCCCCCCCCCCCCCCCCAAACTCTACAAATACTTGAAGTCACCTTATCACTACTATTTTATGCACGTATTTTACAACATACAATCATGCAAATGAAATGCCAATAATCATATCATATGTGCTCTAATGCTATGTCAACAGAACATCTTGAAAGTGCAGATAGCCAATCCATTCTGTTTTAATGGATTAGCATAACTCGCAGCCACAAATTCTTCTTTTTCTTGGAGTAGTAATGAGTCCATGTAACTTTTGTCTGGAAGCAGTGTCAAAGTCAGTACAGTTGCAATCAAGTGGGGATATTAAGATAGACAGCCATCCAATGATAGAAGATTTTGAGTGGCTGATACAAGTCTTAAGGAATACCATTAGGAATCAGTCACTTTAACTCAGATCTATTAGGGTGATTGACTAGACCAAAGATCATGTCCCCAACAGGCCTGATTCTGTAGTTTAATTTCTCGTCCTTCTTCCTCCAAGTTTTGTGTGGATAAGAACTGCTTAAACCTAATTTAGCATGTTCTTCCATGCAATCCAATGTCTTTGCACTGGACAAAAGTTTGTAAAATCAACATCCTAATCTCTGTTTTGCGAGATATTTCTTCGAACTGAGGGCACTAAACAACAAATGATATCCAACCATAATCTAATTTTACTTTTAAAGTTGGAAGCCACTCACAAGTCCATTCAAGCAGACTCAGATGATACATTCTATTTAAGGGAGTTTAAAAGTACCGTTTCCGATGGCTTTACACGTACGAGTGTCCGAGGAGTCACTGTTACTGTTTTCCAAGATAGTCTTGCTGTCAACATAATAAGCGGTTACCACACTAGCACCAAATTATACTTCGTTTTTAGGAATACTAAGTGTCATAGGCATACGTAATGTTCCTAATTAAAGAAAAATATGTGACCGATCGATACAGATAATAGAAAGTACAGAATAAGAGGTTACCCCACTAGCATCAAATCATACCCCCTTTTCGAAAATACTAAGGGTTGTAGGTAGAGGCGATACTCCTAATTAAAGAAAGACGTGTGATTAATTTATACCGATTGTAGAAAGTATATGAAATGAAAAAGAGGATTCATTGTAAAACTGGAGACCGAGAGGATAAGAGCAGTAGAAATGAAGTAAAAATTTTAACGGTTGGATATTTGGGTAGAATAGTTAAAATAATGTGGATGAAGAAGTTGCTTAAATGGTAGAGGGGTGGATTGGTTATTTATTAAACTTAAGAAATTCCAACACCGATCTTGATTAACTTTTCACCGTACAGGTTTTCTTATTTATGAAAGAATTAGATATTCATTCTAACTAAAAGAAACACATATAAATTTGAGAAAAAAATTTAACTGCTACCCTGGTTGTAAGATGATAGTTATAGCAATGACAATTAATGGTCGCTAGTGACTTTTTCGGTAATATTTTCAGCGACAATTCAACATTTTTTTAGTGTCACTAAACTTCCTACAGCTCAAGTAGCGATCAAAAAATTTTCTAAATTTTATTCCGAGCGATATTTAAGCCCTACTTTTTAGCCCTTAAACTCTACAAGCGTCACTAAAAGTCATATGTAGGAACAATTAAGAGGCCTATAATGACCAAAAAAGAACTCGGATATCAACTTCTAATTTTAAACGGTTCAAGATTAAAGTCACATGGGCAGCTAGTTGATAATGGCGTGGAATCAGAGGAAACGAGTAGCGTGAGATCTTAATATACATTTCACATAGGTGTCTTGGTTCACCGTGTAAACAAATTATACTTAAATGCAGTCAACGAACTTGCTTAAAGAAGGTTATATTGAGACAATTTTCATCCCTCTTTTTTTCGTTTAAGTTGAGCGGATGTCATTTGGGTTTAGATGTACAATGAGGACAGCAATCTTTCTTTCCTGACCCTTTTCATTTTTGGTGTCGGCAAAGATCGATTTCGGATCCTTCAATACAGTGCTAAGAAACTTTACAACTAATTGAACCTGATAAAATTCTAAAATAGAATAAGCGAAAGATTTACTACAATGAAACAAGAGTGAAAGATTCATCTAATCAAAAGTTGCAGAATAGGCAAAGTTACGTAAGAAAGGCAAAAAGAAAGAAAAAAGAAGAATAATCTCAGCCGAACTAGACAAAGATTCACTATTCGAAAGTAAAATTATACTTTTTGTCGATGTCTTCAATGTCTTTTGACAAAGAAAAAAAGTGAGGCTAGATTCATACACCTTTACATAAATCCTCTCTATTTTGTTATTAAAGAGTTAAGAAGTGCGAGAAATGTCTATTAGAGTGATAGAATGGTGTAAATGTAGGAAAAAAGAGTGAATTTAGCACCCGTAAAGAAGAAAGGCAAAAATTAAGAAATAAGTGAAAAATAACTTTTGTCCTAGGAGAATTGTTTTGGAATCTCAAACAGTTTTGAAAGAATTGGCAACTAAATTATATTTTTGGTGAAAAAAAATGTGATTAGGTTTTTCACACCTCCGAGCCAGGTATGACAACATGGGCGGCAAAGCTATCCCTACCAAGTTTTAACGCAACTGCATTTCTAGGGCTCGAAACTGAAACTTTTGGTTAAGGTAGGACAATCTCTTACCAGCTGACATACGCGCTTGGTGGTGAACAACTAAATTATATGCACGAGAATAATTTTATGATGTCAAACTAACAATATGTACCATCCAAGAGCACAAAGAATAGGAGCACATGTTCATAATTCACATTCATTGATTCTCCATTTATAAATGCTTAAAGTTTTTATTTGTACGGATGAAAAGAGCATGAAGAAATTAGTGGATTTACCGATTTAAGTCATTTGGTAAAACGGAGCTCTCTCATCCAAGAGCACAAAGAATAGGAGCACATGTTCATAATTCACATTCATTGATTCTTTAGCGCTTATACGAAGGAGTTTGGCATTTTGAATAACATTTAATTTGGAAGTCCCCTTCATTTTATTCATGTTTTTTTCATTCATACTATTAGAATTTTGAAACTGAACCTCAACAGAGCAGCATGAAATTGTTTTGAGGAATTTCATCGATGAAATTCGTTTGGTGGCTCTAAAGGATCCAAATCCATAATTTTATCTCTAATGTTCTATTTGGCATGCATTAAACAAATTACTGAGACGAATGATATGCAATTCATTTTCAGTAGAATCAGAAAAAAAGGATAATTTTTTACTGCCATCTTTAAGTCGATCTGATTAGCCACTTCAGAAATCAAACAAAGTAGGTAGTAATTTTTAGTTTAACCACTTCAGAATTCAAATGAAGTAGGTAGTAATTTTTAGTTTCTTTACTTCAATTTCTGACTCTGTAAAATGGTTACACAATCCAGCATCCACTCCGGTCTTGTTTCTTTTAGAGTATACCGAGTGTCATTTGGACCCAAGCTACGAAAATCAAAACATCCTTTCCTTTCTTTAACACTCCCCAACCCACCAATTGTAAGTATGGGTAAGAATCGATCACAATATCTTTATACGGCGTTAAAGACATTATTTACTTAACTAACTGACACCAACAATCTACTTAAATTAACTTTCTTTTACTTATTTTTTGTTCGTCGGAGCCGTTTTTTAAGTTGGTCACAAACTCGAATTGCTCAGGAAACATGGAACAACATTGTTGGCCGTAATCATTAGTTCATATCCTGCCGTGATGTGCATGGCTGCATAAGTAAGAGCGCAGTGGGAGTATGGCCGTGACCGCTGACTTCCTGAACTGCAGAACATGGCAATGCTCAAAGCCTCAAAGTAAGCTCAAGTTTGCTACTGTTGGGCCCAAAGATGAGCTCTTTTGGGCCTCATGGACGAACAAGTATTGCAAGCAACCTTTTGAAACACCACTTCTTGTACATTCTTTTTTATTCCTTAATTTCTACTCTTGAAAAAAAATAAAAATTTGTAGCCTTTCACGTGTAGTCATAATTCCTACCCCCAAAAAAAGAAAAAAAAAATAGTTTCTGTGACCTTTTTCTTTTTGTCTACTTTTACTCTCTAATATGTTGATTTATCCATTTGTTTGTTGTTAAAAGGTCAACACTTGTTTCTAATGTACATTTTTGGCGATAAAAGGGAGCGAAAGAAGCTAGTATATATGGAAATGGTAATATTGTTTCTCCAAGAACTATTATAACGCGACACATCTTGAAATGGATGACAATATACTAGAGTTTTTCACTCGATACCTTAGTTTATGAAGTTATAAAATTTATGAACCTCAGGTGCAGGACAAATTACTGAAATACCTTACCCTCATACTAAGATGTGTGTGTGTCTATGTATATATATATATATATTTGTAAGTTTCCACTTTATCAGGTATTTGATCACAGGCACGGAAAATTGGATTAATATGCATGTCATGAGATATTTTCTTTTTTGCATTTCCAGGCTTCCTTAGTCATGCACATGCACGTAATCTTTTTTCAATTTAACATTCTTTTACATTTAGTTAATCCAACATTATAAGGCCCATGCATGTATGTTTTATTTGATTTTTTTTTTTTTTACTTTATGTTGCATAAGCAAGGAAATATTATGTGGCTGGGCCTGCATGCAGCTGCCAACAGTCATGCATATGCATGACTACCTCATTATTTCTAGGTTTAACAACAAGAGTTAGGTTTAGGGCTCTCTTATGTACGTAACATGGATTACAAGCTCAATTACTGCTGAAAAGTATCGACATTAGACTGGCTCTATAAAAGGCACTGCCAACCTTCATTGTTTTTACTTCAAAATCCTCAGCTACCCCCTTACCTTCCTTCTTTCTCTGTCTCTCTCAATTTTCTCTGTCTATCCAAAAAAAAATGGACAAAAAGCCATGCAGCTCCCAAGATGCTGAAGTGAGGAAAGGGCCATGGACTATGGAGGAAGACCTGATCCTGATCAACTACATCGCCAATCATGGTGAAGGTGTATGGAACTCGCTTGCTCGATCCGCTGGTATATAATCCATTTCTCCAGTTAATACCTTATTGCACAGGTTACCTGTGTCGTTCTTTCCAGTAAGAGGTAACCCTAGATGTCAAACTAAATTTTTTTGGATCATTTCTCAAGGTCTGAAACGGACCGGAAAGAGCTGTCGGCTCCGGTGGCTTAACTATCTCCGTCCGGACGTCAGGAGGGGCAATATTACACCAGAAGAACAACTTTTGATCATGGAACTGCATGCTAAGTGGGGAAACAGGTAACTTAATTATTCGTAGCATAAGATGCAGAATTTCCTTGCAAAACATATGTCTTTATTGGCTCTTTACTTGATCATATCCATCATGTCTTTCTTCAAATCTTGTCACAAAGAGGAACCAGTGATTTATATTGGAGTCGTAGACGAAGCCAGCTGCACATGAACTAGCTTTTTATTTTTGTTTATGTGTGCGTGTCTGTGGGGTAAGATCGAGAGGAATTATAGTTTCTATGTTGGTCTGTAGGTGTTGCATGATTGGGCTGCGGCATCTCATAATCAATGAATAATCCGATCCATCGTTCATATGTGTCAATCTTTCGTACGAAGAAGCCGTGCACAAAACATTGGTCTTTGCGAAATCTTTTATTTAATTCATAACATACAAGTCTCTGGCTTCTATTCTGGATGCAACCTCTGTAGATTATGGGTTTTGATTATTTGTTGTTCTACATGACTTAGAACGAGGTTGAAGGTGAGAAATTTTTCTGGTGATTTAAATCTTATTAGACAAAGGGAGCTAGCATTTGAGAGGTTCAATTTTGTCCTCCAATAGATGGTCATCATGAATCGAAGCTGATCCGTACAGCTTTAGAGGGTGGGATGAGAATAAGATCCATAGAGAATGAAGGACTCCCGCTCCATGTTACATAAATAGTTTCCAAAGTCGGCAAGAACGTGCCAAGTTTTGGAAGGGAGTGAACACGTGGTACATAAACTGCTAGTGAACACGTAGAGCACGTTGTGAACGCGAGCAATATAGATTGGACATGCACCGGAACTTCCCATTTTGAGGTGATCGAGCCCCAGATTCGAGTGGGCATGTTCACCTATCCCAATCCGACCAGTTGAAATCAAACTTTGAGATAGACACGTGACACACTGTTTTGGCGCTTTTAAGACTAGAACCACTATGTTCTTTAGGATCCCACCCAGAATAGTGACTTTAAATTTTTTCAAATTTTGACTTTCAAATGATACAATTCACGACTAAAATTTAGTCGTATTAATTAAAGTTGTTAATCAAGTTTGGGTAATAGAACGGCGGTGTAGAGCTATATTAACAAAGATTTCATGGCACCTCTTCACAAACTTTTACTCGATCAGAAAGGTTAGTTTTTGTTACATTAAAAAGAAACCTAGAAGCCTGCTACTGACCGCGCACGGCCTTCGATTTTCTTGAGTACCACTCAACAGCAAAGTCACTGCAGGTGGCTTCACTTTTTGAAACAAATCATACATTGAGAAGTTGCCGAGAAATTAAAGGAGTCCAAGCACTGCCACTAATTAGAATCCGCTAAACTTACTCTAATACATTGTGCTGAAAAAGTTTTTATTTTTCGTTGCACTCTCATGATCTTCGAAAAACCAACCTTGGCGGCCATTCTAAATTACCAGCGCAAAACGACCCCCACATTGGTGACGAAAGAATCCGGCCAGCTGGTGGCGAGACTGCGCGCTTCCATGAACCTTGGTTTAATCTCCGAACTCTGTAAAACGTAGTTTGAACTCTAGACATCCACTCCTACGTACTAATTTTGTTGATCTGCGCACAAGAATTTGGACTTCCACTCCCACGTACAAATATATGTGAACGACCGGATGGGTCCATGACCCATATGGTCACTCCCCATTAGGCTTTGAGCTGCAACTCAGTCCCCTTTAAATACACAACAGGAACATGATGGACTTCAATTTTTAGCCACTGCACATGGATGTCGCCTGCTGGACTTTTGCACTAAGCTACTGCTTTAGGCAACAAAACGTGTTTCATAACATCGTGGGTCATATCTGACAGCCGTATTCTTGCCCACTTTATTTCCATTTTTAGAAACTAAATTAGTTATGAAGCGTTTTTTTTTCTCTTTTCTAGTTCCTCTTCCCCTTCTTTCTTGGATTCCAGTTGTATTTCTTCGATACGATAAGATAAGATATTCCGTGCACTTTATTTCTAACTTGTAGCATGGCTCGACATACAAAATTGATTGATTTTTTCTAAGCTGTACTAATAACACAACTAAGTGATCGTGATTCACGTACGAGTTTAGAATGCATCCAATTCATAGAGGGTGAACGCAACATTATTAGTAGGACTAAAAATTTACCCCGAATTTCGTGTGTATTGCTCTTTTACTTTAATTTTGTTGAAAATTTTGTTGGTTTTTCATGAATTAATTCTAACGTGGAGCACAGGTGGTCAAAAATTGCAAAGCATCTGCCCGGAAGAACCGACAATGAAATCAAAAATTACTGGAGGACGAGAATCCAAAAGCATATGAAGCAAGCGGGAAATACGACCGGGCAAGCTAGTTCCGACAACCACGACAATGGAAGCACAAGCCAGATGTGCGGTGGCGCCGCGGATGCAATGGAAACCTATTCTCCGCCATCCTACCAAGGAAATCTCGAGAATTTCCCAGGTCCTTTTACCGGTGAAACCAACGACAACATTTGGAGCATGGACGATCTCTGGTCTATGCAGTTACTTAATGGCGACTGAGTTAAGATGCTACCATTTTATAGTATTATTACTCTCTATGACACCATAAGATTTCTATGTTTGTCCGTCCTTTGTTTACTTTGTCTATAGCTACAACTTTTGCCATATGAAGTATTGACTGTATTACGCACAATGGAGAAACCTATACTCGATCTGCATCTACTTGTATAGTATATATGGAATTACTGCTTTACTAAATCTCTTATTTACGTAACCCAAGGGGTTGACTTCGTGTCAATGAGGTTGACTCTTTTTTTTTTGTGAGTTCAAACTTTAGGGCCAGTACTCGGTAAAAAAATGTTCCTCTGAACGCACCTGTAGGCTGATGTAAGGGGGTGCATTCAGGGGCGGATCCAGAAAGTCTGATCGGGGGGTGCCAAAAAATAATAAGAAAAATTGATAGCTAACATAAAAGAATTCCAAAGGTTCAGATTCACATAAAACTTGAATAATAAAAAACACATTATAATTAGCATCACTATTAAGTCCGTTAAATACAAAATAGATTGCTCAACTTGTCAACTAATAATATATATTTTCACTATGATTTGTTAAGGTTATCAATAATAAATTTTAAATTTTGCATGAAAAAGCTTAACTCTTATTGTATAAATATGTTACTAGTGTGATTGTTAACTATATGTTCGAGTACATTAGTTACGTATAAGTTAACCAACTATAAGAATTTAAACTTTAAAAAAAAAAAAAACGAACCTTAATCTATTCTTGTTTTTGTTTTTGTTTGTAATGTGGAGATTTAGAATTTAGGATTTAGAAAAATGAAGTTAAAGTAAGAAAATGAAGAAGATAATGACTATGATAGGGCACAAAGAGTAAAAGATACAACAAATGAAATCATAATAAATTAGTGTTACAATATAATGAATTTTTGTAAACATTTTAAATCTTTTAAATAAATTGATTCATTATCTAGGCAACTAAAGAAGAATTCCAAAAAAATTGAGGGGTGCCATGGCCACCCCTGGTCATGGGGGTGGTCCGCCCTGGGTGCACCCTTAAGATCGTTCAGGAAGGGGACTTAGTATCGGTTGGCGCTAAAGCTAACTCAATGATGCTCTTTACCGTCCAACTAAAAACAACAATAGAATAAAATAAATCTCCGATTTACCTCAAAATTCTACATTCAGATAAGACTCCTCACGAACCAAGTGTAGCTATAGCATGCGATCTTGACATAAGCTTTTTCAGTTTTGGCTTTAATACCTTTTGGTTGCATATTTTCCGGTTTTCGTTTCTATGATTTTTGAATAGAACAAAAAATGAAATTCAATTTGTTAAGATTTTAAAAATACTAAAACTCCTATTTGTATCAAATTCTTCGTCCAAGGAAACATAGTTTACTATGTGTGTTAGATTCTTCGTCCATCTTACATAACAGATCGTAAAAGAAATGACCCTTTCTTTATTTTCTTGCTAGGGTGTATTCAGCTTAATCTTCTGCGCGCGCGAGAGAGAGAGAGAGAGAGAGAGAGTACACTTTTGAACGAGTTTGGGGATTAAAGGTTGCAGTCATACTCTTTTTCAAGGGATATTTTTCTTTCTGACGGTAAAGACCGATCATGCTTTGCTTTGTCATAGTCATAGTCTATATATGCCATTGACGCTCGTCTTGACTTACAAGCTTCATGTGCATGCTCTTCCACATTTAAGGTAACCCTTCTTTAGTTGATATATTAACTTTTCTGGCCTGATGCTGGACGTGTGCCATTGTCGTTTTACCGTGAAAGTATTGTCACCATCACCCTTCCAAGTTGTCCATTCTGATATTTCAATTTTCCCCAAAGGTAAGAGGGATATTGTTCAAAAGGAGAGTACAGGACTACAAGGTTGATATTGTTCTTGGACAAAATTTTGCTCCTTCGCCATCGAAGAAATTTCCTCCCATTCGGCATGTTTATCATGACGCTTTTAAGTTTTAACGGCGCTGATAGCAAAAACCCTCTTATCCGGAAAAAAGTTAGTTGAAGGAACTTGTTCGGACTCGGGGGCAAGGTCATGCTATATATGGTCCCTTCCGATGCTTTCGGATGCATCATACGCTTTTAGCAAATTTTACTTCAAAATGAACAAAACCAGCAGTTGAGAAAAAAATTACTACCAAACCATCAATTGTCGTTTATTTTGTACTATAAGTTTGATACATATTGTTCGTACGGTAGTAACTTTTTGTTCATTTTGTAACTTGTTTGATAATTAAAAAAGAACTTATAATGCATTGCAGATGCCTAAGAATCTATCACAACGTGTTTTACCTGGGGCTTGAGATAATAAATAAATAACTGTCCTTTTTCTTTTTTTGGGAAACTGTCGTTTCTTTTTCTTTTGAATAACAGTTTTATGGTGAAGGGTGGTCGAACCAAAACTTAGACATGCTAAGTCACGCAAAAGGACGCGTATTCGACCGACCAAATAGCCGAACACTCGCCGAACTGAGCCCACAGCAAACTGACACGCGAAAGGCAATGCTGCTGTTTTCGGCAAATTCAAGCTCTGCTTTCAAGCGTCATCCATTTTTGTGCAAGGCCACGCAAGTGCCAAGGCCGACGCGAGCCTAACTCTTGAGCGCCAATGAGGAACTCTTCACATGGTTTTTAGCTTTAACCCGTATACTTATTGCACCCAACCCTTGATTATCATTCTCCAATCGCTAATAATACAAGAAAACTCGATGATTTCAAGGTCCAATCTGTTATCTGTCAACGCTATTTAAATGTATTCGGAAACATCGGAATTCTAAGTCATGGGTTCTTCGAAGGGGAGCGTGTGTGCGCCGAATATAAAATGCATAATTGAGAGCTAACGTTAACAAAGAGTTATTTGTGAGAACTAAACTCGAATAGTATCTCCAGCTCATTGAAGTTAACTGCTGAATGATAAGGTTCAATTCTAAAGTGAGATTGAGTGACGACAGTCATCTTTGGATATGGTCCATATATGGCTAATGGCTCCCACCATCACCCCAGAGCTTCTGCCCATGAATGGAAACAACCCGTGAAATTTCCTCTTGAGACTTAGTGTCAGGTTGGCTTTGCGATACGACGAACCTTTTAATGAAGCCCGAAAGAGAAGTTCAATTCCCAGTTTGGATTTCACTCAGTCTCTCTCTCTATATACATATATACGAACCGAATGAGCCGACATGGATTTTCATGAGTTTTGAAAGTCTTACGTTGGAAGAGATGGTGGAAATGAAGTTTGTTGTGGGGCTTTATTGTTGCCTAAGTGATACGAAAGGAACTCTGTCGTATTTGGGCCGCTCGTTTTTTTTCAGTCACATGCTTTGAATGCAGAATCACTTGGAAGCATGAGGTGCAATTCCCCCCACGTGAAGGATAAGACTTAAGAGAATCAGGTGGTGGGTCGGCGATGGCGCGCTTGCATGTTGAATTGATATGCTGATACATAGCAATCACCTTCGAATTTTTGGGATCGATTACACTCTATAGTTCTTTTATTTTCGTTCCTTACAAGCGGACACGCTAAATATCGAAATTATACTAAGCTGCACATTTTATTTATCAACTTACGGATTTAACAACATTAACAGATAGACTGTAATGCCCCTCATGAATTTTTTTTAATGAAAATTTGGTCCTTTTTTCTCCTTACTCTTCCAAATCATCTCTCTATCACTCACAACCACTATCTGTTTTCACCACCCACCACCAACCCTACCATACGAGTCGAACTACAACCACGAAAGAGGGGCAAGAGAGCCCTGATCTGCGCGGGCATGCGTGATTGGGGATAACAGTTCGATGTGCGTGCACATGAGTGTATGAAATTTGGGCAGTGCTTCACGGTGGCCAATGGAATGGGTTTGGCATGGTGCGATGCTGTTCGATAGGAAGAAATAGATTATGGTGGTCGCCGATGTGTGCACCGCGCGCGCACCTTTGTCTATGTGTGTGATGGGAAATGGTCTAACGGTGAAGTTTGGTGATATGATGGTGTCTTGATAGGCAAAAAGGCATAAGGTTGGTCGCTAGTGTTCATGGACATTAGCGACGATAGCCGGAGAAAGGGAAGACTTGTTAATGGCAATTATGTTAGACCACAATAAATTATGTTGCCTTGACTTTTCTGAAGAAGGGGAGGGGCGCTGTGTAAACTTACTTCAAATGTGATATCCTACATCGGATGTATGATGTATGTGATCTAAAAATATCTGCTGCTAGCCCTTTTGAAGTAAGCATTGCCCTTTGGTTAAGCCGCAGATCAGGTCGTTGCAACAAACCACATATATAGCGCGGTGTATAATTTTGTTATATAGGCAGGGTCACGTTAAATTTTTATCAACGCTTAGGAATATTGAGTGTAATTAACCATAATTTTTACTGTTTACCTTTCTTTTCTTTTGGACATTCCTGGATTTTCCAATTCAACTTTGTTAAGGTTGAATATAACAAACTTTTAACTTTCTTTTGGGTTTTAAACATAGACAAAAGTAAAATTCGTAAAAGGAAGGAATGCGTTCACATGCTACATAGTCAATAAAATACTAAAAGACCATTTAGTTTTTCAAATAATGTATTCGTATATTGGATCTAAAATTATTTTGCCTTTTTAAGAGTGCATCAATCGTTAAAGATACATATTTTCTTTGCGTCTCGAAATCACGTTGAAAGAGTTTCAAATTACGGCCAGTGTTACTCTTACTTGTCTCTCATGATAGATGAGAGCATGAAGTCATTTGATACATTTCGGGAGTAGGATCGCACCTCTTTATTTATTTATCATAGATAGATAAAGTGATAAAATAACCATGTAGACAAGCATACGGAGCATTAATTTCATAGATTTTTTTTTTGGTCGATAGATTTTCACACCTTTAGTTCCTAGCTTCCTAGTTTTTAACGCAGCTGTATTCTCAGATCGAAAATAGACCATTAGTTAGACAGTCTCGTGTCAGCTGATACGGAGCATTAATTTCATAGATTGACAATTAGTTCCTTGGTTTCGTAGATTATTGCTTTGTCATTATTTCCTCGACTAGACTAGACTAGACTTGTAATTAAAGGCCACGAAAGGACAAGGGCCTGTCATGCTTTCTCTAACCTAACAGGCCACTATATGTCGAATGAAGCTCCTCGATCCATTTGTAGGGCTGAAAAGGAGCCAAGTTTGTGCGGCCCGTACCACTAGAATTCGAGGCCTCTAGCGGGCCACGGAGAACGAACCTCTGCGATGATGGCCGGCAAGTCTCGAAATCGGCATTTAATTAGAAGAAAAGCCCAATCCCTGCTCTCTATTTACGACAAAAACTTCAATGATATTCACCATTTACATTTTAGCCGATTTCAAAATTGTTTCTTTTTTTTTTATTCCTTTGCAGGTAGTAAGTTCGAAAACAAAAGTAACAATAGTAAAATTAAGGAATAAATAAAATGCATCCTTTTTCATTGTCACAATTTTTGGTGCTTCTACGAAACAGTGTTCAACATAAACGGTAACATAAGTTACTCACATCGTATAATTTCAACTATTAAGTCAATTCATTTTTTTGACTGCTCTGCTCTTTTGCTTTGATATTACTTTCGACATTTCTATCCTCCGTATTGTAATTTGTTATGAGCGGTGCATTGGTAAGAGAGAGAGAGAGAGAGAGAGTCTAAACATATCATGTATTAAACTTGACCAAAATGCATATGTCGTTAACAAATATTTAAACAACAAAACTTGAGCTTTTTAATTGCAAAATTAGTGAAAACACAAGAGTACACATACTCGGTTTTTAATCTAGCCATTCCTTCGGAACAACGAAGTGCACATTCGAATCTAATCCTCCCAAAAACATTTGTCTCCATACAATTATTTTTCATGATACCTTTGTCACTATTCGGAAAGACATTCTTATGAAAATATTTTTTGAATTTTCAAATATATCCCTTCATAATATACTAACTCTAAATGCTAAAAAAGTTAATAAAGATCGTGATTGGAAAATTCTCAATGTTAAACAAATAATTTACACTCCCCAGTATACCTTCTTCTTCATCTTTATTATTTCAACAGCTCCACCTAAATACTTAGCTGTCAATATCACTATTTTTACCGCTCCCTTACTCTCGATCTATACTTTCATGATAAATTCAATTTTTTATTTAGGTACTTTATATCGATTATATTCATATATTTTTTTCTTTTATTACGCACGCGTGTAGCGACCTTGCCTCATCCACAACAAATTCAGCCAAACGAAGTGCTATACTACAAAGCCCATCCCCAACATTCAAATATTTCAGCCAACCATCTCGAACATCCCGATTGTGATCCCCATCACACTTCCCAATGCCGGTCCACTTGATCCCCGCCGCACCACACGCGGCACCATCACAATGGGCTGCTCCGTCACAGTGGCCGTGCCAAGTCAACCAACCAGACCACTCCGACGGTCCTGATCGCTTCACGCCACGACAGTCCATGCAGACCGCAAATCCAGCGGATCACAGGGGCATCAACGTAAAAGAACAGGACCAAATAGAGTAATTATCTTATCATCATCGTCATCACTCATCAGACTGTGCGCCCCACATTCACACAGGATCACCGATCAGGGATTGGCAAGTAAATGAAGCAACAGCTTCTATTGGGAAACTCCAGAGAGAGAGGCGAGAGGCTTGGGGGAGATAAGCTCGGGGAATGGGGAGGGCGTTTGTGTACGTGATACTCGGCGGAGGCGTGGCCGCCGGCTATGCAGCGCTTGAATTTACCAAGAAGGGCGTCTCCCATGGCGAACTCTGCATCATCTCCGAGGAAACTGTATATTCTATTATCCACTCATCATCCGCTCTGTTTCATAATTTTTGTCTACTTTGACCTTTTGCGAATTTCTAACTGGTGAAGTGAACTCCAAGTGTAAACTAACAAGTGAAGCCAGAGCTTACGTGCTTAATTCTTGTTTTAGCCAATATCGCAAAAATAATAGGGGACGAGAGTGATTAAACGGAGGGGGTATGCAGTTATATTTGCGTGTTTGTTTGTGTGTGAATTGTACAAAAATTATGTCTCATTCTATGTGTAGTTCTTTTACTTCATTTCATTCAGAAAGTTTGGATAGTCTTTACAGTGTTTGGATATGTATTTAGATATGCCTTGAGCTCTTCACCACCATGCTCTGCCTGATATATGTCTCTCTTTTTTGGTTTTCTAATATTTAGCTATTATTGTTATTGGACGTTGGGCAGTATCACGTAAGTTTGAATTTTCTTAGATGTTATTTCTCCTGTCTCTCTCTAAACATTTCGATTATGCATCACTCAAGTACAATTGTTATTTTTTCGCCCCCATTTGACATGTCAAGTAGTAGACATTCTATTTTGGTAGTAGGGGTTTTATGAAAGGTACTCAAAATTTTGAAACGGACAGATACCCTCAAATATTTCTTAAATTAGCAGATTTCACCTTTTGTTTTTCTAGTCAAATTTACTTTGCTATCAAGATTTATTGAGTTTTCATAGAATCCCCCTGCTCCCTAGGGTCCATGTGGTCACGGGTACACCGATTGAGATAGCTTCTCTCTTTCCTCTGAGCTCTCTGATCTCGGGTCTAGGCACCGTAGGCAGGAATCAACCCCCTACCTTTATCACCTGACACCCATTTAATTCCAGTTTTAGTGTGATGGTGAGACAAGCGAGCTACAAATCAGTTCAGCTTCATGGCTCCTTCTAGAATTGCTTACGTTTCATCCAAATTATAAATTCTTTAAGCAAAGATAAGCAAGCCTTTATTGGTAATGTTTTTAATATTTGAAAGGAAGATCAATCATGTGCAAGACGAGCAACTTTTTGCTTTGTTGTGCCTTCTCTACCCAATATAATGTTGAAAGCTACGTTGAATGGACTCTATACAAGTGTCCGGCTCGGATGCGTGTCCAAGTTTTGGATTTGTCTAATTCTTAAATCACCAGACATGGGGACGTGGCAAAATAATTATATCTACGATTACGTTTTAGTTATCCGACTTATCTCTTAGGTAAAATGGTTTTTACTCAATACACATGGTGTTAATTAAGAACTTATCTCAAAGCATTAACGAATTGAAAGAAACACTATAAGATAGTGTTCGTAGTGACATATCCTATTAGATATTTCATAGCCACGTCCAAGTGTCGAGTGTCCGACATGGGTGCTCGATGTATTCGGAGGAGTCCATGTAACATAGGTTGAAAGATAGAATATTGCATATTTAACTAAGTAATAAGCACAGCAAGAGTAGCATACCATTACAAACGTCAATATCCCGGTAGGTGGCTTTATACGGATTAATTGTTATCTTAGTGCTCTGCATAGCCTGGCTTTAGAGATTAGAGGAATGACAGGTTGTAACCTCTGTAGTTGATAGTGGAATTAGTTGAGTATTGAAAAGCATTGCAGTCTAGTGACCTCTTATGACTGTATTAGTCCCTTGAAAGATAAATGTAAATTGGGTACGATGACATGTCAGAGCTCCTACGGGAAAATCCAGAGTTGTATAGAAGGCTTTGACCAGGGTTCGTACTGTCATCGTTACTTTCTTCTTGAGCTTTCAAGCATGAAGCTTAGTGTTGTACCTTTGCATTGCTGACTAAGCCTGAAGGACCTTTGCATCCCAATTGCTGTTACGAGTAATATATGCTGTGGTTTTTCCTTGTAAATATTACATGGAGTGCTGTGGTCTCAATTTGGAGAATCTGTTGGCAGATCAAACAAATATCTCTTATTCACCTGTTGACATTCTTGTTTGATCTTTTCTAAGAAATTACAACTTTGTACCATGGTGCATATCACTCTGGAATATTCTTTAAGTGTCGTTATGTTTGTCAGGTGGTGCCTTATGAGAGACCTGCATTAAGTAAAGGTTTTTTACTTCCAGAAGGTATCTTTATAACCTCCTTTGTTAGGGTTGATTTTATCTTTGAGTTGCTGCCGCTATTGGGCATTTAATTCGTCTACTTACTCAAGTAGAAAATATAAAAACGAACAGTACAACCCAGCCACAATCTTTTACTATCTGGCAACCTCATTTCTGTTTGTTCTACTTAACTCATTGGAAGATTGTAAGTAATCGTGCCTTGATTTCTAGTATCTTTATCAGATTTCTGATTTGGTTTCTTATTTTTGTGCGCTGTTCTGATATGCAGCTCCTGCACGCCTCCCTGAATTCCACACTTGTGTAGGTGCAAATGAGGAGCGGTTGACACCAAAGTGGTACAAGGAACATGGTAATTATCCCTCAAATTATGCGTTCTTGATGCTATGTGATAATTCAATTGTTATTAGGCACTTTCTAGCTTTATCGTAATATTTTATCATGTTGCAATGCCTCTATCAGTTACCCTAACGTTGGAGCTCTAAACTTTACAGTTTACACTAATCACAAGCATCCAACTGAGTTTACAATCTCATGCTCTCTATGCCTGATAAAATATAATAGCACAAGCTATCGTAAAAACTTTGATACTTCACCAATTGAAGCAAGGATAAGCTTTAGGTTATTACCATCTCTCCTATTGGTATTTCCACCTTCCAAACCACACCAACTGGCAACTACTATCTCTTGTTTGTCATCCCTTCCAATTCTGCTAAATTATGTTAATATGGACATCATGGAGAGTGATATTTTTTGGTCTACACTACGGTGTGTTCTTTTTCTGCTATTTATATGACTAACCTTGCCACTCTTGACAATGAAATGTTGCACCTCCCTTCCTGCCCTCGCTCCAACCCCAAGGCCTTAGTTCTTTCTTGCTTGCTGCTTGCTTAATCACATTGTAACTGCTTTGGGGTGATGTTTTTTGTGTCGTCAAGCATTCCCCTTGCGTTGCAGCACCAATACTTCTCACATGAGGCTCCAGAAGAAACCTTAGCTTTTGAATGATAATTATATGAGTGGATCCTTTTGTAGTTTGACGAATGACATATGGTTGCTTGATTATGTAATTAAGCAGAAAAACTCGTTATCCTCTATTTTGTGCTTCATGTCAATCCAGGTCATTCCAGAACTTCACCAAGGAGGATTGCTATAGATATAAAACTTGTTGTATTTCTTATGTTTCCCCATGATTATGCTTAAACTGGCAGAAACAGAAGGGAGTCACGATATTCAAGCAATGTTGCTTAAAATGAGATGTGCACAATTGAACAGGCAAAATATATCCTATTTATGGCTCCTACATTCTTATGTGGCTAAGCTAGTGCCCTGGAGGTTTGATCTTTAGATGGATAGCATAACACTAAACCCAACTTTGTGACTTTAAACTAAATTAATAACAGAAACCTCGGTTCTTCTTTTTCCTTCCTTTTATGGTTGCAGCAAGTATGAAAGGAAATCAACTTCATAGCAGCATTCATTAACAGCTTTTATTTGGCTGGGCATAAGAAAAAAGGGAATTGGTGTGCATGGTTCATACATGCCAACAGGAAAGGGTCTTAAGGATACTAGAACTGTATACGGAGCTCTTCAACAAAATGTGTTAGATTTTTATGTTAGCTATGTTATGTTTTTTCTGGAAAGTGCAGCAAAAGTATTTCCCCTTCCGAGTTCAAGTGGTTTCTAAGTATTTTTCCTCAATGAGTCGTAATAAAATGCTTTTCAATAATCCGTACAAGAGTTGCGAGTAATGTTGCTGTAGATATATCTGCACTTATACAGTTGATATGATTTCTTGATTCTGCAAAGGGGAAAGCAAAATAGACAATACGATGAGGATTTTCAGTTCAAATTCAACCCCGGAAGGCCTGCTTATGGTTGCTTACACCCTATTACAACCTACCTCCACCATACTGTTTAGCTTGATGCTTCGCGAAACAATACTAGTTTAAGTCCTGTACTACGATACCAATCTAAAACACTTCTTTCGGGTTTATATGTCCATCTTAATAACCACAATGATCAATTTAGTCGGTCCTGCACTCACTAATTCAACCCTGGTCTGGTTTCTTTCCAGGAATTGAACTGGTTCTAGGGACTCGAGTCAAGTCTGCTGACGTTAGACGGAAGACATTATTGACAGCAACAGGAGAAACTATAAGCTACAGAGTTCTCATCATTGCAACAGGTGCTCGGGTACTGAAACTATTTTCGCAATTTTGTTATACATTTTTGTCTTTCCTGTCGCCTCTGATCGTACTTAATAATAGTCGAATATTTTTTGGCATCTCTAGAAGAACATCACGTTCTATTACACCATCTTTTGCTAAATCACTGCTATTGATTACTGTGGCCAATTGCACATGTTGGTGCACATAAGGTTTTAAAACTGAATGATTCAATTTGGCGACTCTAATTATTTGCTTGCAATGAGAATAGGCTTTGAAGCTTGAAGAGTTTGGAGTGAATGGATCAGATGCTGAAAATGTGTGTTATTTACGCGATTTGACTGATGCGACCAGGCTTGTCAACGTGGTGCAATCCTGCCCTGGTGGCAATGCTGTTGTGATTGGTGGTGGCTACATAGGAATGGAATGTGCTGCTTCCTTGGTGATTAATAAGTTAAACGTGGCCATGGTTTTTCCAGAGGCTCATTGTAGTAAGTCTCTTCCGCCTGCAGCTACTTCTTTTTGATTTCTCTCCTTCCGATTATTTTTTTCTTTCTCTTTTGGCCTTTTGTTTAGGTTGTTTGCAGCCTTGGTCATCCTACGAAGATTATACTAGATGGTTGCTAGACAAATATAGATCATTGAGCATAGTTATGTTAATGAATGGAGCAAAATACTCCATTGACCCTTACTCTTTGCCCAAGATGTCAATTTGGTCATTGGACTCATACTTGTGTCATTATGGTCATTGGACTCGTTGATTTGGCCAAGCAAGTCCGTTATCACCAAGCTCAAGTTCATGTGTCTTGCCGATGGGGCTAAATTATGAGCAAAATCGTCAACAAAGTAATTAAAAGAAGCTATAATATGCCCTTTCCCTTCCCAGAATCTGATTGGGCTACATGGAATTATCATGTTTACTCACCTTTTCTCTGGCCTCTTCTCTTCTTTTCACCGTCACACATGACCACCAGAATGATCCATCACCACCCGACCCTGCCTGCCGATTCACCATCCATACCAGTCACCACCTTTCACCAATTCACCACACATTATAACCCTGTCCCAGCTCGACCACCACAACCTACCTTCACCATGTAGTATTCACTCCCATCCTCCCTCTCTCTCTCACACACGCGCGTGCGCGCCCCCCTGCATGCACACACACACACAAACCAACCTCTCCTCCACCCTTGCACCATCGTCCACATCAACATTGTCCCTCATGTTGAAGTTTAGAACCTTCAAACCGCAGTACTTGCAAAGGTTTTTAATATCACTATTTGCATATATACCTATTGTTATCAACATATAGGTGCTACATTTCATCATATTCCCTTTGGTTTCATTTCACTCCTTTTGTATGCCCATTAACACCGCGATATCGATCCTAAATACCAATCACCACACGAAACTGCCACCAAAATTTACCGACAGTTTCCATTAATTTCACACCAATTTACCAGATCAACTCAAAATTCTTAAAAATTCTAGTAATTTCAGTTAACCCTTACGACTTCAAGGATTAGCTCAATTTCACTCATTAAAAAGTGGCTATAAAATAAAGCTACAGAAAAAACCCAAAAACCAATGTTACTTAAATGGTTTCAATTTGAAATTGATACACCAAAGCAGCAATGTGGAGACAATTTGTTTTCACCTGGCTATTTTCACGTGCACGAATTCGATTCGTCATCTCATTTTGGACACATTGTACTCCCCCCCCCCCCCAACTCCACCCAAGAGTTAAGCCCCATGCAGTATGGGTGGCTGACGGATGGAAGAGGAAGGACTGAGAAAAGTAACAGAGAATGCGGCTTTTTCTGATGATTTTGCCCCTTATATAAGCCCCATGTTTGATGTTCATAGAAACTTAACAGGCTTGATGTTAACCAACCCTAACAGAAGGACTAGATTAGGCCAACCAACAAGTTCAGTGTCTCTTCTGAGTCCAATGACGGTCTGCATAGTTTTGGTCATCGGCATGTATATCTCTGCTAAGTGGGATTCCCCCCCCTCCCCTTCCTTCTCTCCTCTTCCCTATCTTATATTTCTTGTGGTGCAGTCGACCTAAAGTTTGTTTCTCTTGTTTTGTAGTGGCCCGCTTATTTACGCCCAAGATTGCAAATTATTATGAAGAATTTTACAAATCAAAAGGAGTGAAGTTCGTGAAAGGAACTGTATTGTCATCATTTGATTTCAACTCTGAGGGGAAGGTAAATCCTTTGGTTATGCTGCTTCAAATGAAATTTTTGTTGAGCTATCTGGTACCACGGGATATAGGCAGCGCACATTACTGACCTGCACATGTAGAGTTTCTTTCTTAACTAAAAATAAAGAGGCTTATTGTACAAAACCACCCCTAAGCTTTGAGTTCACTAGGCCCCAAGCCCCCAACAGCTCACAAGTTTGGCTGAAGCCCTTTTTAATTTTTTGCACTTAAAATGCCCTTCTATTAGACTTCCGTTAACTTCTCTGAAATTAGTCCACATGCTTCACTTGTGACTGTGAAAAAATAATATATGTGAGGGTATAAGTGGGAAAGCATAAAAAGTCATTGTTTAGGCCAATTTCTTCTTCTCTCTCTCTTAAAATAACCTACACCAACTAAAAATTCCAGAAATTTCCCTTTAATTTGGAAACTTTGTTGGTAATGCTGGAGTATTTTTGTCCTTTTGCCAATTTCCTTCTTCTCTCTCATTTTCCCAAACACCCGCCGCAGCTCCGGTGTTCCCACCACCTCTCCACCAGCCCAAAACCCTAATTACAAGCAACCCACCAAACTTCACCCTCACAATCGACCACAATTACGAATCCATCTTTCCACCACCATCACCACAATTTACCACGACCGTCCCTCATCCTTGAACCCACCACCAACAGCCTTCCCTTACCCCTCCGCCCACCACCACCTTAGCAACCATCGAGTATCCACCACCACCTAGGGCATTCCAACAAAGTTGAGGGAGAAATTATGTGGTGGTGGGTTTGGGTATTTGTTTAAGATATGTGACATTATGTGGCTGTTGTACCTTGCCACAACCACTGGTTAAAGGCCCAGGTGTCAGTTGGTAGCTACGATATTGGGTTTGGTTGATAAGGGTGGCAGCAGGTTTGACGAGGGCGGTGATGGTGATGGTGATGGTGGATTCATAGGGGTTTTGGTTACGGGATTGGTCATGGGTTTTTTTTATGGTGTTTAGGGGTGGTGATGTTTGGTTGATGGTGTTTACGGGTTTGTGATAAGGGGGTTGAAATGGGATGGATTTGGCTGGTGGTGTTTATGGGCAGTGATGGGGTGTCTATGGGCTAAGTTACATGGACTCTTCAAAATGAGACAAGTTCTCAATTAATACCATCTGTCTCACATAAAACACCATTTCACCTAGGAAACTACTAAAACATAATAATAGATGTGAACAATTTGCCATGTCCCCGTGTCTTGTGTTTTAAAAATTAGACGAATCCGACACTGGGACACGTATCCGACCCGGACACTCGTACCGAGTCCATATAACATAGTCTATGGGTGGTTGTGTGGTGAGCTTGGTTGATGGTGGTTATGATGGTGATAGGGTTGCTACAGGGGGATGGGTTTGGTTGATTGTGGTGATAGGTTGCTTTTTGGTGTTGTTTACGGTCTGTGATGGGGTGACTGGTGATTAGGTGGATTTGGTTGATGCTGGTGATGGGTTGTCTATGGGTGGTGGTGGGGGTGGGTTTGGTTGATGGTGTATAAGGGTGGTGATGGGGTGGGATTGGTTGATGGTTCTGCGGTGGTGATGATGTTGGTGCCAGTTTTTACGGGTGGCTGTGGGCTTGGTCGGTGGTGGTGAATTTTTGCGTATGAGTTTAATTTAGCACAGTGAGTTCACTTAAAGATTAGTCTCATTCTCTTTTTTGTTTTGATCTTATTCATGTAAAAAGCTGCATTTTGTGTATTTCTATCGTATACTCCTCATATTTCTTTAGCAAACGGAGGAATAGACAGTAGACTGACTGAAGGACCATTTAAATTGTTAAAAAATTTAAAAGGGCTTCATTCAAGCTTGTGAAATGTCGGGGGCTTGGGGTTAGTGAACTCAAAGCTCAGTACTGGTTTTGAATAATAAGCCAAAAATAAAATAAAATTGGAGGAAGAATCACTACCGTTAAAATTATGTTTGATATAGTACCATTTCATTGAAAAAGAAACAGACATCAGATGAGGTTAGCCCAGCATGTACACCCCCAAAAAGCTATCCAGAAAATCAAGAAAAGTATCATTGGAAACAATTTATAAGGAGCCTAAAAAAGATAAGGAGCCTTGAGATTCTCACAGATGACTACTGTTGCTCACCCTTCGTATGGTTATGACCATTCATTATTCCCTCTGCAGGAGAATCTGTGTGTTATCACCTACTGAAAAATGTATGCGATTATCAAAACTTAGTCATTCCTTACTGATGCCAACCCTTAAAACTCAAACCATGAGGTCTATGAACCACATTTGGAGACCAAGCATCTCCACCCAGAGCCAAATTCTCCCATTAAAAAAGCTTTTTCTGTGAAGAATCGTTCCTGGGCGTATATCGACAACCATTTTTTGAGTTAAGCCCGCTTTGAACCTGAATATAAGTTGATCCACTGGTGCTAAATTAGGAGTGACTTGACAATTCTTTTCCTTTGGATCAGGCTTACATCTGATGGCTCTGTGTGTGAGTGTTTGTTCTTAAAGATCTCTAAGGTTTGACCGACTAATTTCTGTGTAGGTTACAGGAGTCAATCTTAGGGATGGGAGTCATCTTCCTGCTGATATGGTTGTGGTGGGCATTGGAATCCGTCCAAACACAAGCCTGTTTGAAGGCCAACTGACTCTTGAGAAAGGAGGGATCAAGGTGAATGGAAGATTACAGTCGAGCAACAGGTCGGTCTATGCTGTTGGGGATGTTGCTGCATTCCCAGTCAAAATCTTTGGCGACACTCGCAGGCTCGAGCATGTTGATTCAGCCCGAAAGTCAGCAAGGCATGCTGTTGCTGCCATAATGGAACCAGACAAGACTGGAGAATTTGACTACCTGCCATTCTTTTACTCCAGAGTCTTCACATTGTCTTGGCAGTTTTATGGGGACAGTGCAGGGGAAGTAGTTCATTTTGGTGATTTCTCAGGAACAACTTTTGGGGCTTACTTTGTAAGTAAGGGCCATCTTGTTGGATCATTTCTAGAAGGTGGAACCAGAGAGGAGTACGAGACAATAGCCAAGGCGACCAGGCTCAAGCCACCCGTTGAAGATTTGGACGAACTTGAGAGGCAGGGTTTGGGATTCGCTTTGACAGTGAGTCAGAAACCATCACCATCCTCAGTTGTTGAGGTTAATGGTTCTGAGCTTATTGTGGAAAGACCACTATATGCATGGCATGCAACGGCTGGCGTTATTGTGGCTGCGTCGATTGCTGCCGTTGCATATTGGTATGGGAGGAGGCGCCGAAGATGGTGATAACTGATTACCGCCGTTCTGGAGGTTTTTTTAATTTGCGGATTTGTTACACTATCACCCGTGTTGTAGCATCTTTAGGAAGCTTCGAAAATACTTGATCCCTACACGATCATTTCTATTGAAGCACAAAATGTCTCTGATACGTTATCAATTACGAAATAAATGATAATACTTGTGACAAATCTGTTACGTTATAGGTTCAATAGAACTGAACTTACTAAACTCTCTCCAAGGAACAAACTCTCATCTGACCATGAACTACCATTGTGATTGCAAAGCTGGCTCAGGTCTCAAAGAGGCTTGCCATAATCAACTTTGGGCATATATATATGTGCAGTTAACTCACTTCAGGAAGACCAACACGTGCCTGGTCTGAACTATCATGAGGAGGTACTATTTATTTAAGTACTAATAAAAAAGTTTACGTGGATCTAGCATGTGGGCATTTGGTCTAGTGGTATGATTCTCGCTTTGGGTGCGAGAGGTCCCGAGTTCGATTCTCGGAATGCCCCACGTCTAATCACATGTCTTTTTAGCCACCGGTTTTTTTCGATTTCGGAAACAAGTCCTCTCATATGTACTAAAATGAATAGATCTGCAAGGAAACAGGGATAGTCGCCATTATTTAGAACTATATGGAAGAAACAAAGAATAAGGTTAAAATAGAGGGGCGGAAATGAAAAGTATCCATTTCTTATAAACCAAACCAAAATCAACCAATCCCACCCCCTTATCCTATCTTCTTCTTTCCATTCTCTCCTCTCTCTCTCTCTCTAAGCAAAGGAAAATGGCTTCCTCGACACTATCAACAATTACCCTCCGCCCATCTTATCCTACGCCCTCCGCCGCTTATCCTACGCAGCCCACCCTCACCTTCCCCCACAAGCAAGCCCTAGACTTCCCCCTCCGCACCGCCGCCCGCCGCGCCATCCTCCTCCGTCCTATTGCCGCCGTGGACGCCCCCGAGAAGGTGGTCGCCCTCGGCAACGAGATCTCCGAGCTCTCCCTCGCCGACGCGCAGAAGCTCGTCGAGTACCTCCAGGACAAGCTCAACATCACCGCCGCCGCCTTCGCCCCCGCCGCCGTCGCCGCACCCGGCGCCGCCGTGGAGGCGCCTGCCGTCGTCGAGGAGAAGACGGAGTTCGACGTGGTCATCGAGGACGTGCCGAGCAATGCCAGAATAGCGACGATTAAGGCGGTCAGGGCGCTGACCAGCTTGGCCCTGAAGGAGGCCAAGGAGCTGATTGAGGGACTGCCGAAGAAGTTCAAGGAGGGAGTGACGAAGGACGAGGCTGAAGAGGCGAAGAAGCAGCTCGAAGGAGCCGGAGCTAAAATCGCTATTGTTTAGGGCTGGTTTGTTTGGTGAAATTGTGGTAAATTTTCCGCAGTTTTGTGTACCTTTTTCGGAAAATGAATGTAATTTGGTGTTAGTTTTTTTTCACTAGTTGACTTGTTATTATAGCTCTTACTCACTCTTTGCATAATTGGTAACTGAAATTTCCAAAATGAACATCGATTAGTGTTGTTTCTTTCGCAGTTGACACAAACATACACTCAATTGGGGATTGCTTAGCAATTTGTTGGATAATGCATGTGCTTTTGTGTTGTATCCATGAAAATTTTGAGTAACTTTGGTTTGGGTTTTGTTTAGGGTTTTACAAAATTGTGGTAAATTTTGCGTACTTGTTCCTGAAAATGAATGTATCTCTGCCTTTAGTTTCAAGTTCAGTTGTTATTATTATTCAAGTTCAGTCATTGCTGTTCGTTTCACATTCACTCGGACATACTCATGCTAACGTGTTCCTGATGTTGGTTGCTATGTTCTTCCATTTTTTATATTCTGAATGGGGGAAATTAGTCTGCAATATATTAAAAAAAAACATGTTTTTATGCGTAATTGGTGGTAATGGGCTTCGTTTTCGTTTGTGATCACTGCGGTACAATGGGAGAAGCTGTTTTTTGTATGGTCCAAATTGCAGTAATGTTTTTCTCATTGGGGGGTGTGTAGAGCTTATTCCCTACTGTATGGTCTCTACGTCCTTGTTAGGCAACAATGAAAATGCAAAATGATGGTAGTACGAACCTAAATTGTGCATGGAAGAGGGGCTTGAGAAGATTTAATTTGTTAAAACAGCAAAAGATTTGGAGCTGATGGTGTTAGAATTGGGGTTCACAATTCTCTCAGTGTGCTTCTTTCTGTACTTGATAGCTTTTGCGTTCTCATATTGATTCTTGGAGCTTTGTCTGGATGTGGTCTTTTTCGCGAAATGAATGTATCTGCCTCTTGGTCTCTAGTTATCTTGCGATGTTCTCAAGCTTCGCATCGCAAGCTATTGCAACCAAGTTGGCTAAATGTATCTCACTTGCTGTTCTTTTTTCTTCACACAAACTTGCATATGTTGCCTTTCTTGTATGTAAGTTTTTTCTCACATTTTATAGTTTTGGTGTAAGATAGGGGAAATTAGTCGGTAACTTAATGGGATAAACGTGTTTTGTGGTCACTGTTCGATAATGGAGAAGTCACCCTTAAGCTAAAGCATGATTGCAAGACCTCCCTCTCAACAAGTTGGATGCCCCACAGTCTAAGAATGGTCTTGACAATTATATTATGCCTATGATGATGCTGCTGTGCTACTTTCGTGTGGTCTAAATTTATGTACTGGTTAGATGGGAGGTGACTGTCTCTCTTTTTATTCGTACTCTTATTCTTTCAAATGGATAAGCTTTTGCCGTTCCCTAGACTTGAATTGATGCTTCTTGGTCCTTTTGTTCTATCTTTCCCGGTTTCAAAGTTCACCCCGTGAGACTATTATGACATCTTGAACACTATCAAATGTAGTACGGAGTCTATTATTCCAGCTTATTTCATGCCTGCAGAAGTTTGGCAGACCTGAATGACGTTGAGACGGCAGCCTTCAGATTAAAAGGCTATTGTGTGTGCGCCTTAGATAGTAGATGTTCCTCCATTGGAACCAATTAGGGATACAACACTTGTTCGACATATTTAAACTGACACATTTGCCACTCTATTGTGGTTGGGGCAGAATCCCTAGATGGTTTAGAACTCTACCTTCATTAGGGATGGCAAAAAAATCCGAACCCGCGGATTTCCGCCCCGCCCCGCCCCGATAGGAGCGGGTTTTTTTGACTTTGACCGGGTCGTGGGGCGGGTATGGTATTTTTTAAAAAAACCCGCAGCGGGTTAGGGTCGGATATGGTATTTACCTATCCCGCCCCGCCCCGGTATACATACCCTAATAGGAGCATTAATCTCAGCCGTCCATCTATACATATATATATGCCTACTTTCCACAGAATACCCTAGATTTGTTTGCTTTCCTCTCCAATCTCTCTCGGCAGACCAGAGACAGCCACACACACGGCGCACGCTCACGGCTTGGCAACTCGCACCTCGCACCTCACGAGTTGGAGACCACCGCAGCTCGCACAGCTCTCCACTGCAGCACCACCTCGCACGGCGACGAACCAACACTGCTACGGCCGACGAGCTTGATCGGATCTACTGCCAGTACTCCGACGAACCACCACTGCGACGAGCTTGTTCTCATAGTTGGATCTACGGCGACGAACCACCACCGCAGCACCACAAGGCGCACGGCTCTCAGATTTGGATCTGCGGCTCTCAAATTGTTCACATAGGATCGGGTAAATTGTTCACGGGGCGGAGCGGGGCGGGTTCGGGGTTCCTAAATATACACAGGATCGGGTATGGTATGTAACATAAATAACCCGGACCGGGGCGGGGGCGGGGCGGGACAAATTTCACTGAGTAGCGGGGCGGGGTCGGATTTTGCAAAACCCGCAACCGACCCGCCCCATTGCCATCCCTAACCTTCATACACGAGAACGATCCGTTTGTAATAAATAAATAGAACTAACAGCTCGCCTTATCGCTCATTCCTATTCTCTGATCTGTCCGTGCGCTCTTTCCGCCTCTCTTATGTCAAAAAGCCCAAAAAACACGCATGTGTTGATCTCGTGCATTTTCGTTCGTTCACATGCGTCACGCGCAAAGAAGCACGCATACTCTGTAACTCTTGCATTCATTCACATGATCTTTTAAATTAATTTCTACGTCTCGTATTCAAAATCCTCAAAAGAAATCTCTCGGATCGAATCGAATAGCTTTAAAATCAAAAGACCAAGTTGAAGGATTAAAAAAATCTTCATTAGTAAATTGCTTTTACAGAACAATAACGAGATTATCTCCTTCTTGAAGTAGCAAAGATCTCCGTGCAAGTAAGAGTTATTTAAATCAGACTAATCAGTGCAGATAAAAAATTCGTGCGCCGCACAAATTACTTTTCAAAGAAGCCCTCGTTTCTGCCAAGTGTCGCAGACGGACACGACGCCGTATCACCGCCGACGCGTGTGCCAATGAGGATCTCGTTCACCGGGAACCTAGATCGACCGAGCACGTGTCGGTAACCGGGGGGGGGGGGGGGGGCGAATCTTCTTTCTTTCTGCGGTGATAAAGCTGGTCCTCCGATTTCCTCCTTCCTGGTTCCTCCCCAAGGGGCCAAGAGCCACCCTACTCGCCCTTATATAAACGACAACGTACCAGGAAATGAAAACCTAATCCACGTGGACACCGAATAGGAGCGAGTAGGCGTTACTGGACTACACAGGCGAGTGCAGAATTCTGAGGACTATCTGAAACGGCGGTACGGACAACAGAGGCTAGGCAACAGCTCACCGCCTGTAAAATAAAAATAAAAAATCCCCATAATAATAACAATAAAAACCATCTTTCAAAAATTCACCCCCCAGAGGCCAGAACGCAGCTTTTAATTCATTTTCTCGTACAGTACCTTCCAAAGATTGTTTCTCTCTCTCTCTCTCCCTCCCTCCCCAAAAGACCCACACACACACGCAGACACAAACGCTTCCTCTCGCTAAAGATGCCTCTGGCTAGTGGAATGGAGAGTCTTTCCTGGTTGAAAGCCTAAACTCTTTGCTTCCTTCTTCAGGTATGATGTCTTCCACACCAGATATCGTATGAAAGTTAGATATAAATTTTCTTGGTCTGATATATTTATTCGTTTTGGGCTTTCTTTCTTTGGTTATGGTGTATTTGACGTTAATATATTATGTTTTGTAGTGGGTTGTTGAGGGAGGGCCAAAACCCTAAAAGATAGGGTTTCATTGGACATAGTATTTGTTTATTTACTTCCCTTTTCTTTGTCTTTGTGTTCTCTTCTGTTTTAGTTTCCAAATACAGCTGTGGAGTCCGAATTTCTTGGTGAAATTAAAGCGGAATTGGTGATTTTTCTTTTCCTAGAATGGGAACTGTTGGAACCAAGAAAACGGAAACCCTAGTTGGGAGTGATGGTGGTCCTATCTTGCCCAAACCGGTCAAGTCTCAAACCCCAGAAGCCGGTTCTGGGGATGCTGGGGCCGGTTTAGATAAAAGTGGGGTTTGGGTATCTGATACCAACCATGGCGTTTTGAATGGTGCTGATTCGGTAGTTGCTAAAAGGCGGGTTGTTGAGACCGAAGTGCCGATTCAGACGAATTTGGTGGATGGGTCGGGCTCCAATTTGGATGTTGAGAAGATGGAGGAAAATAGGGTTCAAGAAATTGGGGAGAATAGCGGTTCTAGTGTTTTGGCTGGCGAAGGTTATGATAAGAATGCGGAGGTTAGAGGGAGTGGAATTTCGCTTGTTGTGGATGTTAGTGGCTCCTTAGCAAGTGGAAAGGAGAATGAAGAAAAATCTGGGTTTAAAAATGAAAAAGGTTCTTTGGCTGAAAATGGGGGAGTTACGATGTCCGAGGTTGGAGAAAAGGGCAATGAAGTCAGAGACGAAGAGGGGGGGAAACAGGAGGTGGATGCTAATGAAGATCTGGGTGAGGGTGAGGGTGAGGGTGAGGAAGATCAAGACCATGATTATCTTGTAGGAGACTTTGTGTGGGGTAAAATTAGGAGTCATCCATGGTGGCCTGGTCAGATTTATGACCCTGCGGATGCATCGGACCATGCACTTAAGCTTAGACAAAAGGATCGCCTCCTCGTGGCATACTTTGAGGATAGTTCGTTTTCTTGGTGCAACCCGTCTCAGTTGAAGCCCTTTGCAGAAAATTTTGAAGAAATGTCAAGGCAGACTACTTCCAAGAGTACTTCCCAGACCTTTGCCAATGCTGTGCAGAATGCTCTGGAAGATATCGGGAGGCTTGTGGAATTGGAAATGACTTGCTCTTGTATACCTAAAGAAATTCGAATTCAACCTGGGATAACTAAGCCAAATGGTGGAATTAAGTCGGGAGTTGTTGTGCCCAAGGGTGGCAGTGGCAAACACTTAACTGCTAGACATGAACCAGCAGAGTTGCTTGCAAATGTGAAATCTGCCGCAAAGGGGGTCTTTTCGGCCAACTTGCTTGAGCTTGTTGTATTGAGGAGTTGGCTGTCTGCCTTTTATCGTGCCAAAGGAGGGTATGGGTTGCCTGTCTACTGTGAGCCAGCATACATTGAAGGTCTTGAAGATAAGAAGAGGGGTGGGGAAATCGATACTAATGATTTTAGCGAACCTGTGGAAGTCCCTATTGAAGATGACTGGCTTTCTTCACCAGCAGAGCCTGGCTCTAGTCAATCTGATCAACCCTTGTTGCAGAAGTGCCCAGACATATCACGGGATAAGCTGTATCAGAGAAGAAAAAAGAAGAGCGTGGCCAAACTGATGGCAGAGGACATGGATGTTGAGTTAAAAGATACGATCAGGAGTTTGGTTTCAGGGAAGAAAAAGAGGAGGCGAAGTGAAGAAGCTGAAAGTCAAGGTGACATTGTTTCTACAGCAGAGAGGAAGAGGGGAAAGAAGAAGCAGCCTGAGGCTTCTGACTCTCTCAAGGCCACAAAGAACAAAGTTTCACGTGTCGACAATCCCAGGGTTGGGGCCGAAGAAGCTACTGGAAGTTCTTTGTCAAGGGAGCGGAAGGGAAGAAGAGTTTCTTTTGTTTTAGATGATGATACTGAGGCCAAAGAAGAAACTGCGGAGAGACCTGCATCAAGGGAAAGGAAACAGAGCAAATACTTGTCGCCTCCCTATACAAGTCCTAAAGGGAGGATAAGAAGTCCAGGCTCTAAGGGTGACACACAAAGCGAGTCTGAGAAAATCACGAATATCACTCGGATGGGTGAGCGGATGATCAAGGTTGCTGGTCAACTTATTCAGTCACCTCAAACTGTGGATACCAACGTCAAGAAATTTCAGAAGAGATCCTCTGCAGAACTTGGAAGCGGGGATGATGACTCTGGTAAGTCAAGTCCTCAAACATCAGATCAAAATGTCGACTCCATAGAAGTTGATGCAAATGAGGTGCTCTCTGAACTCCGGTCTGCAGCTCTAAATCCTTTACACTTCAGGGAGAAGAGGCGTCTTGATATGATCACTGCATTCAATTCTGAATTCAGGAGCTCAAACTTTTCGAAGGGATCCAACTACCACAATGGAAGAGCTGGTAGGAAGAGGAAATCACTGAATAGTGAAGCAGGGCCACTTGGAAAACACTTGAACCAGATTGCCGAAGAGTCTATTGACTGTAAAACTGAGCTGACAGCCGTTGCAAGCAACGGACAAGCAAAATCTGATATGCCAAAGGTCAAGCAAGTTGTTAAGGCATCTGACAAGAAGGCAGATAATAAAGAGGCTGGTGACGGAAAGCCCGAGGATGTAGCCCTTATTCTGACATTCCCCCCTGGAATACAATTGCCATCAAAGGATGATCTGATTACTATGTTTAGCAAGTTTGGGGCTTTGAATGAGAAGGAAACGGATGTGTTTTATAATTCCTTCTGTGCTCGGGTGTTCTTTCTAAGGAGCCGTGATGCGGAAGAGGCTTTTACTGCTGTGTCAGAGAAGAGCCCTTTTGGAGCTGCAAATGTTAGTTATCGGCTCCGATATCCCTCTGATAGTTCAGTGGCACAGGAACTCCAGCAGAAAACTTCATCTTCCCTCAGGAAGACCCCAGAGAAGTTAGTTACTTACCAGCCATCCGACATTGAGGCGTCAGGGCTACGTTACGTAAGGCAGAAACTCGAGAAGATGACATCCATGCTTGAAAATAGTGTTGGTGGGATTTCGCCCAAGACGAAAGATAACCTAGAGGGTCAGATGAAAGGTCTATTGGAGGAGGTAAGCGCCATGGTTGGAACTGCTTCGTCTTAGATTTCAGATGCAGAGCGTCCAGGTCTATACATAGCCATTTCTTTTTTGTTGAACTAGGTTAAATGGTGTACGACTGTGTTGTCAGGATGAAATTTCAAGTTGCTTTTAAGTTTTTAATTCTCTGTATGGATGTAGGAAGGGCTAATCGTGCTATAGGAGATATTAGGCTTCCGGATATTAACTCGGTATAGGTGGTTGTGGGTTGGTTCTGTTAAAGAGGTTCTTTAACCCAAAGGGCCTACTACTTTCCAGTATGATGATATAGTTACACTCCCACTCTCTCCCTCTCCCTCCCTCCACACAGACACAGTGTGTGTTAGTGTTGATCAGTTTTGCAACAATATACCAGTAGGCAGTAATCTGTTGTCAATTGGCTGTGCGTGATGTGGTAATTTCCTTTTTGAAAAACTGAGATTGGTTTCTTCTACTTATCTTGCTTTTTTACCTATCAATTCCTGGTCCGTTTTGTATGTGCACCAAGGACCTGCATTTCAGGGTTTATGTGTAGAGAAACTGAATAAATCAGAGACCGAAAATTGGAGTGCTGAAGGCGTAAACCTCTTCACCTAGATGCCATTAGTACCTTATTGCCTAGAGCCAATAGGAATAGGTTTGCAGAATGCCAAAGAAAACCAACTGGAATCCATGTTTGGTCGAGACTTGTGAGATGGAGACAGGCCCAACCATATCAAGCAGACACCAGCAGTTGTTTCTAGACTAAATTGATAATAGCAAGCATTTCACAAGTTGAGGTTCAGAAGTGCTTATTTACACTCGCCATTGGAAGAGACGCCAAACAATTTCTTTTTTCCGTTTCTTAACATGAAGCACCAATGGACAGCAGCTAGACTTCAAGTAAACAAAGGATCATTTCAAACAACAGTAGTAACTCAGCAGGTGTACTGCTAAATGATTTGAATATCCAAAAGGATGATTAACAAATGAAAAGCAACATAGCAGCCATGTTTTCCTCTGTTCTTAACTCTTTCGAAGTGTTGCTATCATACATTCATAGACGTCGGTGGAAACAAGTGAAGCAACTCTATTAACAGTAGTACAGATACCCAGCACATTGTCAAAACAATCAGTCATCAATAGGGTCCTGAGGAGTCTCCTCTGCACTACGTTTGATTGTCACGACGGGACACTCGGCGTGCTTTACACAAAATTCACTCACAGTTCCCACGAAAACCCTGCAGTACCAGAATCGAGAAGATCCTTCAGTAATTGGAACTCGGTAAAAGAATGCAGATGGGGTTAAGAGAATCACAAGTTGCCAACGCACTTCCATTAGGTTGAATCCGAGAAACGAACTCACCTCTGGAAAGGGCCAAGACCCCTGCATCCCACAACAAGAAGATCTGGTTGGACTCGTTTCACCTCGCGGCAGATTTCCTCCTTAGGATCACCCGTTTTTATCCATGCTTCACAGGCAACCTAAAAGCATTCAAGTATTTTAAAAGCTGATATATTGACAGTATCCAATTCATATAGACAAGAAAACTCGAAAAAATTCCCTTCCTTGGCCCTTAGGGTAGGTGGGGTAAGAGGATGTATGCACAAACACCATAGTTCACTCTTTCAAAACTCTACTAGCAATTCGCCTGTCTGCAACACTGTTCTCATCTTTTTGTAGTAAGCACAAAGTGAAAGTGGGTGGGAGGGGGTGGAAAGAGTAAAGGAAACATCGAGTACCCCGACTTGATGACATCTCTTCACAAAGTTCTCCAGCAGATGAAGACCTCTTATCTTGTCTCTGCGCTTCACGTTCTGGAAATCTTCAGGAGATGCATATATACTGTCCATGTCATCAAATCCTGGCAGAAATCCGTCACAGTAGCACCATTAGCCAGCAAAAGGGTGGTTACTTAACATTCTCAGAATATGTAATGTATAATAAGATCAGGAGGCAATAATGCAAACAAGCAAAAGTAAGGCAACTGCTGAAGGCTTCAGCTACATTAAAATTTACAGCAGGAAATTGACACACAATTTTGAAGCTAACCCTTAAAAATATAACATTCTCAGCGTTTCAAAAACTTGTTCTCAAGGAGTGGACACAAAGAAGCACATAATGGCAGGCATACTCAACACAAAAGCGCACAGAAAATCACTAGTTCAGCCCAGTTCCCTACCTTTCTTGCGGATGCTGATGAAAAGCACCATACTTTCAACAAAAATAACTCAAGACTATAATTTCCCTATTATAATGCAGTATACTGCACTTAATACTGGGCTCAAAATATAACAGTAAACCGTTTAACTAAGTCCAAAATATAAGGATGGCAACCTCTTCATCATTCAACTAAATTTTCTTCAAGGCAAGAAATGGAAAAGTAAAAACGCATATTCAACTTATTTGAAGTCAAAAGGCTATGTCTAGTTTAAAACATATTAGTTGAAATCAAAAGGCAATGCCTAGTTCAAAACAAATATTATTGCACAATGCGGAAAAAAAATACAGTTGAAATAGCTAATAAAACCATCTAAAACAATCTAAATTCATCAGAAAAAGTAAAAATCAGCTATAGTTAAATCAGATGCACAACTGTGTAATCATGGTATGAGATTATCAAAACAGGCTGAACAACACTTGTTCATGATAGGAGCTTGTATCATTGTTCTTTTCCTTCTCCATCATTTTTTTTTTAATCTCGGAAGGAGTTCACTGAAATAAGTGCTCTTTTTCTACCATTTTACTTTTATTCAGATACTATCACCACGAAAATAATAGTCCTCAAGCAACTAAACATCTGACGATTTTGACCCCAACCCCGGGCAAAATAAAAGCCGATCGACATTATAAAGTGTTTTTATATATTCATACACCCACTTGTAGACTAGAAAACAGGAAAAAAAAGATAAGACAGTGGAACTGCTCGAAGCTATGGAAACATCTATATAACGCGACTGAGGCACAAATACTTGCAAACATATAAAACATATGGGAAACAGGCAATGCCAAGGACATGACACTAACAAAAGTTCCTAAATACATATAATAGTCGAGCAGAAATGCACACGTTCTCTTGTAAAACATAAATTCTTTCGTTGAGTAGTAAAATGGAATTCTTACCTTATGAGCATACAGAATAAGATCCTTGTGACACTGCGAGAAATGTGTATCTCTAATTTTATGACGGTCAGCGGGCATTTGTGTATTTTTTGTTGAATCACTATAGATTGATGACTATACATTGTAAACTTGACAATTACGTCTCCCTACCATCCCTGCATGATTAGCTTGTATTTCTTGATGTACGTTTGTCATGATGTATCTATTAGCTGATATTTTCTCTTGATTATCACGTTTCTTTTGCTTGATACACATGTCCAGAGAAGGTCGTATGCTCGTGTCTCTACACTAAAATTTGTTATTCATGTCATTTTGTACGACCATTAGGTCATATCTTGATGATGCATGAATGTTATAAAAGTTCTACTTACTAATACAATAGCCAAGCACAATAATAGAGAAGCTTCCATCAAACAGAATACTATGGGAAATCAGTTTGAAAGGTAAAAGGGGCATGCACATATTGCGCACACACTCCCCATCTACATCCCCGACATTATACTCAAAGCCATCTCTATCTCGCTGTTCTTAATTCAGATATGCACAGCAGATGTTCAATTGAAAGAAACAAGTGAAAGAAAAGCAACAGTACACAGCTAAAAATTCATGTGATACACGTAAGCATAGACGCGTGTGTACTTGCAGTTACAAGCGCGTATACAAAGAAGGTGCAAGGGAGCAAAGTTAATCAATATATTTCACAGAAAGGGTCTATTATCGGATGGTTTGGTACTCAGAAACCAGAGGAGGAGTTAAATGTTCCATAATCCACGGTCTCATCCTACTTGTGGCCATTCTAACTAAAATTTCCTGAATGGGTTTGAAACCTTCCCCATTGCCTGTTTCAGGCGAGCAAAATTTTTTCGGAATGAGATTTAGCATGTGAAGTCCAGTATTATACACTGCAAGAGCCAGTCGATGCCAAACGCATGCTGATTACGGATTCAAACCAATCAATAGGTTACTTGCCATTGTGACGAATTGCTCTGCATGTAGGTATTACAGGCTAGAGATCATGCAAGCTTTTATATACTATATGCTGAGATTCACTCTCTGATTTCGTAAATGCTTCTATCAACATATAGATCGGCGCCAGTCCTGATTCAGAGGAGCAGAAATCTTCTTCCCTCCAACAGTGCTACTAAAAGCCAGTAGCCATTATATGCAAGTTGATCACCGGATACAAACTCAATCCGCAGGTAATCTACGACCTTAGTTCAGAGCTTTAATGAGCGTTGATTTACAACTACCGATACCTAAGCACGTCATTTTCTAATTCATGATAAGTGCTTATTACTACCGTAAAAGTTGCAGTAATTGTACAAATAGGATCAAATGTCCGAAATCAATAACTACTTGACCTTTCAATTTCACGACATGATGAAAAATATTTTCTCTGAAAAACGATAATCCACAACAAAGTCAATTTGAAAACCTAAGCAGTTAATTCGAAGTAGAAATTCAACATAAACACCTAAACATAGGAGTAAATGCGCACACAACGAAAAAATATGCAGAGAAACTCAGAAAACATGTATTCGTAGAGAGAGGAATGCACCGTCTTCGTCAGGAACTTGGACATGAAGGAACAGGAGCTTAAAACCAGAGGGGTTGGAACGAATGATCTTCTTCAGAGTCCACTCGAAGGCTCCCTTGCTGCTTATGGAGGCGTGAGGGTAGCCATTGATCGTCGACTCGTTCACTCCCAGCATTATCCGAGTCGCCTCCGATCCAACTCCACCCGCCATTGCCGACTCAGTCATTCTTCTTTTCTCTTCTCTGTCGCTCGGTCACGTTTAAGTGACAGTCTTTCTGGCGGTGCACGATTGTGCGGCGTAGGCTAAAACGCGCCCTGGTGCTGCTCGGTACGTAAAGGGGACACGTAGTTGATTTTTAGCACTTAGAGAACAAAGTAGCGGGTCCTGCTGCTTTTTTTTTCTTTTTCTTTTTTTTAAGAAAGGGTCTATTTTATTATTCAACTGGATTTTGGAAAATACAGTGAGGGACCATTCATTCATATTAATATAGGTGAGAAAAAAATAGGTGTATGATGATACAAATTTTGTTGATAACTTGACTGTTTTGCCATAAAATTCGTACAAAAGATGATTTTCTGATATACATGGATAACACAAACGTGCCTTACCTCTTAAGAAGTGTCATGTAATCATGAATCAATGATATCAAGTTTGGGGAGCAGAGGATTTAGGTTAATTGTTTTGGTTGGGCCTGGGTGGTTTGGCAGGGCTGTTGTGTTTGGTAGTGATGGATTTGATTGATTTTGATCTGGGCTTGTAGTTTGGGTGTTGGGAGCCCCTCTTAACCTCTTCGAGTCTTCGATTTGTGAATCTCCCGTGGTTTAGTAGTAGTCATGCATGTCAACCAGCACCTTTGCAATCAGGTCACTTTTGTTACTAGTCATGTTGTTGCTTCGACAAAGCACATGCGGGCAAGAGTGGATGCTGCGGGGTTTGTTACCGGATCAGGTGGCTTTTAGGCCTTTCGAGTTAATTGAAGACATAACTAAAATGTGAGCAAAGATAAGAGATTGGGCAAGGAAACTAGCTCATAATGGTTTGGTTTTCAAATTGAAAAAAATATAAAGTATATATAATGGTTAGGTTTGTTAGTTCATATATCTAGATTCACCAATGTAAACTTTAGTGTTATTTTCTGTTCTATTTTGGATCCACCAGGTTTTGGAGTTACGTGTAAATCTCTAGGGCTTGGCGGGTTACTCTAATTTAGGCTCAAGTGTTGCTTTGGTTTATTTGTAAAATGTTGGGACCTATTAGGTAGTATGTTAGTAATTTAACCCTTATCAGTCACTTATTGTATAGAATGATCTACTGTCTGTCAGTTTTGCCTCTGGGCAACTGAAAAAACTTTGTAATCTCTTTACATCAATGTAATACTCTTATCTGTATATATAAAAAAAAGAAGTTTGGGGAGGGGGAATGATCATTTAGTAACAAACACACCATGTATTTCGTATCGACATTAAGCCTGAGTTGTTTGTAGTTGAGTTGGCAGCCTAAGGTGAGCCCTTTGCATATCGCCCAAAGTTCAGCAGCCATGGGGCATGTGTAACGAAGTTTACAAGAGCAACCATTTAGCCACTGTCTGGTCTGATCACGAAGGATGGCAGCAGCGCCTATGATGTGAGAGTTGTGGTTTGTACTATCGTTGGTGTGAAGTTTCACCCACCGTAATTCAGGTGCTACCCACTTAAAATGGACTTGCCAAGTCTGGAGGACCTTATAGATGAAGTTTACGGTACCATTACCATGGTCATAAGGCCATGTAATGATGTCAGATCAGGCATGAAAGGTGGGGATATGGATAGCTAGGATGTAGTCAACGATGTGTTGGGATAAATTTTTTTGAAGGAAGTTGCGATCCCGGTCGAAGTTGTGTATGATATCATTCGCCGTCATATTTTCTGAGTGTCTTGGAAATGATCCCATTATCAGCATACGCAGAGGCCCCTTGGGGATCCAATGATTCAACCAAAGAGTATCTGATCCCCAATCCTTATTTGCCAAGTTGTGAATCCAGTGAGGCAGCCATGGGCTTAGATCATTTGCTTCCAGAATTTTAAGCTAGAGGGGTTTGCTTTGGCAATCCAAATATTTTTACGAAGGTAGATTTTATGCTTCAAAATTTGAGCCCACAAAGAATCTGGCGTAGTCTAGAGGCTCCGAACAACGTGACATTTCCCGGTTTGCTTGGCAGATTTGGCAAAGCCCTAACCCATTAGGGATTTAGGTTGAGTGATGGTCGTCGAGTTAACAATATAAAGCTTGCGTTCCTTAGCGAAATGGCTCCATAGAAAGTCCCGAGATATGGTGTCAACGGCCGAGCTAACGGATAGAGCATATTTGTTTACACAGTGTAGACAGGAATGGAGTTTAGGACAGATTTTATCGGCATTGTCCTCCCTGCAAACGAGAGCAAGTTGGATTTCCATGTGGAGAGTTTATTGCACATATGGTCCAGAAGATAAGTGAAGTCAGGAGCTTGGTTGTGACTGTGGATGAAAGGGGTGCCCAAGTATAATACTAGTGGTTTGCAGGAAAAGGTGTTTGATTTGACGCGAGGTATTTTTTGACAACAAGATTTACGACTTATTAAAACTTAATTTAATCCCCGCAAGAGGACTAAAAGTATTACAATACTGCCGAAGTTCATGCAGTTCGTCTGGTTGGCACATCCACATTGCAAAATGTCGTCAACAAACATGAGGTGGGATATACGAAGGCCATTTCTGGCAATTGGTACATGGTTTATGGTATGATCCAACTGAACTTGCACCAGCTATTTAGACAATTCATCTAGGCATATGATGAACATGCAAGGTGACAATGGTTCTCCCTGCCGAAGACCACAATGTGGAGAGAATTTGGTGCTGGGGGCATCCTGCCAAAGAATGACGAAGGAAACACGATCGATGACTAAGTTGATTATGTCGGCAGGCAGACCCGTAAACTTATAGTTCTCTTATCGAACGATTGATGCCATAAACTTATAGTTCTCTTAGAGTAGCACCCTCGCCAAGTGATTTTAATACAACCGCAACGATGGTTACAAGGTTTGCAACAATTGCTCCTCTAAGGAAATCATTCACCCAATAATATTTTAGCTTATCAAAGCACAGTGCTTTTATTAAAAAAAAAAATCCAAAAAGATAATTTTCAAATGACAAGACTTAGGGTCTGTTTGGTATGGCTTTCAGTTTTTAGTTTTTTTCTAAAAAAAAAAGATAAGAGCTTTGGTTTTTTTTTCCACCAGTTTAAAAATTGGTGGCTGTTTGACAGAGTTTATTTTTTCAAAAACCAGAAAAGAGCAAGCGTTTGACTGTGTCCAATTTTTTATCCCTGCCCTGTCTCTCTGTGTCCAATTTCCATCTCCTCTCTCTCCCACTACGCTACTCTCTCACTCTCACCCAAACGGCCTGACACCACTCATCGACGACGATGGGGACAGGCAACAACGGACGGCAACCCAAAAGCAGAGCTCTCTCTCTGGCCTCATCTCAATCTCTCTCTCTCATTTACTTCAATACAGCCAAGAGATTGGAAAGAAGACCGCCGACCGACCTTCTTGTTCCAGATCTGACAAAAGACCGGCGATGGCAAGGCGGGCGAGTGACCGGCGACAACGACTCCACTGGCCAACATCCTCTGCTGGCGACGACGATGAGGACACTGGACTTCACCGGTGACCCATGACCGGTCAACAGTCAACTCCTTTCAGATTTCATGAGGACACTGGACTTCACCGGTGACCCATGACCGTCTCATATATTTTCAGTTCCCACTCCTGAGCAAGTCTGCGTGAATGCTATGTGTATTATCGGAAAGAATCCGCCATCGACGAGCTTGAGAAGCTCCGTCAGCCCCTCTCCGGTGCCGTCGCCGACGAAACCCAGCTCGCCCTCGAACGCCACACCCTCACCCAAAACCCACCAACCCCAACAAGCCGATGATGACGTGATTGAGGATCTGTTGAACCCAGCTCGCAGACGATCGCCGACCATGTTTGATGTCAAGCCGGTGGTAGGGCTTTCGGACGGAGGGGGAGATAGAGAGAAGAAAGAGAGATGAAAGAAGTCCATAAAAGTGGGTTTTATACCCAGCTACAATTTTGTTGCTAGTGAGGCTCGAATGGGGGACCTCATTAATGAGCATGAATGCTCCGCGTGAAAAGAGAAGAAGAAAAGAGCTTTGAGCTCTTTTTAAAAATGGCCAGCTCTTTTTAATCTCTTGGGCTTTTTTTAAAAAGAGAAGTCAACCAAACATCCCACTTTTATGGGCTTTTGCAAAAAAAGAAAAAAGAGGGTAAAAAAATAGCAAAAAAAAAGCCTGTCAAACGGCCCCTTACTCTCAGATGGACGTTCTAATATTATATGCTAGTTGTTTTAAAGTGTCAATATTAATAGAAAACAACAGGTGCCAAATGCGCTGGATTAGGACGACCCGACCCAAGCCGTCGGGCTTTTCACTCTAACAGTCTGGGTCGGCATAACTATTTGACTAGAGGTCCAGCCAAGTGTAGGATTGGACCCAAGCCAACCCATATTTTGATTGTTGTTGCAAAATTAAATTTTTTAATCTGTAACTGAATGACAATATCTGATGGTTTGATAGGCCCTGCTCCGCTATCTGGGCTTGCGTCGGCTGCTTGTTAATAAATTGACAACCACCTAAAAAAATTAATTACCCATAACTTTTTTTTTGATTTATAATATAGTTATGTTTACATGTAACATATCTAGGTGGACAATCTAAACTACATTTTCTATGAAAAACATTCCTAAATAGTTGAAAAAAGTAAAGAAAAAGAAGGTGCCTAATATTAGAACATAACAATTACTTGAAAAACGAAAAGAAAAAGAAGTTGACTAAGATTAAAACATAACAATTAGTATATATTACTCATATGTTTTCTGTATATTTTCCTTGAAGGGGCAAATTAAAAAGTTTTATCTCAAAGATATCAATTAATACTCAGCTTTAGTAATAATTCTTCAGGAGATCTTGTATAGTAATCAATTGGGATTTAGGTGTGCAAACAATAAATAGAAAATGATTCACTTTATGCAATTGTTCAGCCTCACAAATGAGCAAAATTTCCGTCGAAAGCAACTGTTTATAGTTGTTGGAAAAGGTTAATAATATGTAAAAGTAATTAAAGAGTTATTAAAATATCAGTGGACATACATACCCTTCAAACTAGCCGTTATATACTTGTTTGTGTGTGTGTGTTTGGGGGGGGGTGGTGGCTAAGAATTACAGTGCATTACGAGATACATCCTAAAAAAATGTAAAATATTGAGTGGTCTTAAATCAAGGATCTGATTATCTAGGACTGTTAGATATCTTATAAAACAAACCTCATTTACCTGGGCGGAGCTTGTGCAGCGCTCGGGGACCAAGCTCTCTCCCCATATCTGCCCCTAAAACTTGCTTATATATTCGGCTAAAAAAATCCTAGTATATTGCAGAAAATTGATAGATTCACTTGAAATTTGAACTCATCATTCTACACTTGTCACTGAAGATTGTAAGTTATGATATTAGCAAATACCAATAAAAGCCATTTTTTGAGTTTCGGAGAGTACTCGTAGCAACTAACTTTTTAATCTCAATATAGATGTAATACTAGTCATAGTGCATGCAATTGGTTTCAATTTATGCATTCGAAGAAATTGGAGACTAAAAATATTTCAAGTTTATTAGATGTTGCTCACTTCACCAAATGTCTAGATAAATTTTATTACAATAGCAACTGAAATTTTACATGCAAATTCGGCCCACATCCACATGACATGTATGATCTGCTTTAGCCCTTATTCCTATCACATTACCTTTTCTTGATCCAAGGACTTTAAATGCCTGAGATTTGCGCCAGATTCATGCAATATTTGCTCCAAAAATATACTCCTTTTGACTCCGAGTTAACCTTATGCTTTCCCACCGAAAGCCGAAGCATCGGAACCACACTGCATTTCTAGAAGGGTATTGATGTCTAAAGATTTACTTCTTCCTGGTTGCCCCCAATTTGAGACTTGTGAAGTTGACATTACAGGAGCTCCATAACTTCTGCCTTTAGTTTTCCCTATTTTATTAGGCATTCAAGGGGTTGATTCTCTGTGGCTTTCATATCTTGTCCTCAGCGGTCAATGGAATTACTTTGAGCTAACTTTCACTTGGGGGATTCACTCGAGTGGTAGAATTGTATGAAGTTGGAGGCCCACAACTGCCTTTCATTTTCAATTCAGGAGTCCGTAGTATTTCCATTACCACCTGCTTCAGGTCTGTGTTGTAGATTTGATTCTGTGCTCTTAGGCCTCTGTTAAGTTTGAGGTCTACGTTGCAGATTTTCCCCTTTATTTCTTACGAAGCTTACTTGGTATTCAGGTTTTTTTGGCTTAATAACTTAGCAATGGTTAGCACGTGTTCCCAAAATACCATCTCTTTCTAGGTCAGTCTCTCCTTTTCTACTCCATCCCACCTACCAACCATGGCAAAGAGAGCATAGATAAGTTTTGAGATGCAATCTGGGTTTTAGCTAGAGGACATGATCAGATGTTATGGTTTGTGACTTTTTCTTTGTTACCCAACAACACATTTTACCGTTATGTTAAATGTCAGTGGCTATAATTAACGACCGTTTACTGTCACTACATGAAGGGGGGTTGGCGTAGCACCTCCTCACGGACTGGGTTGCAGCAATATTAATTTATTTCAGTATGGCACGAAAAAAGAAGATGACATCTCTACTCACTAGGAAAGAAGAACACAGTCTAGTTGCAGCGAGAATACTTAAGAGGCATGTAAGATCCGATGGAGTCAATATCGGTGCAAAAGTAGTCGCTTCATATGAATACCAGCCTAAAAACCGCTCTGATGCATCGAGCACACGATAATGATATATTTGTAGCTTCTTCTACTAATGAATGAAATATATGAAGTACATTCTTGATGAATTTCATGAGAAGATTACTATATGGTGCAAAAAACTTAGCATTAACGATTGAATTATCCAATTAACAATTATAACTTTTGGAATTCATTTTTGCAACATCTCATAGACAATTGCGTATGTGTATTACAAAGGTCAATATAAAAAGGAAAAGAGAAAGAAAGAACGGGAAAGTAAGCTAAACTTTAGGATTCTTGGACCGAAAGATAGAAAGGAAAAAAACATGGAAAAATTTACTATTCAAAAAGAAAATATAAGGAAATGCAAGGAAAAACAACAAAGATAGGAATTTTTGTTGTTATTTTTTGAAAAGGTATTCAAGTTATGAGAGGGAAAACCAGTGAAAAGAAATCAGTGATAAAAATAAAAAATACCATAAAGAAAACCCATCATCACATTCGTCAAACCCATTATCCTTCGTCTCATCACCACCATTAGGCGCACTTCAATTAGTACTGCCACATTCGCACAAGAAATAGATCAGGATCTTCTTCTTCTTTTTTTCTTTTTTTTTTGTTCAAAATGAAAATTGCATTAAACTAAAACACCAAGTACAACTTAAAGAGCACAAATAAATGTTTGGCTCTTGAAACATAATACCAAAAAGTACAAACAAACATAGTACAAGCATAAGATTGACCTTGGAACATAAACCAGCCAACATGGCCTTGACAGAAATTGAAAAAGATAAGTATTACAATTGTTGGATTTACAAAATTCAGATCAAATGGTAACAGAGTGGAAGAGCTACAGTGAGGCATCAATTCCAAGGGCCGCTTAAAGTGGTAGTTTAGATTGCTGCCACGATTTTTTTCGGATCCAAGGGAGGTGGAGCGAGTTCCCAAGGCCGGATTGATTGATCCGAAGCTCAAAGGGAGTCAATATCCTCCATGTTGTCTAGATCCGTCCTCTTCCCGCCACAATCCCGCCATATCGGACCCACGTCATAGAAGTCAACCCAAACCAACCAGATCGGAAGTCCGGCGACTACGACGGATCTGAAAAGACCTTTTAGATCTGAGGGTAGCGAGTGGGAGGGAGAAAGATTGTGGCTGAAGGGCTCCCGATCTGTGGGTGGGGATGGAGATCGGGGGGTGGAGGAAGGTGGTGGCGAATGGCGGCACTAGTGGGTTGTCGAGTCCAAAAAAACCCCCAAACCCTAATACCCTTATTCTCCCAAAGCTACCTCATTCTTAATTCTAGCCACACGGCCGCACCTGTGTCTTCTCCTACTAACAAACCAACATCACGGTGCCTCCCTAGCTCAGCGGCGCAACCAGCAATGCATCACCTCCCTCTGCAACGAGCGCGCCCAGAGTCTACTCAAGCACAAACCATCACAACATGGCAGGCACTTCCCAACGTGGTTCGGTTCTTTGTAAACTATTGAATCGCTGCATTTCTCGCGATTTGGTCAACAACAATCTGCGAGACCGGCCTTTCTGTCATTTTTCCTGTTAATTGTTTTGTTTTTTTTCCAACTTTGAGTGGTAAGAAAATTTGAAGTTTCAGATCTGGGTTTTTTTGGTCTTATTGAACCAGAAAAAGAACAAGCTTACAATGCTCGACTTCGGTTTGTATAGGTTAAACGAACGAACCAAGCTGAGCCGAGCCCGAACTTTTTGGGTGGTTTCACGAATCGAGTTCGAACGAACATTTCAGTCACTTATACGAACTTGAGCCGAGTTCAAACATGGCCTGAGCTATATGAACCGAACACGGCCATGTTCGGCTCGAACTCGGTTCGTATACAGCCCCTAACGTCTGGAGAGAGAAGTGGGTTTTCTATATACGTACATACATCTTGAGTGGAAAGTTACGTCACTATTGCATAGCATTTAATGATAAAATAACAATTTTTTATCGTTAAAAAATATTTAACGGCATTGATCCGTCAAAAATATGGTTTGGTTGAAATGGAACTGGGACGTATCTCCTCACTATGACTTATAATTGAATCCCTCTATGGTGTTACAAATCTAGCTAAGAGATGTCATAATTCTAAGGGCTTCACAGTAATTAACAAAGAAGATGGCATCGTAATGGCGACAATAAGAAAGCTACACAGTGAAGCAAGCTGTTAAGGAGTCTTGCTTATAAAAAATAAAAATAAAAAAAGCTGTTAAGGAGTCAGTGCTACCCTTAATTCAGGGGAGGGTTGTCACGAAGCAAGTTTTTTAAGTAGTAAATGCCACCCTTAAAACGGGGGCGGGTTGAAATTAACTGCACTTGCACTAAATAAAGCCAAGTTAAATACACATGAGCTGCTAGTAATCTCTCCAGGCCGGATTTCCTTCAAAATAATGGTGAAATCAGAGACTTTGAGCCATAGCATCAAGTTCGCTAGATTCAAATTATGTGCTAACGGGCCTAAAAAGAAAAAAAAAGAAAAAAGGGCAAATGCACAGAAGAACAGTTAACATGTTCTATAATCTCCTTGCCAATGAACCATTCATCAAGATTGCAGCTCCATTCCGAGGCAAAATGTACTGCTTACGGTGCAAAAGCAGTGTAAAAATTCTCCACGATTTGAACTCCACAAAGAGAAACAATCTCCCTAGTTGCCCCTGCCGTGAGGCTGAATCCCAGTAAACGAAACCCTCCCAAAACCCAAATGACCAACCTGGTACAGCTCTAACCAAACCTTCTCCGCCTCAAACCTAGCACTGTAACACTCCCTCTGCCCTTCATCTCCCAACCCTACAACTTCCGGCGTCCCCTCTTCTACCCCCCCCTTTCCAGAAATCCCATCCTTGTCCCCTTCGAGTTCACCTTCACATCTTCTCCCTCTTTCCAGCCTCCTCCCCTTCTTTCTCCCGAGCCCCAAACACCTCCTCCCCACCGTCCACGGCAGCTTGAGGAACGCCAGGGCAAGAATGTTGACCACCGCGCACGGACAGCAGCACACCGCCACGCAGTCGGCGATCACCACCGCCGTGCACGACCGGCAGGACCTGCCGGAGCACTTGATCGGATCCCCTCCTCCTCCGTCGTCCTCCGCCGGGCACCGGTGGCTCTTCTTGGCGGGCCCGGCTCTCGGGTCCCGATCCTTACGTGGAACCCGAGATGGGCTCTCCTCCATTCGATTTCTTGGTGATGAATATGGTCAGTGGAACCTGCAAAAGTTCACACACACACCATTACACTACAGTTTCTCTCTCCGTATCATTACTGCAGAAGTGTGCACTGCATATATAAGAGTTTGCATGTATGAAAAAATGTAGCTTTAGGGGCTAGGGCCTTAATGGGTGATGGCGTACAAGTAAATAAGCAAAAATGGGGTTTCTTTCTCCATGCATTTATCCTTCTTGTATTTCCAAAGGGGTACAGAGGTTCATGTAATTATGGCTGCGATGGTCGAAATCTATACCCGAAACGGTAAATGGGGGGAGATCAAAGCAACGCGCATTCCCAGCACGTGGCGACCAACCACGCCACTGGTGCCATTGACTCGATTCAACTATGAAGTTTAGACTAAAGGGCGAATAAAGGGCCTTCGTCTTTCGTGCAAAAGCTGTGTCTTTTCACTTCAGTTTTGATTTTCAAACAGAGCTCACTATTAAAGTTGCACTTTGGGACACTTACAATCAAAAGGTTCTCTCGTGTGTGAGCCGCTTTAGTGTAATGTAACACTTAACTGACACATGACAATGGCAACACTAGAAGAAAGAAAGAAAGAAAGAAACTATTAGAACATGACTTTTCTTTTGGAACACATGACTTTTTATCGTTGCGTCACAATTGTTAATCGAATATCATCGGCCAAATTTGTCAATAAATCTCGTCGGATGCACATCTATAACTATTCTAAACAAAGGGTGTTCAACGTGCAAATTGAAAATTCATGCTCCTAAGTGCCACAACGGACCAAATCAAAGTTGGTACTTAAAATTTGGGAAATGGTATTCTACCAACCTATTACTACAACCTACCTAGATTTGCAATGTGTCAGCAGTGAAAAAGGATACTTTTAAAACTACCCCTTCTCATTTGGTGCCTTGGTAAATTAAGCATGGTGTGAACATCTGGACTTTGGCAGGCAATTTCGTGAAAATAGGTAGTCTGGCAACTCGAAGGAGGGTGGGGTGATTTTCTCATGCCAAAGGAGCTTGAAGGGTGAAAGAAGATTTCCCCCAAAATGAGAGCTGTCCTTGAAAGGGAATTTGAGAACTGCCAGAGAGCGACACCTCAGACCAAGAGCCAATTTTGTGTAACATTTCCCTTCAACCGTATATATCGTAAACAAAGTCATCCGTCGATGTCTTATGCCTATATTTAGCTTTGAAGTTGTTCACATGCACCCTTATCTTTGGTACAAATTCTCACATTGTGTTGTCAAAGAATAACATCATAATACTGCAGGCTATGGGTGACATAGACCCGCCACAAAGGGTAAAAAGGGAAATCACTTCAAGGGTATCAGATATATAGGAGTTGTGAGCAGTACTTAGAAGTTGTAACTTTTAAGTCTCCTGATGAAAACTGGTGAATTCATTTTCGAGACTTTCTTTTTTGGGCCTCTCAAGATTACAAAAGGCAGGAAGTCTCATGGACAGGGGTGATAATTTATCTTAAGACCAGTATGAGTAGGCACCTAATTAAGAGGGATAACTTATTTTATGCACAAAGAAGAACAAGAGTTTTAAAATGGTTATGAGTAGGATCCAGAGGTTTCCAGTCTCCAGGTAAGTGGGCGGCGATGCGAGATTTTATGTGGGAAACTGCAAACATACGTACTATTAGCTACAATGTTTTGTAATAACACTGAAAGTTTTAGCGACAGTTTTGTGATAATCTAATTCAAACCCCGAGTGAGTAATTCGTAGCGACAACAAGCACTTTTTAACAAAACTTATACCTCTTAAATTTGAGGAAAATTTTGGCCGCAAACCTAATAGTAAGAATAGCTTATGACCTTTCATATATTGACCATTAATTGATATACAATCTATTGATAGTGAAATTTTTGAAGACATCATTCACGATAACTTTTAGCAATATATTTTAACGTCACTATTTAAGAGTCACTAAAGCATATTAAGTGACCATCATTTGTGGTTATATGAGGAAGTTGTCTGATTTGACAAAAAAAAATTCAAAATTGAGGGTACGTACGGATCGGTCCAAACCTAAGACTAATGCATGAAAGTGACTGAATTAATACCCTTGTTTTACCCTCCGTAAGAATCGCACTCCGTATCTAGCACTGTAAACCAGCCAACTTTCTTGATCTACTAACAGGTTAATATAATCCCCTCAAACGTACTAGATGCTTTAATGAGAACAGAAACCCATATATCCAATTAATTTTTTGTTTGGCCTGGAAAAAAGGGTAAGAAAGGGGGTGAGAATTGATATACTAATAGCATGAGATCAACAGTCAATAAGATAAGAAATTTGGTGTACGGGACGAAGATTCGACGTGTTGTGTTAACCTGGAGCCTGGGATGCTGGGAATCTGGGACTAAGCATAGGACTATGGTTTAGAGTTCAATGTGAAAAAGTAAAAGAAGAAAAAAAAAGCGCACACGCACAAAAAAGATACTGTGCTAGGATAACATTAATGCAGATCAGTGACTACCGGAAAAAAAGCTGATGCAGATCGGTAACCATTTTCTGGGAAATTCGTTGCAAACAAGAAGGAGAGCGGTCGAAGGATTGATGATAACCGGTCTGGTCACTGGTGTGAAGCTTTTTTTCGTGAAATACAAGAGCAACGCTTGCTTATGTGGTTTCACATATCCAAATTGCTCCAATGCAATTTCAAACGCAGTTTTCCGCGCATTAATCGTCACTTCTCAAAAAAAATGCAGCCCAAAACTGGTCTTCAGTTCGGAATTGCGCCCTAGTGACCTCGTCAAAATCACCTTCTGATTGCTTTAGTTCGGTGTTTCTCTTCTTGGATATAGATTACTTCCTTAGTTACAGGCATCTAGCTGGTCCTTACTTCTAACCCAATATTACGAAATATAAGGTATCATATTTAGCCTGTCAAAGTCGCCTTATCAGCTAAAATTTCATCAGTCCTACTTATTTTTGGTTGGTAGCTAGATTGCCTTGATAAATGATAACGTGTCAATGGTTGGTCATAAAAGTAGCAGGTACTGTGCTGTTTTTGGATGTAGATTCAACAACGCATTGCTCAGTAATGCTTCAGAGTTTACAGTAACAAAATGTACGGAACCAAATGCAGCAACGAAGAAATCCACATATCCATACACCAAGATCACTATGTCTCTAACAAAGTTCATCAGAAATAGGTAAAAGGAAATGAAATTCATTGAAAGGACTGCATGTAATGACATTTTGCTTGAACTTTCGGAATCATAAAGAAACTAACCTCAGATCGCAGATCATAACCACATATGCCGTCAAATGTCAATGCATCATAGAGAACTTGGGTGAAAGAGGGAGGTCTCTGTAGTCTGCAGTGATGGGTATAGCAATGGAGGACAATGCTAGCTTGCTGATGATCTGACTGATCTAAGATTCTTATTTGTAATCTGCTGCCTTCTTTATGCTTACAATTGCTAACACCTAGCAAGCATTCTGCTCCAGGTCTTCAACCATATGCACCACCACTTCTCTTTGTGTGTGTGGAGTGTGTGTTTCCATACTTCTTTTATATATAACTCGTCAAACCTCTATTACAGCCAAGCTTCTCCTAGTTTCTTCAATTAAGAATTCTATCCATCTAAACTTTTTTTCCTTCTTATATATGTAACCAATAGTTTATTTCGATACCTTAGTATGCCCTTTTTGTAACATCCGCTTATCGTTGTAAAGTTCATTAACGATTAAACAATAATTCCTATCTCTACAGTTCTAAAAAAGGTCGCTAAAATCACAAAAATTATCACTATAAACATAAAAAAAAAAAAAGCAAAATAATTTTAACGAGAATATTTTATTAATAAAACTGTTATAACAAAGAGAATCGATATTCAAACAAGTGCATAAGAGGCGAAAAATTAGGTATAATATTTTTAGATTTACAAAGGAAGAAAGAGAGAGTTGGGTAAAGTTCATGTTTCCCAATGTGAGCGAATAAAGGAAAATGTCCAGAGCCTAATTTTGCACCCCCTGGTCTGGCATTAGTTTAATAAGCGTTGCATGTGTTACCCACGTGAGGGAGATGGTCCGTGTTCCGTCTACCCACGCTGATGATCCCACAATGGGCAAATTACTATTAAATGGGCCTTTCACCTGAAGTGGGCCTTACAAGTCCTAAGACAAGTCTATCGGCACCGTCACAAAAGGCTTTGAAAATTTTCATAATTTTGTTCCAACCGGCAAATCTCTCACTCTTATTATTTATTTATTTTTTTGGGATAAAAGGTCCCATGTGTGTAGTTTTATTTCATCAAAAAATATGTACAATTGGTGTGAGCTTTCTGTTCCTCATCTATACAATCCTCTCTCTGTTTTCTTATGTTCCTGACCTCTTAGAAAGAGTCAGTTGGTCATATGTCTATTGATGAGCTGTTTATCTATACCCCAAGCCTCACAAAAATTGCTTGATTAGCCCCATTATTAACAGATTTCTTCCAACTATAAGTCCTATACCTCGCCTATTGTTGTATGACAATCATACATGCTTGTGCTGAAGCTTTTTGATCTTTAAAAATCCTTGCATTCCTCTTTTGCCAGATCCCATAGCATGTTGCAGCCACGGCTAGTTTGCCTATCTTTGCCTTAAGACTCTTGCCTATGAAAGATTTGCAAGCATAGTCCAGCATCTGCTTCCATGTATTTGGGCTATTCGTCATCTGTAACTTACTGAAAACCATGGTACATAAGTCCTCAGCAAAAGAGCACTGCCAAAACAAATGATCTTCATTCTCAGGGTGTAATTTACATAAGACACATGTATCTTCTGATAAGATATTCCATGCCTTGAGTTTAGTCTTGGTTCTGATCCCTCCATTGCATAAAAGCCACAGCATCATTGAAAATCTTGGAATGTGTCCAGATAACCATAATAATTTCCCCCAAGGAACTACTGATGCTTTAGTCCTTATTCCTTCCCTTTTTTTTTTTTTTGGTGCAATAGAATTAAATAAAACTTAAAAAGGTTTACATCCTAACATGGGTAACACCTGTTACATCATCTGCTAACAACGAGATAACCACTACCGGTGGTTGCATGAGGTACACAAAATAATCCTTTTGTTGCATGCCAACATTGGCCAATTTGTCTGCGCATTTGTTACCCTCTCTAAGAACATGCACTAGACTAGATTTTGTAGCTCTAATTAGATAGTTACAATCCTTGATCAAGTTGCTTAACGGATGGAATCGATTGTTGTTTGCCAGAATTAAGTCTTTGGCAGCTTGAGAATCTGTTTCCACTGTAGCGTTTGTCAGCCCCATATTCTTGATTATTTGCAGTCCATTGATGATTCCTTGAAGTTCTGCTTCCAGTGCATTACAAACGGGAATGTATCCGTAAAAGCCTCCCATCCATTCGCCATTACTGTTCCTCATGAGTCCTCCAAATCCACCTTGCATATCAGTCTTGGCACATCCATCCGTGTTTAGCTTTACCAGACCTGTCAAAGGAAAACACCAAGTAATTAGTTTATGAGGTACAACAATATTGTTTTCTTTTTTGTGGTAAGCTTTTTCCATTTCTTCAGCAGCACTTAGAGTATTTCTCCAAGCAATTTCCATTTGTGTGTTGGCTCCTTCTATACTTTCTCTGTTTCTATCTTTCCAGATTTGCCATAAAGTGGCAGTGAACATATACTTCCATTTGATGTCTCTGAACTTAATGTCTCCCTTTTTTCCCAAATTATATTTTAACCATTCCTCCATATCCAATTTTTCTCCTTCTTCAATCTGCTCTCTAGTAAACAGCTTCCTCCAAAGCTCCTTAGCTCTTGGGCAAAATCTAATGATATGCTCAGTAGTTTCATCAGGATGAGTACATCTCACACATTTGGGATCTTGAGTTATATTCCTAGATGCTCTCAGACTATTAGAGATGATTTTTTGGTGTAAGATCAACCATAGAAATAGAGTAATTCTATAAGGGATGTTGAGTTTCCAAATCCATTTCCATTTTTGAGTGTTGCTTAAATTGCTCCTTCTATCTTGAGAGATATTGTAAGCACTAGATATGGAAAATTTCCCATTATGGTTAGCCCCCCAGCATATTCCATCCTCATCTAAAACTTCTTTGGACAAGTATATTCTATTGATCTCCTTGAACCACTCATGATTAACCATAGACAGGATTTTATTATGGTTCCAGCCTCCAGTGTCAATAACCTCCTTAACCTTAATATTGTGGCCAGTCCCAGCATCTTCAAGTTTTATTGGGCCATTTCCACACCACCAATCATGCCAAAATTCCACCTTATTCCCTTTATTAGCAATCCATTTTATTCCTTTCGTGAAGAATATGTTTACATTTAATAATGCTCCTCCATATGTGGGAACTCTTACTAGTTTTGCTCCAGCCTTTAGGATTATCATCTTTAACATATTTGTGTCTTAACAAATTCACCCACAACAGGTCCTCACTAGTACTAACTTTCCAACCCAGTTTAGTGAGACAAGCCAGATTATGATCTCTGGCTTTTCTCAATCCCAATCCTCCTTCAGCCTTGGAAGAGCAAACAGTATCCCATTTTATAAGATGAATCTTCTTCTTATTGACTGAATCTCCCCATAGAAAGGCTTTGTTGATTTTATCAAGTTTATCAGTCACTTTCACAGGAAGGGCTTGGGTTTGCATAATATGAGTAGGGATGGCAGAAGTCACAGATTGGACCAAAGTGTATCTGCCAGCTAAGGACAAGACATTAGTTTTCCATCCAACCAGTCTTCTATGGACTTTTTGAATTATGTGATCATATATGTTCCCAGACAATCTTTTGTGAATTAAAGGAACTCCAAGGTAAATTCCTAGATTATCAGTCAAAGGGATGCCACATTGTTGGCTGATTCTATGAGCTCTAGGTTGAGGATATTAGGAGATATGGAGAGTTTTGATTTCTGAAGGTTAACTTTCTGCCCCGACATATCACAAAAGCTATCCAAAATTTCCATAATCCTACCACATTCTTTTTCCCCAGCTTGACTGAAAATCATGAGGTCATCAGCATAGAAAATGTGAGTTATACAAGGACCCCCTCTAGAAGCTTTAATACCATTCCACTTCTTTTTCTGCAACTAGCTTCCAGCATATGAGACAACTTTTCAATGCAGACAACAAATATGTAAGGGGACAAAGGATCCCCTTGTCTAATTCCCCTAGAAGGAGTGATAGAATTAAGGGGGAACCATTCCAGAGAATAGAAATAGTGCTACCAGTAATACAGTTCATGATAATATTTATCCAAGAGTTAGGAAAATTGAAATCAATAAGAGTCTGCCGAATGAATTGCCAACTAAGTTTATCATATGCTTTCTCAAGGTCTATCTTGAATATCATACCACCTCTTTTTCCTTTTAAATTTTTTGTGGTGTGTAGAATCTCTTGAGTAATGATAGCATTATCAGTAGTGCTTCTACCAGGGACAAAACTACTTTGGGCGGGGCTAATAAGGTGCTTAAGAAAAGGCCTTATCCTAGCCACCAAAATTTTTGAAAGAGCTTTGTAAGTAACATTTAGAAGACTACTAGGTCTAAATTGACTTATTCTTTGAGGATTTTCAGTTTTAGGGATTAAAGTAACTAAAGCTTTATTGTTTTCATTAGGCATACTCCCAGAATTAAAGCATTTCCTAATAAAATTACAGCAAGAGTTTTTAACAATGTCCCAATACTTGTGATAAAACTTGGCATTAATTCCATCAGGGCCGGGGGCTTTGGAGGCCTTTATGTTAAAAAAGGCCATTTTAATTTCTGCGTCCGAAATATTAAGCTCCAAAATTTTGTTCTCTTCATCTTTCAACTTAGGCCATCTAGGGTCAGAATTCATATTATCACTAAAATAACTGTTAATGTGATTTTCAATTAGCTTAGGTTCAGTAATCCAAACTCCATTCTCATTTTGAAGCGCATTGATTCTATTCTTTTTTCTTCTAGAAATAGCAGTGACATGAAAGTACCTAGTATTTCTATCACCTTGGCAGTGCCACTTGAGCCTAGATTTTTGAAGCCATAAGGCTTCCTCCTGGTCAAGTGTTTCTAAATAGTCCTTTCTAAGTTGTTTTTCCAACAGTTCCATATTATGAGAATAAAAGTTAGATAAGGCAATTTGGATACCTTTGAGTCTAGCTAACAGGAGTCTCTTTCTTCTAAAAATGTTACCAAAAACTTCTTTATTCCATAATTTAGCTTTCCTTTTAAACTCATCAATGTTCTGAAAAATGTTTTCTTGATTAGGATCCCAACTATTTTTAACCACTTCCGTAAATTGGTTGTTCAACATCCAAGCATCTTCAATGCGAAAAGGCCGAATAAAGTTAGGAACAGAGAAAAACGTACCTGAGCAATTTACTACAATTGCAGAATGGTCAGACGTAGTTCTAGGAAGATTGCAGACCTGTGCATCCGGGAATGTTTCGCTCCACATTGTGTTGGCCATAGCTCTGTCTAGACGTTTTTGTACATTTGCCCATCCGCCCCTCCTATCCGTCCATGTCAATTTCGGTCCATTGCACCCCAGATCCATTAAACCACAATCATTGATGTTCTTTCTGAATTTCCTTATCCTGCTCGTTTCACCACCATCTCCTATGCCCTTTCTTTCAGAAATATCGGCTATATCGTTGAAGTCCGCTCCCACCATCCATGGAAGGTCATTCGTTGATGCGAAATTGTGTATGTTCTTCCATAACTCCTCCCTTTTCCTCGGATTGGGACTGGCATACACAGCGGAAAACACCCAGTCTTCATAATCCCTTTTCGCCACAGTAGCATGAATTACTTGATTGTTTGCTTCAATGACGTTGACATTAATTTGAGACGAATCCCAGAATAGCCAAATGCCTCCTGACCTGCCTTCCGGGTTGACTATGCATGAAGAGTTATAGCTGAGGTCGTGAAAGAAGTTGCCCATGCGTGAATACTGGACAATCGGTTCAAAAATTGGAATCAGATTCGGATGAAATCTACGGATTATCTCTCAAAATTCGTTGCGGAATTTATTATTTCCTGCGCCATCGCAATTCCATAACAATATATCCATGGACTTCAATGGATCAAATTAAGTTAAATCTGCTTCTTCAGATATTTGGAGAGTATTCCTGATTCTCTGTTCTTCTTGTAGCTGGCTGCGAACCGGTGTTAGGTATGCCTTGTGAAAAGGCTCCGACACTTTTAGCTTCATTTCTATCTTCTTGTTTGTCCAAAGTATATTCACTGCATGTAGCTCCTCCATCTTCGACGATATCAATGGACATATTGTCGATCGGAAGAGGGTATGAGTTTGCAATGGCCATTCCATTATTTTGGTTTGGATCTGGTGGTCTGCCGTTCGGTGGGATCTGGTTAGAGGAATTAACTGGCGGTTTGATACATGTGTGTGGACCTACGGCAGATGTGTTGATGTTCTTGGGTCTCTCATCAGAGAGGGTAACAACATTTTTGGGCGGTTTGGTTTTCTCCTTGGGTTCTACAGAATCTTGATTTTCAGAAACTAGGGTTTCCTTCGAATTATTTTCAACGTCCATCTCGACCGCTCCTTGGTCATTGGACCAAAATATTAGGCCTAGGAATTTTAGAAAGTGCAGAGTTAAGATCTTGTAATGCTTGAGACCTCAATGAGGGAACCTGCCATCTTCCATTGTGAATGATTTCACAAACTTTAGCATTTAGACTCAGCCTGAATCATACACAATTCTCTGTCCATATATATCCAGTATTGTGCCATTGGGTAGCCACCTACCCTTCCACAACCAAACCTTAGTTCCGTCGGTACGGAGATTCGAACGCAGAACTTTACAGTTATTCCTCACTCTTGTAACAAGAAGCTTACTCCCGTGCTCTTTTGAAAATTTTGTAACTGATTGAATCTTATACGTTGATGACAATACTCCGCCATCTAGTTCTTGTGCTCATAAATATTCGCAAGCACAAGCACATTTTTGTGTTTTAATCATCAGACGGTGTTTTCTTTGTCATGATTGTTTGATTAAAATAGATAGCTTGGGGGGAGATGATTGTTGCTTTATTCTCATTTATCATATGAGAAGAGTCTTCGAAAGCTCTTCTTTGAACATTAAGCAGCTGGCGGAGCCCTATCTGTTTCTCTAGTTTAATGTGTTTTTATTTCATGTTCCAAGATTGATTTCCTTTTCTATTTAGGCATTGAATTTGGGTTTTCAGCTTTATAATCTGGGAAGAGAAGTTATAAAATAACTTTTGCATCTTTGAAGTTGGTTTAACAAGCACAAAGTTACTATTTTCTCACATACCAAATAAAATTTGACGGTATATTATAATTGTAACTCATTAAAAGATATTGGTAATCAACGTATCAAACATTCAAAATTCTTAATCAATTGTAACAAAAATCAACCACCATTGATAGCGCCACCATAAGTGTCACCAAGCCTATCATTCAAGCCACCACCACTACTAGAGTTGCAGTCATGAAGCCACGCCGCCACGATCGTCACCACCGTCATTGTCATCGGCTCATCGCCGCCGTCAAGCCATGTTATTGTTGTCGCCGTCGCCACCTCCACCATAAAAAATAAATGCTCTTCGATTTTCATGTAACGTTTTATGACGCGTTGGACCCATCGGCAGCATCAGTAGTGAAAGTCGAGTGCCAAACGGTGGGCTGATAGGAGCCCAATTAGGAGCGTCGTGGCCCATCCTCACAGGAGCTTATGGGCCCCCATGGTCTCTAGTTCGACGTGATTTTACAAGTCAAAAGTTATAACGTCTTATCATGGGCTTTTGGGCTTCTCTGAATTATGCAGTGCAAAAAGCCCAAACTAAGCTATAAATTCCGAACATAATTTGCGAATACGATGCAAAACCCTAAATGGAGGTTTGGCCGCCTCGCTTCTTCTTCGTTAGATCTCCTCCTGTCCATGGGCTACCTATATGTACTCGTGTATCTTTAGCGTCTATGGCGAAGATATAAGGTTTCATATTAGGGTTTGTCTTCGAAACTGCTTTGCTTCCACTTTCTTGTATTGGTTCTGATTGTTTGATGTATGATCGTACAGTTATGAGAAGAGAAATCAGGGGGCAGAGATGATTATTGCTTTATTCTGACACCTCTTGTATGAGAAGAGCCTTCACAAGCTCTTCTTTGAGCACATTAAGCAACTCCCTGAGCCCCTTTCTCTTCTCTGTGTTTAATTTGTTCTTCCTCGTTCTTTCTGAATTCCAGTTTTTGTTTACATGATTTTATGCCCATAAAGAACACTGGATCCTGATCCTTTACATGTGTTCTTGTGTGTTCGTGTGGTTTTACATTGAGTGGAAATTCAGGCAGCCCCCTCTATCTCTGTTAAATGGGGAGGGAGGCGTTTATCTACTCGGAAACAAAATTCCAACTTTGGCTCTTCAGATTTGCTGAGACTTTGCGTCTTTGAAGCTGGTCTAGTAAGCCTAAGTACATTTTTCTTCTTCTTGACCCGCGCTGCGGGTGAAAACATCGAGCTTGGAATGTCTGCGGACTTTAGGATTCAATGTGCCCTGGATTTGCAATAAGTTTCATGAAGCCGTATCACTTTTTTGGAAAACTCGGTTTAATGGAAGGGGGATTTAATTGATTGGATTATCAAGCGAAACAACTGAGTGCCAGTTTATTTTCTGGCCTGGATGACTGCCTGCTACAAAACAATTTGGAGACTCGAAGAAGAGTCACTTTTGTAGCCTATCAAAGTTGCAATTTGCACAGGAAGAGAGGAACAAAATCATAACCACGAAAATCTCCGCGGGCGCCTGATTTTTGAGAAGTGATAATTTCAGTAGATTTTGATAATTACCATGAAGTGACAACTTTTGAAAAGATCTGTTTTCTAATAACCTTTTGATAAAGGGTAATTCTAATATCTTAATGATATCCGCGGTCCTTTAACCGCGGAGCTACTCTTGTAACGAAGGGACAACTGGGTACAAGAACAAAATCGCAAGCATGTACAAGTCGAATCTTTTTCGAGAGAGATAAAAAGGAAAAGGGAACTCTTATTGTTATGCAGTGCATAAGTTAGATCTAGCTGCTACAGAATTTTGCGGTCTAAAACTCATCGTTGCATCTTAGCGTTCTTGATACCAGCCGAGACAGCTTTGAGTTCGACAAAGTGAACCGCGTTGGAGGATTGCTATATACGTTATCTGCTATCGTGTTTATTTGCATCTCTGTCTCTCGTGCCAGCTTTGCGACATCATCTTCACACGCGATAACTTGGTCAAAGCAGATGTACCTTCCGGATGCAGTCCCGTTCATAGCCTCGAACACGCATACGTGCGCCTCCGCTACTCTATCTACGTCCGCACTTGCCAACGACCCGTTTGCATACATCTCTTGGGCTCCTGCATAAGCATCATCCCAAGGTTATGGTCTGACTGATACTAGGTTACATGACGAATTAGAAGGTTGTCAGTGACCAAAATGTGAAGAGAGAATACCTTTGAGATAAGCAATTGTTGACGTTGAATTTCTACGAAAGAATTCAGGACCGGCGATGAGACCTGGACAGAGAGTAACCAGTTTAAGCCCCGTCTCCTCGGCTACTCTCCATGCAGCCTTTTCTGCCTTCAACTTACCCAAGGCAAACCAAAGCTGTCACATTGCAAGCATCAGACAAAACTATCAAATGAAGTTCAAGATCTAGAATCACTGCAAGGCACATTTTCTATAGGATCATACACATGATATCATCGCAAAAAGCTATTCTTATACGGGTTGTTTATACAGGATAATTCACTCGTTAGCTAGCTCCTTACTTTGTAGACCAACCTTTTTCTCTGTGCAGACTGATTCGTCGCTCCAGCAGTCATGGTTGATTACCGGAGAGACATTGCCCAGCGAGTTGTTTTGCCATACGCAAGCCAGTAGTGATGAGGTGAGCACACAGTATCTTACTGAAGGGGCTGTTGCGCATGCCTTGGTTACAGTTTCCGTTGCCTTCACTTCTATCTCACTCATGGATTTCTGACGAGAACAAATGTACCAAGGAGAGAGATGTTGTTAGAATTAAACTTTTAAGTCATGCAGTTAAACAAGGGAGACTAACACAAATACCAAACATACAGGTAGACCATTGATGAGCCCCCTAGGCCTAGAGTTCTCCATTGGGATGTAATGTTAAGAATTGTGGCCCAAAAAGTAGTTTTGTCCAATCTGTACGTTTCCAGTCTCAATTTATTTTTTCCCTCAACAAATTGTGTCAACGTGATGTTGGTATCCATAGATTGACACTCTTACTAGGAGCAGGGAAAGAAAGGGAGATGGCAGAATTTTTTGATCTTTCGCAAGAAGGGCAAACTTTTCTTTCCTTCAACATGTTTCACGGATTGTTACTTGTCCAAAGTGGATGTCAATCAGTCATGATCAAAATAATGGTGGTTTGCCACCAATATGACAAGGGCCTACCAGCGGAGTGAAGCTTTCATCTTCGCAGTTGTCTATGTTAGACCAAGACAATATACTGGAAGTATGACTTGTTATTTTCTTAATTGGGGATATGCGGACAGAGCATACAAGTTGATACTAGCAATAATGGGCAGCATACAAGTTGATACTATGTAACAAAAAAAAAAATACAAGTTGATATTAGCAATAATGGGCAATCATGTCCTCGACATGTACACTATCTTAAACTATGTGGCTCTCCAATTCTCCATACATCACAAGGATAATGAACAAACTTCAAATTCATGTCAATTTATCGCAAGGGGATTTCAACGTGGCTCACCCACTGTACATAAAAGGTTCTGGACCAGGTTATTACACGTACATACACCCTTGGAGATGGAATATGATGCTTACGGGAATGATAAGCTTGCGAAGCATGAAATGCAAACTCGTCTCTTATGCTTAGCCAGCCGATGTGGGTATCGAAACAAGAATCTTTAGTTAAGTAGGTACAAACGCGGGAAATTAGCTTGAAGAAATTATTGACCCGGCAACTTGATGGTTTAGGCGTTTCTCGGTCGTCGCTCAGAAACCCTGAATCCCGCTGACTGAATTTGCAAAGGCTAAACAGAGTGTAAATGAAAACTACGAGAAAATTTGATAGCAAACAGGTCCTTGGCGGCCATTCTTTTTAAAATCAACAGATAATTTAGATGATAACAAAGAAAAAGATCTATTGATTATCAACAAAGTGCGTTTTGTTCGGTAAGCAAGCACTACGAAGTAAAGAAACGCGAAAATTGACTCACAGAATAGCCAGACAGGCCAGCGGGGTCAATGAATGCCGCTGTGTGGAACACGCCATAGCAGCCACTGAATGCCTCCATTAGACTTTCAGCATCGGTCAACTTTGCCATCACGGCTCCGATTCTACTGTTAGTCCCCCTCATCTCCCCTGACAACTCCATCTCCCTCAGCTTCTCTATATCTTCTGCATCACATTCATACCGTCAAAATTAGCAAAAACACCGTCCCAAAACTAGTACAGATTCTATTTAATCACCGGGTGCGCCAAAAGTGAAAGAACGATCATATGAAGAGAACTTTCTAAAGAAAAACAGAATAGCAAGAAATAGAAACAGTGACATTTCGAGATGTCACCTTCGTTGTTGACGACAATCCGGACGGAATAGCCACGGCGTAAGAGCTGATTGACGATGGCGAGGCCCAGGAAGGACACCCCGCTGGTGACACACACCAGCTTGTCCTGTGCGTCATCGTTCTCGGCTCCAGCGGTCAAACGCCGCCGGCCCATGAATTCCTCTTCATCTTTCTTGCGGTGCAGGCCGGCGCAGGTCACCAGCATCCGGCGGAATTCCTCGATCTCGATCTTCCGGCTGTCATCTGTCCGCACAATCCCCATTCCTTCTAGCTACCGTTCTCAAGTTAACTAACCTGGTCTTATAAGTTTGTTAAATGTATCTTTCCCCCTTATGCAGAATTTCTGAGACAGGGAGAGGGAGAGAGAGAGAGAGAGATTAATTAGAGTCTAGAAGATAGAAGGTCACAAAACAAATGGAAGATATTATGGTACCATGCAAAAAGCACAGACCGCACACTTCTATTGAGTTTCAGCTTGGCTTCTAATTGACTCGACTGAATCAGATCGGAGTGTTTTATCCTCCTCTGTTACAACCGCACTCCAATTTTGAATACTTACCCACCTCATATTTGTCACTAAGAATAAAAAAAGTTAATTATTGAAAGCATCAAAAGAGCGTCGTTTAACTCGTTAAGCTTTTTGATAAAAGTGTAACGCAAATAGTGAAAGATAAAGTGTAATTATCAATTTTCTCATAATTTTAGTATTTTAAGGCTTTTAGGTTTGGAAGTTTTTTATGTCCGCTCTGCCATCATTTTCAACCACTATTCATTAACTCGTTCAATATGATATTAACATTCACTGAATCTGGACTTATTAGCGTGTTCTATACGGTTTAAAACAAAACAAATGAGCTTTTTTATTTCTTCTTTTACTTTTGGTAATTTTGAAATGGTATCAGAACATATTAACACGTGTTCTTTAATTTTCTAAAAATAGAGTCTTTCTTATACTCTTAAAACAAAAGAAACGATAACCAAATAAGGAGTTAGGGAATTCACCTTTTTTGTGGTACCAATATATGCATGCTACTTTCACTCCATCGGCAATTAGAGGTGTATTAGCAGCGAAATCTGCTTGCTACAAACAAGTTATTGACGATACTTGCAAGTCCAAGGAGGAAAAAGAAATTATTTTTATACGATTATATATTTGTCTACATCTTATTTTGTCAATATCTGTCACTAAAAAACTAATACATCTCCTGAGGGAAGAATAAAGGTGGGGCTTTACTGTGCATGGTTGTGGGGAGGCTTTCAGATGAATAAAGGTGGCGGCTTGGCTTTAATTCATTTGAGCGGCTCAGCAACGAGTAGGCTCAAGTCAGAAATCCTCGGCTCCCTCACCTGTTGAATGACCAGTGCGCACGCGACGATCTAACCGTCTGGTAGCAGCTGAGAAGGATAGTTGTAGGGTTACCTGTCTGTTCTAGCAAGCACAGTGGTAAGGCCGGCTCGCCTAAACATTTTTTTTTTGGGGCGAGAAAAGACCATTTCACGCTGCCGTCTCTTGATAACCATGAGAACACCACGTGACAATATCCAGTCATTACGCGCGCTTGTGCACTCGAAAAATCTTTTTGTCACCATTGATGCTCGAGTTCTGCATCAAAACTCGAAAGAATTAGTTTTTCTATTCTAGCTGATGTTCAGTACTTGGAAAATGGGGGAGATGAAGAAAAGTCCTCACAAGCAGGAACCCAAACCCAACGGCTACAAGGAACAACCAGAAAGAGTATGGCAAAGAGGAATAATGCTACTGACAATAATCATCAGTCATGACAATAGTAGCCAGCTGGAACATCAGGGGATTTCAATGACCCTGTGAGACAAAGGGATGTCAAGAAGATATCGAAAGAAAAAAGAGTTGAAATAATGGGATTAATGAAAACCAGAGTCAGGCACCTGCTACAGCTCATAATCATGTTATATGCCAAGCTTGGGGGTTGGACAGGAACATGCTAAGGACAATGAATATGTAGTGACAATTGTATATAGTATGTCATTTCAATAACAATTTGTAAATAATCGTTTGAGCTTAATGAATAAAAGGACCTTTGACAAAAACAAAAAAACTCGAAAGAATTTGATATAACTTTTTATTTTGTTAACATTGTAATGTAAGAAAATGATTATTTATTCTAGAGATTATGCTGTAAGCTTAAGATGAATACTCCGTATTAAAGGACCTTAACAAAAAATAAATAAATAAAGCAGCACCTTGCACGAAGGTCTTCCACTCTTCCTCACACGTGATGATGGCCCATATTTCTGGGCTTCATACAGGGAAGATGTTGATTGACTTCATACAAGCACACTTACGTACGTTCAATGTTCACCTTACGGTTCAACTTGAACATTTGGGTTTTGTGAGTGCCTACGCGGCCAAGTACCGACGGCAAGTCTTAACAATTTAGGATGTGTTCAAAGCCGACAAGAGTAGACTATCTTCGGGTTTTTTTTTTTTTGCAAATTGTGCTCCGGTCCGATGTTTTTTTTTGGTCGAATAAAAGTGTGATTATGTTTTTCACACTTCCGAGTCAGGTAGGACTACATGGACGGCAAAACTCTCCCTACCAAGTTTTAACGCAGCTATGAAATTGTTTAGACTCTAAAAAACGGTAAGAGTGAATTTGCTGGCATTCTTGTAAACTATTATTGATAATTGGACATCATTTATGAAACCTTTAGAAGCGTGTTTGTGGAACTCAAGTATTACTTCCTACTTTTTATTTTTTATTTTTAAGCTTAGCACCAGGCTATTTGCTACTCTTTAGCGACAAATAGAGTGTAGAAAAGAATTATTTGATCCGCCGCAAAAATTGCCAGTTATAACGCTACTATCATTACTCTCTACAGGCCGGCTATTTCATCTTCTACAAACATGTTTGTTTTGCTAATCTTATGCTAAACAAAATGCCTCCATTCACGCATTAATTTTAAGCTTCTCTACCGTCCGCACTAATAAGTGTCATTAAAAGTATACGAGTACTTTTTACCCACAATATATATAGACCATAAGCATACGAGTGTGTCAACATTACCCTTAATCTAAGGTCCTGTTTGAAAATCATTCCGTTTTCAGTTTTTTTCTCCAGTATGCTTCCCCGTACGCCACAGTATATATAGACCATAAGCACCTTTCCCCGTACGCCACAAGAAGCTCTCACTTGATATTCAGGTTCGTCCGTCCGTCACTTTACTTCAAATAGTCATCGCAACTGCTTTGATTATTGCGCATGGGGGATGATACTGAAAGAAACTTAACTAGGGCTTACGATTTTGCCCGCAACCTGTTTGCTTTATTGCCAATATTGTTTCCTTTTCGTGTACTTCAATACTACCTCTCATTAAGTTTAGACGAAGACTTTCTGTATCTTGTATCCCCTAGTTATTTGCTTTAGAATACATATGAAATCACAATTTCGTGTTCTACAGTGCTATTGGATTAGTGCGTGTCTCGCTGATGGAAGATGTGTTATCCAGCGGAATGAAGCTTTCACCTGCACAAGTTGTCTTTGTTAGATCAAGACGATATGCTGGAAGTATGACTTGTTATTTTCTTATTTGGGAATATGCGGACAGACAGAGCATACAAGTTAATAGCATTTATTCGCAATTATGTGCTCGACATATACACTATTTTAAATGGAAAAATTTTGGCTGCTATTCCGATTTGAGGAATCTTCCTCATATCCCCTATATAGCGACAATCAATCGTCTCTAAATATTTATAGTGACTTTTATTTAGTAACGCTAAAAAAATGCTGCTAATAATTATCGTTAAAAGTGTTAAAAGAAAAATCACTATAAATATTTAGTTACTATTAATTGTTACTGTACATAGGGTTAAAGATAGATTCCAATAACCTGGATAGGAGCTAAAATTAAACTATGTGGCTCTCCAATTCTCCATACATCACAGGATGATAAACAAACTTCAAATTCCAGTCATTTAATCGCAAGGGAATTTCGACGTAGCTCACCCACTGTACATAAAAGGTTCTGACCAGGTTATTAAAGATACATAAAGCAGTACCTTGCACGAAGTTCTTCCTCACACGTGATGATGGTCCATATTTCTGGACTTGATACAGGGAAGATGTTGATTGACTTCATACAAGCACACGTACGTTCAATATTCACCTTACGGGTTCAGCTTGAACATTTGGGTTTTGTGAGTGCCAACGTTGCCAAGTATCGACGGCAAGTCTTAACAACAAATGATGTGTTCAAAGCCGACAAGAGTAGACTATCTTCGATTTTTTTCTCTGTTGCAAATCGCGCAAATTGTGCTCTGGTCCGATGTTTAACTCTTATGAATCTGTTTACACTCTAAAAAATGGTAATAGTGAAATTGCTCGCATTCTTATAAACTATAATTGATAATTGGACTTCATTTGTGAAACCTTTAGAAGCGTGTTTGTGAAACTCAAGTATCACTTCCTTTTTTATTTTATTTTATTAAGCTTAGCACCAGGCTATTTGTTACTCTTTAACGACAAATAGAGTGTGGAAAAGAATTGTTTGATCCGCACCAAAAATTGCTAGTTATAATGCGACTATCATTATTCTCTACAGGCGGGCTATTTCATCTTCTACAAACATGTTTGTTTTGCTAATCTTATGCTAAACAAAATGCTTATATCCATGCATTAATTTTAAGCTTCTCCACCGTCCGCACTAGGGAGTGTCGCTAAATGTGTCCGAGTTTTTTTTACCCACAATATATATATATATATATATATATATATATATATATATAACACACAACCTATATATATATACATATACACTACCTATAAAAGTATGGATGTTGTACATCATTTTTGGACGATTATGTCATTCGTTAATTACGTCAATTACATTATTACCTTTCTTTTATTACTCCCTTTTATATTTTGATGAAATTAAAAGAACATTGGGTAATGAATCTATTCTATACATTGAAAAATGAAAATTTTGATGAGAAAGAAAAATAGAACAAAGAAATTCATTTATTATTTTCTTTTAAATTTAGTTAAAATGAAATAAACATTACATATTGAACTGGTTAATGAGAACTGTGATTTTTTCTTCTTGCATTTTTAGGTTAGCAAACAATCATCCAATTGAAAAACTGGAAAACAAAAACAAAATAAAAAAACTGAAATATGTGAAAAATCAATTAAGATACAAAAAGTTGTTGGAAAAAAAAAAATAGAAAAAAAAAAAAACGAAATAGGGTTAAATATGCATAAAAAAAATAAGGCTTAAATATGGTGTCAATTTGAACTGAAAATATGTTCGGTAATTGCAGTCGAAGATCAGGTGTTTTGCATTTTTTATTGATGAAATGTAAATCACCTGATCTTGAAAATTACAAATCTTAACTATAAACCAATTTTAACATATTACAAAAATAAAGACCTAAATTCATTCTTTTAATTTTTCTATTTACTTTTATTTTCAGCAGTACCATTAAACATTTCTTCTATCCAGAAGCTTACAAAAAATATTTTCAAATATTGAACTGATTATAGTTGCAACCATCAAATATACATTTCTTCTAAAACAAAATCACAAAAGAAATAAAAAATATAATTATATTATATTATTTTAATCCAAAAAATAATAATAATTTCCCTCAAACATTACTCTGGATACTATATCACGTACAATACAATGCACCTGCTTTATACCAGTAGATGATAAGCATGCGAGTATGTCAACGTGACCCTTAATTTAAAGGAAAGAATTCAAAATTAAACCAAAACTGTACCGTCCTTTGCTTTCTGTATTTTGCACAGATAGTAATGGATGCTTCAAGCGCACCCTTCCCCGTACCCCACAAGAAGCTCTCACTTGATATTCAGGTTCGTCCGTCCGTCACTTTACTTCAAATCGTCATCGCAACTGCTGTTGTTCTTGATCACGGGGGATGATACTAAAAGAAACTTAACTAGGGCTTACGGTTTTGCCCGCAACCTGTTTGCTTTATTGCCAATACTGCTTCCTTTTCGTGTACTTCAATACTAGCTCTCATTAAGTTGAGATGAAAACTTTCTGTATCTTGTATCCCCTAGTTATTCGCTGTAGAATACGTATGAAATCACAATTTCTTGTTCTACAGTGCTATTGGATTAGTGCGTGTCTCGCTGAAAGAAGATGTGTTTTGTCTGTTGAAGGTATTTAATCCACGAAGTTTTTCGCTAGTTTCAGGTCTTAATGTAACTTTTACGGATTTAATTGTACTTAAGGACTGTTAGCGGTGTTTTACAAGCTTTTTGGAGATTGTAGTTTGGCTTGAAATTTCTATCAAGTTTCTTAAGAAAATAAGCGCTAGTTTCTGTAGTTGAAGAATTCGAATAATTGCCTCCAGTTGAAGCTTCATTACAGGAATAGGAGTGAGTAATAAGTAATGAATTGGGGATGAATTTCAGTGACAAGTCCATCGCTTTGGTTTGGAAACACATTATTGTGACTATGCATGAAGACCGGCGAGACCTTAAAGCTAAACTATCACGATGAATTTGGAAGAACTTTGAAATCTAAACGGGGCAGTGGACTAATTTTCTCAAAACGGGTAAAGAAAATTTTGCCCTACGGTTTTGATGTATTGTATAGGAGGAGTGACGGACTGCATATATTGCAAAGAAAGAAGATAATTCCTGGTCATGAATATCATAAGCACTACTTTACGTCTACACCTGCAGAGTTGAGATTGATGACCATGTCATGCTACAGGTTTTAGTTAATATGCTCGAGGAGCCATGCACGTTCAGACTTCATACACCAACGTATGCAGACCATGGTCGTGACATTGCATTTCAGCTTCATTACCCAAATTAATCTACCAATAAGCATAGTATTGCTTACAGACCTTTCTATTTGATTTGCTAATGCTTTCAATGTTTCACTTACACTTTTGTTTATTTTGTACTATCATTCCTAATAATTCTCCCCAGTAAGTGAAATTAACTTACTACTTCCTCATGGCAGGGTAATAAAACAGATATTGTCATTTGTAGCTATGATGATCATTTTCTTGTGAGTTCTTGCTCCTGGTAGCTTGGATTGGGTCGTGGTTTTGTGTTTTGGAGCAATTCTAATAATTATTTTCCTCCCAGGTTATCGCAACTCAAATAGGAAGCATGGGAACGACATTGCATGCCAGGTCTGCATTCATCTTCTTGTAGTTTGATTTTCTTTAATTGAATTGTGTGATTGGTAGATATTTTGGGTAGAACGTTTAAAAGGTGTGGTGAGGGCATGGACTTGGTTGTTGATGTTTAATATGGTTAATTGGCATCTTTTTTTGTTCTAGGACTTTGTTTCTATGGTGGGACAGTGGGAATAATGATTCATCTCGTAACTCTGCTTCATTTTGCCAGGGAATGATAGTATTTCCCTAATTGCTGCATCGTGTATGCTTAGATATGTCCTCGTGAACCTTTCTCACTGTCTCCCAAGTATGTATCAACCTTAAGTTCTTATCTTGGTTCATGGTCTGTATTGGATTTTCCAGTGCAATAAATGATAGTCCCATAATGGAAAAAAAAAAGTTCAGTTCAGTCATAATATCTATATGAAAGTTGGGTGGGGCTAAGTCCACACCCTCTCAAATATTATTTGTCGCTACATACCTTAAGCCCTGTAAGTATTGCAACCTTAAGAGTAGGCCTCCATGTGGGGAAATCAAGTCTTAGTAAACTCTGTTATCTACCATTTTGCATGCTGACCTTAGCAGACATACTTATAGCATTTTTACCATCCTAATAATTTTGTGAAAATGCTGATATTATGATGGATGAAATAAGAATGGAGTGAGTGCTTAAAAGTCGGTAGAAGCAGCGCTAACAAGTTGAGAGAGATTGTAGTAGTTCAGACAAGGATTGTGTCCGAATACAGAGCAACGTTCTTCTTCTCCTCGTTCTTTATTCTTGTTCAATGGCCATTTGCAAGACATTTAGCTAAGTACAAACTTCCAAAGTTGCCTGACAAATATCCCTGAACTGGTAAACACACCGTGACCGGACTTAGTTATCTCACTCTCAGCTAAGCCTTTGGAGAACCATTTTGTAAATTTGGAAAACATGCTAAATATTAGAGGAGGTTGAGGCGAGCTAGTTAGCAAAGAGAGGTCTTAGTACAATATTGCTTAGGATAAGGACCTCGGAAGAGGGAGGACCTCAGAAGATGAGAGTATGCAATACAAGAAGCCAACGGTGCTATACATTTCAAGTTAATGTTGTACACTTGCAGCTTGCAAGTGCGGGTGTGATCATTGCGTCATGTGATTGACCTTAACGTTAGACAAAATTTTGAAGGGAAGAATTCTACATCTAACATAAATGCTCAACCCAATTAAGCAATTTAGTTCATAACTTTTGCATAAACTTTACACTTCCTGGCTGATTCCACTCTATTTCAAATCTTTTGTCTTACAAGGACATCCATGCTTCACATACTGCTTAATTGGTTTTGGCTCACATTTCTCTCAGTCCTATATAATTGGATTTGGTATCACTTGTCAAAGGTTGGGAGGCTTACGTTGAGAAGGAGTGCTCTTTATTTTAGACATTCGGCCTACTTCAAGTCCTATGGTTGCCCATTTCTGTGTCAGCACAGGGGGACTAGAAAGGGCGTAGTGGGACTTTCCTTGGTCTGGTGCTAGCTAGGAGAAAAAGTTTTCTTGTGATTTGAATCTGGTTTTTTTTAGTCAAAAGTTGGGGGCTCCCAATCAAGCGCCTGGGAAGTTTAACTGGGCTTTACTTGATAAATAGCTGTGTATGTCTTCTAGAGACAACTGGTGGCTGGGGAGTTGAAGAGTGAGGGAGCACACAGGATGTGGGACTATCGTACGGCTCCATTCCTGCACAAAGTGTGTTAGTTTGGTGTTGGAGATGGGGCTTAAGCCCAAGGTCTGGTTTTGGATGGATTTGTGGTGTGGGTTTGGTAATTTGCAAGGGAGGTTTCAAGTCTGCTCGATTATTAAGGGAGAAATTCGGTGCTTCATGTGTTAAAGAGCTGGGGGATCGTGAACCGTCTTCTCCTTCATTTTAAGGTGGAAAGGAAGTGTTAGCATTTCAATCTTTGGTCTCTGTGGTTTACACCAGGTTGTGCCTGTAGTGTGAGGAATGAACTTCTCACTTTGTTCTTGTAATGGGTTGTAGGAGATCATTCCTGAGGAAGGAATGAAATCATTTGTCCCCTTTTTTTTTTTTTGGTTAAGAGGAGAAATATTTCATATATAAAAGAGTTTTACAAGTCGTTCCGGCTAGATCATCTATTTTATAGACATAAATGGTAACATCAATTGCTACCATTAACACTACAGATTGACAACTAACCTATATACCCGATACAAATTACAATTAGACTGAAACAGAGCATATCCTACACTTCTGCCTAACTTTTCGTAACTTGCCGAGGCCTACAGGTTACGATTTAATACCAAGTACAACAAACACATAAAAATACAACACAATATTACAATGAGGAGGACAACCGAAACCGCGCCAAACAAATGTGTACTCGATCATCTACGAAACCACAACACAACACGAGAGACGAAGGGGCCATCAACACCGCATGGTCCACTCTTTTTCACCAGCATTTCCAATCCCAAACGGAACGTTGCCATCTAGACCGGCAACGGAGCATCAACCACACGAACGACCACACACTACAGGCTAATCTAAAATACAACCCCCAAAACTCCAATACAAACGAAAAGCTAAAACCTCGCAAACCTGTACTCCACCCCTTTTCCCCAAGTCCCCGCCCCCCATTCCCCCCCCCCCCCACCAACACACACACAGAAAAAAACCCCACCCCCTCTTTCCAAGGACAACAAGGTTCACCCATTCCCAGTAAAACCAAACCTGAGTCATCAAAAAAGAAAGGAGAAAAAAAACCCATTACAGACAGCCCCGCACTGATTTCGGCCGACGGAGGTGAATTTCCGGTCAACGCCGGTTAAATTCCGGTCGCCGCGATGTTGATATCTCTAGCCTTCTGAAGCCCCTCCATTCAAGTGTTGGTACAAATCGACCTTCGACCGTCTATAACGAGAGTAGATCTGCCAGATCTAGTAGATCGATACCAAGATCTACATAGATCTGACTAGATCCGGCGGGATCTATGCATCGCCTCTGGCTACTGCACCGCTGTCACCTTCAATCTGCCTCCGGTCACCGTCATAGCACTTCTCACAATACACACGCACAACACAGCAAGAGCAGGAAGCTTGAAAGATAAAACGGAGATGAAAGGGAGAGAGAGGTAGTCGTGAGGAACCCCCCCCCCCCCCGGCCTGATGCCGACGAGAGTAACTTGGGGCTCTTTAGAGAGAGCACTTTTTTAATGGGGTTTAGTTATCCTTTTCCACTTTGTTCTTGTAATGGGTTGTAGGTGATCATTCCTGAATGTCCTTTGGCAGTTGTAAGTTGTCTTATAAAAGTTTGAGGGTTTCGCTGAGTTTGTGTTTTGTTAGACCTTTTCTTGATTGAAATGATCTTCTATATGATTGCCGTGAGATCGTAGGCAGTTTCGCATTGGTGGTAATAGGTATACCTTATATTCCTAACATATATCTGTTTTATGACAGGAAGGAGGAAGGGGTGTCAATTCATCCGACCTTTAGTGTGTCTGTAATATTTGGTAAGCGGGATGAGGTAAGCTAGTGTATGGGTGTTCTGTTGCTTTGACATTTTTAGATCATATTGGGTTAATCAACTAGTTCCACTACTTGCAGCCGGTACTCGTGGCATGTGCCCGCCAGCTGATTGAGCATATAAGGTATATCTCCGGGACAACTATTTTTTTTGTAAAAGTCCGTGAGAAAAATCACGTGTAAATCTACACTAGAAATAACCCCTTTTTTGAGAGGATTAAGTGACCAGTCACGATAGATTGGATTAAACAATTTTGCTTTTGACATCGATTCAATTCTTATCCATCGCTATCTGTTTTCTGATGTGTGTAGTAACTGTGGCTCTTCCCGGCCGTTGGTGCTCTCCCTTGGTCTAAAGGACCACTCTGTGGTACCACCTTAAACTTACAGTAGCTGCTCCCTTTGCAACTGTAGAGGATCCATATCACTATTACTGACCCTCTCTCATCCATGCTAGACGTGTCTTTGGTTTCCTTAATAACATCATTGCGGCATCATGAAAATCTCTTCTGCTTAATGCAGGGGACGCTGAAAGGTGTCGTAACTGCAGTAATTGCAAATCGCCTGTGGTAACCTCATGCTACAAGATTTCAAGTGGAGGCCGATAACTGATAGATAGAAAGCAAAGACACAGACAGTTACATGCCTTTTTGGTTCTAGTTGCCCCTGGAGTTGACTGCCAGGGACTCGTTCGTTCTGAATTGATATTACTCTTGTTTGGTTCATGTCAACAGAATGGATTTTGATATGCTCGGTCATTACATATCCATAAGCCGATAACTGAATGACAATACATTAACATAGAATTGCAACATATATCGTCTTTGCAGGCTACGGAAAGAAAAGAGAGATCGATTATTTGTACAAACTTCCATAAACAACCAGTCCTGTTGGCTGCCGAAGGGAGACAAGTAACAAAACTACTACTCCCTTGACAGGAGTTTAACACGTAAAAACCAACGAGAATTCCTGGGTTGTCTAATAGCGGCGAAACAAATAAATGCGAGAAACACACCGATAAGAACATCATTTACTACGGAAGTGAAATTTGACGCAACGAACTGCAAGAAAAACATTATAAACGCTATTACTACGAGGGCAAGCCAGGGAGAAAGTACGACGCTGGGGTTTCTCAGAAAGGGGAAGATAGAACAGGAGGAGGATACCTGGTATGAACTACATGCATCTATACAGTCTCGTCTATATTACTCTCAATCGTATCGCAAATCTCATATTCAGAGGAATCGTACAAGTAGCCAAGCTTCTAATGATAAGAAGGTCTCTTGATTGGAATGCCAAGATAGTTTATTTCTATTTTTCCTTTGCGAAACACCATATTATATTTACGAAAAACCCAGCACTACAGATTGAATGAGTTCATCACGTGCTAGGGTGTGTGTGTGTGTGTGGGTGCGCAGAAAGAGATAGAGACAACACTATAATTATTATTGCCAGCCATTAAATTACAACACCATATATACTTTTGAGATTCAATATCATCTCAAAATGGGGTGCCTGCCTTGCGTTCCCACATACTGTACACTAAAATACAATGCACCTGTGTCGGGAGAAATACCTCCCAAAGGTGTTGAAAAACCACTAGTTTAAGGGGCAGGCAGGCAGAGAAAATATCACCATCCTCGCCGTACATCATTGTCTAACCCTTCTTCTTTCCTTCACCAAGGTTTTTAGTTTCTTCAGGGGCAGGCAGAGAAAGTGTCGCCATCATCGCCTTACATCATTGTCGAACCTTTCTTCTTTAATCTTGACCAAAGTATGTAATTTCTTCTCCAACTGAAAATCATAAAGGACGAATCAATCGGACTCGCAAATAGAATTACAAAGAGACTCAAACCAGTGTAAAGCAGAACGCACAGAAACCAGGCTTCAACGCCCTAATGACCTGTACCACTATAGAGGAACAAATGACATGAAGTTAAGGGACCGAGGTGTACTTTGTCAAATTGATGCCTAGAGAAGATCGATCTAGGTTTTCAGGACCTAATCAGACGAGTCCTAACCTACGAGTAAGCAATGTGGCCATGCTTAAAACAACTCAAGATGAGATCTTTTATTGGCAATAATGCTGTTTATGGCTGTATTTAACGCACTCTTCAAGGATGCGACTCTATCAGCCAGTCGATTATCTAGCACAAGTTGTTTAAATTTGTAATCTCTTGAGCATTTTAAACAAATGTGTACGGCCTGACTAGATGGTGCCAATAAGACAACAATTTTCTTTGAACAAGAAATATATAGATACGCACCTGAGTATTTTTCACTTTCTGTCTCTGCAGTTCTTCAACGAGACTACCAATGCTGAAATTTCAAACCAAGCTAGTTAAGTATGAAAATAAGAATATGTTGGGATAAGTCCACAAAAAAAGAAAACAGAGTCACATTCCGTACCTCTGTTGCAATTGAATCACCTGAGAGTGCAGCTCTTTCTCCCTAGCAGAAGCAGGAGGTATCTGCATGTCGTCACAAATTAAAACATCAGGCAACTGTTTACATCGTGCATTTATTTATTCAAAATCAGCATAGAAGCACAGCTGGCTCCTATGCTTGAAAATTATTTTGTAAGCCATCATATGCATTGTAAACAACTGGCCAGGCCAACAATGCCAGCAGTTGATACTAATGTTCAAGCTTAGATGTGAAGCAAGCCCTTGTGAGATCTTTGTTCTTGGATGCCTTTCTCTGGGAATGTTTTACTTGTTAGTTAAACTTTTTGAATGATTTAGGATAGGTTTTAGAGATCCCATTTCTACTAGTAAACTCCCATGAAGTCCTTTCTCAAAATACTCTGACCAAAAAAAAAAAAAAAAAACCTAGTGAACATGTTCAAAAATTGACGATACTGTTAGTAACTCTTTCGAGTAAATATGTAGTTGAAAAGTTGGTTCATTGAGCAACTATGCATGTATCTATAGCTATCACAACTCAAGGAAATTTAACAAATAAATGCTGCATTACTTGTGAAAGTTCAGTACTTCCTGCCTCAGCAAACTCCATGAAATTGCCTGTAGCGAGAAGCATACGTCCTATCAGACCAAAGTTTTCAGTTAACATGCATAGCTATGTGTGACATATTTTAGATTGAAGAGATTACCAGAGCTTTGATCCACATACTTGATCAATCTAACTATTTCTTCCTGAAGAATTCAGAAAGGAGTAACTTAGGAGAGCCCAATATCGAGGAAAAAACTTTAAGATGATAAGATTCGTACTCTTTGGATAGTGTTATGCTGCAAAATGCATTGCAATGAAGGAAGAATCAAAGCAGCTGCAAGGCTTGGGGTTGTGGGACTCATCAATCCCCCAGACACTGGGTTAAAGAAGCTGTTTGTAGGAGCCTGAATGCAAGAAAAGAAAGCCCGTAAACTTAATAAGTTGCTAATTTCCACCCAGTCAAGCATGAACCACACGTGCACAGGCACACACAAAGCAATTATATGTAGGAAAACATTCAAACAGTATAGGATAACCCTTCAACAATAAATGCAAAAGATGCTACAATTTCCTCGTTCTTTTCTTTCACCCTTTTCGAGAATAGCAAGCAAGCAATTCATCTTAGATGGTGTAAGAAAACACCAATATCAATTAAGATACCTCAGTCTAGTTAAATATTCTATACCCTTATACAGGTAGGCGAGAATTTTAATCTAACATGATAATGAAGGCCTAATCTTGCCAAATAAATGCAACAAAAAACAGGAATACCCATTTTCTTCGCAAAGCAGTTTCAAATGAAGGAAGAAAATCAAAGGGGAATGTGATGCACACAGATCCTTGGCACATGCCAGTAGTATAATCTACGCTGCTGTCATGAAGAACTAGAGATAATATTAGAATGACATCTCGGAACTCACCTCTGCAGAAGTGACTTTAAAACGTCCCTTACATTGGACAACAGCTCCTTCAGATGCATCCTCCACTGCATTAGCCGATAAAATGCAAAAACAAACTTGTAAGAGCACCGATAATAAAAACTGGGACTCCATTCAGATAAGCAGAACATGTGAACACATAACGATATCACAACTACCAGATGCAGGGTTATTGATCTCTCTCTTTTGACGATACTGTAATGGCCCACTGTAGTTCCGCTCAGGTTGATACCTTGGTAACGGATGATCCCTTCACATTAATTATAAAAACCACGTTACTATGCTTATGACCAGACTTCAGTATATATGGCATTTCCAAAAGCAGTAAAAGACAACCACCAGATATTCAGAAGCTCCATTTAGGAATAGCATCACACTAATCGGGGGAACAGGTAAAGCCATGCACATGTTTCTGCAGTTGTAATATGCGTACAGCAACAAAATTCAAACCAAGACCAGCAAAAGCCAAGAAGTGTGGAAAAGAATCATAGGGTAGCAAGGTAGTTCTGGAGAACAGGAACTACACAAACTGGTCCATGGAACTTGATATAGTTCCATTAACATCTTTGTGTATGTTATAGCTGTCGAGCATATATGTCAAGTAAATGTATGTGTTTAGGCATCTGATTCAGGTAAACAAAAAGCCCAGGACACTGCAGCAGTCAAGTTCTTATAGTTTTAGTAGTTCATCCTTTATCTCCTGTAGTATAATGGTGTTATCAGCCTTTGAACCCCTCAGAGCAAGCATGCAGCAAAAAACAAAATTTATAAACTAGAATGTTCGAGGACCATTAACGTTGAAGTTGGACTTTTGTTATAATCCCCTAGGTGCAAGTTCAATGGAACATGTTGGAACATGCCATGCCGGCATGCCTTACCACATGGATCTTCAGGCTGGTGTGGGACAAGTGCTCCTGGCCAGCCCCAGATATTGCCCAGTCTGATATTTCTCTTATTTTTACAACCAAAAAAGTACAAACTAAATAGTTCTAAAAACCCATGACGGACAAAGAGGAAAGAAAAATTGAGCATAAGGCCCAAGAAGGTGACTGCTGTTAGTTAAACGAAAATACAAGACCCCAACTCATGGAAAGGGACAGAATGATAGCCGACTACGCCGCTCTTCCCAGTGAAAAATCATCTCGCAGCGAAGACTTAAGAACAAAGTACACGTTCGGCTGAAGGCCCACCCCACCCCATTATACAATCTGTCAGGTTGCTACATCCAACCATAGTCCCTATCATAGTCTTTAACTTCAGAAAATCGGCAACCCATAACATAGTAAAAGAACTGCTGATTTTGTGAACCCACAGTAAATGAAACACTCCATTAACTTCAAATTTACTTTACTTTTGCAATGTCCCATTATTCTAGATATTTGATAACCATGCACTAAATGCCATTTAAGAGATGAAAAGACAACAAATTTCCAAATCTAGCACCAAGGAGCATAAAGTTACCTGTCCCCATCACCAACTAACTTTTTAGGAGAAAGAATGTTATCCTGTAGCAGTGAACCACTCAGATAATATTTATGCCCAGGAATAGCAGATCGTGGTAACGGATTACTTTGTCTCAGATTCTCACCATCTTCTCTTCCAGGTTCTTGTTCCGCTTTTGGAGATGACTGTAATTGACTCTCCCGTTCAGAATCTGATTTTACGGAATCTTTCCAACTTGGACTACCATTGTTCGCATCGTCCTCAAAAACATCAAAACAGCCTCTGCAGAGCAATATGTGGTTAAGTAAATAAGATGAACCGTAAATGTATCCAAAAGTTCATTAGGCTCATTTGTAAGACAACGTAACCACAATCAGAAGAAATCAAGTTGAGCGCAAAAAACCAAAATATAGCAAATATAAATCAACAGCTGGCAGCAAGAAGTTTGAATTGTCTCTATAACTACTGACTGATCTGCGCCAAGGAATACGCCAAGCTCGATAACGCCAGATCTGACGCTGACGCCTAAGGGAGAAAGCTCTATCTGATCTGATCTTCTTCTCATTCGACGCTAATGACTACCAAAGACTGTCACCAACCTTCTCCCCCCTAGCTTTTTCACCTTTGGGGCTGTCATTGATGGAGGCGGTAAAAGTGCCAAGTCCGACACATATACCATACTTCTCGGTGTCCTGCTGGGTCAACACGGGTCCTTGGGCAAATCAGTGAGTCCGTGGAACCGAGGCAAGCATTGAACCAGTAATGAAATCACTATAGATGCCAATTTTCTTTGATGCATCATTTATATTAATGCTTTCGTGTTTATATATACTCAATTATGATGTTAATATAACATCAAAGTTCCACAGTTAAATCCATGACCTGTTCTGTTCGAATGTACAGTTCAGGAGGTCTGGCTTTCAAACCATTAGAGAAAAACCTAAGCGGAATATAGTCATACTTGAGTGCTTGAAGCGGTTTAACAGGAAATGCAGCGAGCGAGTTCTCCAAATTAGGAATATCGTTGAGCGCGTCCTGAGATCGTAGGTAGAATGTTAAACATCTAAAAAAACGACAACCTAAATTGAAGCATAAAAACTAATACAGCATGCAATCAACAAGGAGACGAGAGGGTGGGGGACATCGCTTTAGCATAGGTAGTGAAGGCACCTCAAGTTGCGGTGCAGCATCTGAATGATTAGCTCTCTCAGGTGGCAGCCTCTCCGCTGGAAAACCAACATCATCGTGCCCATCCCTTCTCTTCCCACTTGCATTAGGATCTTCTGAGTTTGATATGTCATCATAATCCTGAATCTGCCAGGAGCATTGCAGGTAAAAATATGCAAAACCAAATATGCATATTGTCCCATCAGATATGGCATTTTTGGCAAATCACATTAACTTAAACATACAAGAGCAGCCTGATTCTTCAAATCTTCCAGATTGAAATTCCAGGCACTGATTCCTCGAATATATTCTTGCTGCATGATAACCATACTCAGAATTAAAGTCGAAAGAATCCATGATATCGAATGATGTATAATGGAAAGAATGCATCTGCACTTTTATGCATGCGCTGAAAGGTAACTTGTACTTTGCAACCGCATAAGATTTTTAATATACATATAGAAGCACACGCGTTTCTGTCGAAGATTCAAAGCAAGAAGCAGCTCCCCGTTTTTGGCTGACTTTCTGTGTCTCATTAATTTCTTTTCAGCTGCTCTCCTTACCCAAATATGTATAATTGCATTGGCTCCTCCCACAGCCTACTTAAATTAAGCTTACATCAAGCCGATCTAAACGAACTTTTGATACTTTTGCTTCTTGTATTAAGCTTTCCATTTTTGCATCACCCCGCCTGACAACCTATTAGTGTCTCATTAAGCATCATGTGTCAAAATAGATGCAATATATCTAGCAATACTTGCCTGATCAGTCTGCCCCGAGCATAATTTTATTCACATATAATATCATAAAGAATCAACCTAAGGATCTGTTTGTTTAGCCAGGCAGGATAAGTGGATGATATAGGATATGGAGGGATCAAAAAAGGTATAACAAACCTGGATTACGACAACAGATAGGGTCTAATCATCTTTCTATAGATTCAAATTTGTAATCTGGAACTGTTTCCATGGTGATTACTGTGCGTAGCTCCAACTGCTGGTTGTGTCGACGAATGTTTAGGTTTATTCTTTTGGCTTTCTTGTTTGTAGGTTTAAGTTGATTAATGTGCTGCTTTTTGTATTGTTTTCAGGTTGCGCAGAATTTTTGGACTTGTTGGGTTGGTTAGAAGTTGTTTTTAGGGCATAAAGCCTCTTTCCCTCTTGTATTTTCCTTTGCAGATCCTTTGACTTTCCTTTATTATGGATATGTGAATTGAGGTGAAGCTGTGCACTCTATCCAGGAGTCGTCGCCAGGAGGGCTGTGAGGGTTACTTTCCCTTGTACTTCTACTTTGTTTTAATGAAGTTGTAATGCTAGATGGCTCCCAGCTATCGTGCAGGCATTCAAAATAATAAGCGCATACTCTCTTGTATAACAGGATGTACCCATCACATCTGTTTCATACTGAGAGCTAAAGGATTGCGGAATTTTCACCTGAGATAAATGCTCCTTGTCCCCATACAACGCTTTGTTTTGTACAAGAAAATCCGCTTCTTTTGCCTGCAACAGTGGCAAGAACTTAGAGAACAGTGAAAGTAATTAGAGAAAGGGACGTCATGCTTGTTTTTTGACACTCTCAGAAACTTCAAGGAAATTGCTTGAGATGAGCACGAGACCTTTAGCAATCTAAAGCGATCACCTAGAGGGGAAAGGCCGTCAAGAATAGTACGTGCCAGATAATCAGTTGCCCGTGCATGTTTGAAGAAATGATGCTTCAAAAGCTTCTCGGAAGAGGGACGCTTCTTTGGATCCTTCACTAAGCAAGCAGCTACCATCTCCTTAAAAGACTGAAAGAAAATCACATCTTCAGAAACAATATTCTGAAACATAAAGTTTTAATTAGTGAGACAGACCTTTGAAAATCTCTTGTCCCTTTCATAGTCGAGACCTGGTGGAGCATTTTGTAGGGTCATTAGCAGAACCTACAATTAGAAAGAGAGAAGGGGTACATGGAAAAAAAGAATCAATCATTGACATAAGGAATTAGGCTTGTACATCTACGCATACGAGAGTTTGAGGAAAAGAAATATGTGATTAACCTTCATTGGTGGATACTTGGAGAATGGTGCATGACCATGAGCAAGTTCTAGTGCTGTTATGCCAAATGACCAGATGTCTGCTCTGTTTACAGAAAAAAAATATTAAATCACCTACTTTGCTCTTATGTTTTACCAGAAATAGAGAGGAATGTAACAAAAATTCACATATTAATTGAGCAAACACTCACTTAAAGTCGTATCCATGCAGTTGCTGCATAACCTCAGGAGCCATCCTGGGAAAACATTTCAGAGCTAGCAAACATTATTTACAAATTGGTAACACGATTTTGTTTGAATGGTATCATTTCAGAATGAATATTTAGGATCTCAAGAAACAAAAAGGCAGATATCTGAAGGAGATAACGTACCAGCAAGGAGTTCCAACGAAAGTATTTCTTGAACGTTGCCTATCCCCAGTATCAAACATGCATGCGGACACTCCAAAATCTGCTAACTTGACTGAACCATTAGAATCAATTAATATGTTCCCGGCCTGGAAAGAGTAGGAAACAAGAGGGAGTAAGACCAATAGCAAGTCGGACAGAAACCTTTTGTTTTATACAACGAACTTGGGGACTTATCCCGGGTGATCAAGTCACCATGCAACATGTCGACTAACAAGAAAATAAAGAGGTGAAAAAAAGAATAAGGACAAGCCCAACAGGCATAACCGACCGATTTTCAGCGCATACAATGATACAAGTACTTAAAAGGTACTGCTCATAAGACAGTCAAACCACATTCCACGAGATAAATTATCAACAAGGGCCGTATTATTCATGAAGATCGTTGAGAATTTGAAACATCAGACTAGTGAGAACACAACAAAGCCAATGATTCCTGCAAGAGAACCAGGTGCAATGCTATTACTAATACCTTCACATCTCTATGAATGTGGCCATGGGCATGAAGATAAACAAGAGCTTTCAGGACCTCGCGCAATAACGTGGCAATGACAGGCTCTTCAAAACCTTCTGGATAAGAGGACTTCATTATATGAAGGCATGATCCCCCAGACATGTACGGCATTACAACCCAAAGGCTGTGACCTGTAGTAAAAGAGCAATGTGCCCGCAGCAAATTTGGGTGATCAATCAAGGTCATCGTCTGTACCTCTCGACGAATTCCATCCTGTAAAGTTCACAAAGAAAAAGAACGAATGGGACTGCAGAATTATATTCTAGTCTGAAAAAGAATAAGGTTGAAAAAGAAAAGTATCAGCTGCACATGCATCCACCTCTTCCCTTCAGAACAAGAAATTACACAGTTCAAAGTTCTCATGCCATGACAAGTTCTTTCAGGGGTCATGAAATCCTATAAACATCCCCTTTCACAAGGACATCAAACATTCAGATTAAAGTAGTTCTCGTTACAGAAAGGGCCACAAAAGGGATTTGAGATGCTATTTAGATAATAGTTGCATTTCAACCACCCATGGTTTTATGTTGACGGCTTATTGAGGTTGTGGTGCCTCATGCCTGCTATAAGCCTTAACTTGCCACCCACAAGGTAGTGATGCGCACTGATATTTTGGATGCAAGATTACTGTCAACCCATGAATTAGATAGGTCAAATTCGCGATCTGGTTTAATCGAAGTCACATTTTTATAAATGACCTATTTCAATGTTGCATCATCACACAACAGTATACCTGCTGCATATAATGAAGATTTTCTCGGATCGATGCAAATTAATGCATGAAAGTGTTGCATTCATTTTTCAAAAACTTGAGGAGAGATGGTGAACATAACCACGTTAAATATGACTTCTTCTGAAAGAGCACAGCCATTTTCCCTTTGTGTACCTTGTGTATTTGTTCTCCTAACAACTTTATGATTTCTTATTTGACAAGTCCCAAAAATTTTAGAGTTAATCAGCACATATATTCCACAACTTTTTGCTTCAGATTTAGGGAGAAGTGAATATGAGAAACTTCTTTATACAATTTCGTAAAGAAGCCTTCCAAAAGTACATAGATGTAGGTTCCCCAAATATCCAACTTATTTACCTCCTTAAAGCCTCTAATTCAGCACGCGCCTAACATAGCCCCTCCCCTCTTCTCTCTTCCCCTGCTCTCCATCACATTCTCTTTCTGAATCCAGTACTTTAAGAGCAAAGCTTCAGTGAATCTAAGATTTCTATAAAAGTTAAGAGATTATATATCAAACTGATCCACCAATTCGAATTACGAAAAGAACATAATAAATTCACTTTT